>CM050167.1:369333281-369428281 GCA_027410445.1 Discoglossus pictus
GGACAGAGAGAGAGAGAAAGAGAGGGAGGGAGAGAGAGCACTGACACAAGATTAAAAACTTGCAAATACTAAACTTTCAAGCTCAGTTATCTAACACTTCTGCAGCACCTTTTTTTATAACAACCAGCTGTTAGTTATATGTGTCCTTTCCATTTCTGCAAAAACAGTGACCTTTTCCGTGTTCTTTTAAATGCTAATAGGGCATCTGAGTAGAAGGAAAAAACATAGGAAACACATGACATGAAACACAAGCTTCCTCGCTCATGTGGAATGATGGTGTTTCCGTACATGTGATTTCCTGCAGTGCATTATATTGCATACTAGCGACTTGCCCGTCAAAAATGACGGGTCAATAAAATTGTAAGGGAGGTAATGCTGTTTGCCACAGATAGTAAGTGTTTTGGTGGTGTGAGATATTTTTTGTTATCAGAGGCGCTTTTGCTGTCATTGTATGGTCCGCACTGAACTCCTTTTTGTGCTTATTGCATGGCTGTCCCCTGGTGTAGTTTGTGTGCAAAGATCACCGTCGGCGCTCGTTGTGAGGCGCGCGTTGAAGGGATTTGGCGTCTATTGCAATATATTTTCTTTTTTTGTGTGTATATGGCGGTTTTTATGATAATTCATTAATTAATAAATTAATATACTTTACCTATTTGTAATTAATAAATGCAGCAAGCATTGTGCTGAAGAGCTAACAATCTGTTTTGATGTTGCTGCAGCATACAATGGAGATTTTCATTGTTGTTGAGCTGAGGTGTAAGTGTCAGCAATGTGTGAAGTGTGTAGTGTAAATAGGCTACGTGCGCGAGGGAAAAACGTGTGTGTAGCTGAGTACTTCCGCATTCTGTAAGTTAGTGTTGTAAAATGGCGCCGAATCTGTATGTGGTATGCGGGTTTGGATGATTTAGCATCCTTGCTAATGGTGTATGTTGTAGGTTGTACGGGTTTTTGTAAAAGTCGGATGTGCTTGACGGTGTTTTGCGGCTTTAGGGGTCGTGTAGCCTCGTTTTCGTTTTGTTCAGCGACCATTTTTTCTTGCTTAGGGGATTTTCAAGTGTCAATTTTTTTTTAATTTGACTTAAATTGAGGTGCAACCTTTTATTCCAGACGTCCTGGGTGTCCCCCCTTGCTGTGGGTAAGGTTTTTATTTTTTTTTGTGTCTATTTTGTGTTTTTTTATTGTTTTCCATTATGCACAGGTTGTCCATTAAGGTCGTATTTTTTCGACCTTTTTTCTAAGTCCCGCGGCTCGTATTTTTTTAAGTCCGTATTTAGTTTTGTGTTATTTTGAAAGTGCCGCTTCTTTGGGCGTTTGTAGGCGCTTGTGAGGCGCCGTAGAGCCTCCACCTCCGCAAATGCGGGCCCTCGCTTTGCGAGGGTCCGCAAGTTTTGTGCTGCAATGAGCCTTTGGCTCATTGCAGTCGACGTGGGAGCCTCCACCTCCGCAAATGCGACCCCTTTCTTGTTTCTTGTGCATTTGCGGTCTGAACGTTGTACGGGGTCGTAGGGATGAGCGCCTACTGCGCTCATCTCCACCAGCTCAAGGAGCGCCTCCACTTAGGGGTGTACTCACTTTTGGTTTAGACATTAATGGCTGTGTGTTGAGTTATTTTGAGGGGACAGCAAATTTACACTGTTATACAGGCTGTACACTTACTACTTTACATTGTAGCAGTGTCATTTCTTCAGTGTTGCCACATGAAAAGATATAAGAAAATATGTACAAAAATTAGAGGGGTGTACTCACTTTTGTGAGATACTCAAAATACCATAATGAGAATATGGTTCTTTAAGGGAAGGGTTGTAGGTCAGTGAATCCGTCTTCCAGCTGTAGAGACGAAAATTAATTCCTGAGAATTATCTAAAAGAGAAGTTCAGCTGAGCATGAAGTCTCACATTTATGGTAGGGTATTTTAAAGAACTAGACTTAATAGGCAGGGAAAAAAAAAGGAGAAAAAAAAACTGTAGAAAGTAAAAACTCAATACACTATTATTTATTAACTGTCATGTATAATGATTATTTACTGTAGGCAGCCCTTTGTATTTTCTGAGGTATCGATTAAGCTGCTTTCCGAGCAGTGATGGACCAAGTCCAGTCCTAGGGGATATTTCAATGTCAGCTCAGTAATTTCAATCAAAATGATGAAACTACTATTTATCTATCCTCGGGGTTCCCTGGTGGTCCAGTGGTTAGGATCTTGTGCTTTTACCGCTGCAACCTGGGTTTGATTCCAGTCAGGGAACCAAGAGGTCACATCACCCTGAAGACATGCAGGGTTGGACATGGTCAGTACTTGGATGGGAGGTCACCTAGGAATACCAGTAGCTGTATGCTGTGTCCCACTGTAGAAGCAACTGACAGTCCATTTTAGTATCTCTGCCATTAATACCAAGTGGTTCAACATGACCATGGTCATAAAGATGGGGCTGGTGTGTTACTGTCCATGTAGTCACAGAAAGACTGAACGACGAATTATATAAAATCCATATAAGATATCCTGAAATTCCTGTCAAATCTTATCAACTGAATGTTATTAAAAATGCATTTCCTACAGTAAACTGACATTGAAAATGGCCTTTTTTTAGTCAGTGAGCCTATGAAGCATCCACAAAAAATAATCATATTTGTTGTTAAAGATAATTACCAATAATTACTGTTTTTCCTATGGGGCTTTGGGTCCACTGCCTTCAGTGCAAGTCACCTGCATAAAAACCTGGGGTATTCCCTGGGTCAGAGTAGGTCTAGTCTTATATCTGCAGGTAACTTGTCTCAGGGACTAATCAGTATTATTTACAAAGATCTCCCCCTCTCCCTCTACTGTGTCTCTTCCCCCCTCCCTCGTGTCTCTTTCCCTCCCCCTCCCGTATCATCCTCCTCATTAGCATTGGCCGAGTCCCGACGCAGCCGGAAGACGCGCAGAGGAGCGGAGGAGCAGCTGCTGATGGAAGGTAAGTGAGGGGAAAGGGAGAGGGGAGGTAATTAGAGGGATAAAGTGAGGAGGGGGTTAAGGATGAGGAGGGGGGTTGAGGAATAGGAGAGAGGTTGAGGAGGGGGTTGAGGATTAGGAGGGGGGTTGAGGATGAGGAGGGAGGATGAGGAGGGGGGTTGAGGAGGGGAGTTGAGGACAGGGGTTGAGGAGGGAGGTTGTGGAGGAGGGTTAAGGAGATAGGTTGAGGATGAGAAGGGGGGTTGAGGATGAGGAGAGAGGTTAAGGAGGGGGGTTAAAGAGAGAGGTTGAGGAGGGGGGTTGAGGGTGAGAAGGGGGGTTGAGGATAGGGGCTGAGGAGGGAGGTTGAGGAGTGGGGTTGAGGATGAGGAGAGGCATTGTGGAGTGAGGATGAGGAGGGGGGTTGAGGAGGTAGGATGAGGAGGGGGGTTGAGGATGAGGAGGGGGGTTGAAGAGGGGGGTTAAGGAGAGATGATGAGGAAAGGGGTTGAGGAGAGAGGATGAGAAGGGAGGATGAGGAGGGGGGTTGAGGATGAGAAGGGAGGATGAGCAGGGCTGTTGAGGAGGGGGCTTGAGGAGGGTGACAAGGGAGTGGAGGGAAAGAGAGATGAGTGAGAGGGGGGAAGAGACACAGGGGAGGGAGAGGAGAGGAAGAGACACAGGGGAGGGGGAGAGACACAGGGGAGGGTGGAAGAGACACAGGGGAGAGAGAGGGGGGGACACAAGAAAGGGGCACATAGGGCACACAAGAGGGCGACACAGAGGGCACAAGAGGGACACAGGGGCCAGCACATTTTCCACCCTCAGCTTATACTCGAGTCACTAAGTTTTCCCAGTATTTTGTGGTAAAATAGGGGCCTCGGCTTATACTCGGGTCGGCTTATACTCGAGTATATACAGTAATTAACTTGCACAACCTGTCATCAGCAAAATTGGAGACAATACTTTTCAATCCTACTTCTAAATCATCAATAAATATGTTAAGAAGGAGATGACCTAATACTAGACCCTGAGGAACCCCACTTACCACATTAGTCCAATCTGAGTATGTTTCATTTACAACAACCCTTTGCTTCCTGTGGTTAAGCCAGCTCTCGCTCCATGACCAGTTCCTCTTAGAAACTAATCAGATTTGTTTGACATGACCTGACCTTCATATATCCGTGTTGGGTCCTACTTATAATCCTGTATAAATAGACATATTCTTGTATGCTATCCCTTATTAACCCTTCTAAAAGATTCCCCACTACAGAAGTGAGGCGTACAGGTCTATAAGTTAATGGATTAGTTCTTGCTCCCTTCTTAAATATAGGTATCACCTCTGCTTTTCTCCAGTCATCTGGTAAAGACCCTGTGTTGAGTGAATCTGAGAAATTAGATATAATGGTTTTGCTTTTACAGAGCCCAGTTCCCTCAGTACCCTGGGATGTATTCCATCAGGAACTAGGGCTTTATTAACAGGATGTAATGATATAGGAATCACAAGGTTTTGGAGACCAGCATCCTAGGTCAGCAATGATCCAGTTCAGCAACTTGTAGGTGAAACAGGAACAAGCTTTATTGAAGGGAACAGGAACCACAATAATCTGGCAAGGTACATAGACAGGAAGTGCCTTATATAGGCCAAGGACCAGACACAGCTGAAGAGACTAGTCACTGATATTATTGCTAGCAGAGTCAAGGTTTATCAGATATCAAGGAAATTCACAAAGGCAGGCTGGTGCAGTGGTAGGGAAGAGGTTCAACAGCCTGGGAACCAGGGTTCAAAACCCAACAGAGTCAATTCCTCACATTACCTCCGCCTCTATAGGTGCAGCCTCTGGATGCCCTATTACCCGGTTTAACAGGGTACTGCACATGAAAAGACTGAAGAAGATAAGGAGCGTGAATATTGTCCACTGGTTCCCACAAACTATCCTCCTCACCATAGCCTTTCCAATGAACCAGATACTGAAGTTTGTTGCGGAAGATCCTGGAGTCCAGAATTTTCTCCACCTCGTATTTATCCTCAACATCCCTGAGGACTGGAGGTGGGGCAGGGAAAGTGTTGTCATGGAAAGGTTTCAGCATTGCAACGTGAAACACCGGATGTATTCTCATGGAATCTGGAATTTGCCAACGAAAAGTGACAGCATTGATCTGTGGGCCTCCATTCTATGCCATCAGCAGCTCTCTTGTAACACTCCTGAGCCTCAGAAAGAGTCTCCTTCAACAGGTCTTGGGAATCTCGTAAGGTGGTTAGCCGATCAGTGACTGCAGGAATGGAAGTAGTAATCGGGAGACTCACTAGAAAAGTTGGATGGTAACCATAGGTGGCAAAAAATGGGCTCAGAGAAGTGGAGCAGTGTTGGGCATTGTTATAGGCAAACTCCGCCGTGGGTAGAAAATCCAGCCAGTCATCCTGCAGGTGACTAATATAGCACCGCAAATATTGCTCTAAAGTCTGGTTGGTTCGCTCAGTCTGTCCATTACTTTGTGGATGAAAAGCTGACGACAGATTTACATTAATACCTAGATTAGAGCAAAAATGTTTCCAAAAACGAGATGTAAACTAAACTCCCCTGTCAGAAACTACTTCATCAGGCACTCCATGCAAGCGAAATATTTCCTGAATAACCAGGTCAGCTATCTGTTCAGCTGAAGGGAGACCACGAGCTGGTATGAAATGACCCATCTTAGTTAACCTGTCCACAACAACAAGAATGGTAGTGTGTTCCTTAGAGGGAGGTAGTTCCACAATAAAGTCCATGGATATAGATCCCCAGGGACGATGAGGAATCGGAAGAGGCTGAAGCAAGCCAACAGGGGATGAGCGAGGAGTCTTATGTCTGGCACATACATCACAAGAGGACACATACTTCTTAACATCCTCATAATACTTCGGCCACCAAAAGGATCGGGCGAGTAACTCTTGTGTCTTTCGGATTCCTGGATGACCTGCTGGTTTTGAGTCATGGTAGAGACGTAAAAGGTCCAGTCGCACTGACTCCAGTGCAAACAGACGTTGTTGAAAAATCCAAAACCCATTAAGCATCGTCATATGGAGATCACGAGGAGGATCATGAAGAACTGGATCTTCAGCGTAGCCCTTTTTAATGTGAGACATCAGATCAGAAGGAAATGTAACTCCAATAAATATATCCTCCGGCAAGATGGTGGTCTTGGTTACGGTAGTAAGGAGGGGGTCAGCTATTCTAGACAAGGCATCCGCCTTACCATTCTTGGAGCCAGGATGGTATGTAACCAAAAAATTAAACCTCGAGAAGAATAGGGACCAGCGTGCTTGTCTGGCTGACAGTCTCTTAGCTGATCGAATACATTCCAGATTTTTGTGATCTGTGAGGACAGTAATTGGATGGGTAGCTCCCTCCAAGAGATGTCTCCATTCGGTGAAGGCAGCTTTTATAGCCAATAGTTCTTTATTCCCTATGTCATAGTTTCTTTCTGCTGGCACCATCTGGCGGGAATAGAAGGCACACGGATATAACAGCATCTTAGGTCCAGTCCTTTGAGACAGTATAGCACCAACAGCTGAATCAGAAGCATCAACTTTCACAATAAATGGTAATTCCGGCTGAGGATGTACCAGGACGGGGGCAGATGTAAACAGAGTCTTTATCGGGAGAATGCAGTATCAGCCTTATCGGACCACTGAAAAGGAGTCCCTTTACGTGTAAGTTCAGTGATCGGTGTAATAACGGCAGAGAAATTCTTAATGAAACGCCTGTAAAAATTGACAAACCCCACAAATCTCTGAATATCTTTTTCATTCTTGGGGATGGGCCAGTCCAGCACAGCTTTAATTTTACTTGCGTCCATACTTAAACCTTTAGGAGTTATTACATACCCCAGGAATTGAATTGAACTCACATTTCCCAGTTTAATGTATAGGTGGTGGGTATGAAGGCACTCCAGAACTATACAGACCTGTTTTCTGTGGTTTTCAAGATTATCAGAAAATATTAGGATATCATCCAAATATGCCACAACAAACTGATCCAGGAGATCTCGTAGTACATCATTGATAAGATGCTGGAAAGTTGCAGGGGCATTACAAAGCCCAAATGGCATTACTAGATATTCATAATGCCCGTACCTGGTTCTGAAAGCTGTTTTCCATTCATCATTTGGTCTTATGCGAACCAGATTATATGCCCCCCGAAGATCAAGCTTCGTAAATATTTTAGCTGAGCGAAGTCTCTCCAAAAGTTCAGGAATGAGAGGCAAGGGGTAGCGGTTTTTAACAGTGATGTTATTAATGTCCCTGTAATCAACGCATGGCTGTAGACTGCCATCTTTCTTTTCTACAAAGAATATAGGAGCTCCTGCTGGAGAAGTAGATGGTCGAATAAACCCTTTGGCAAGATTTTCTTGTATGTATTCACGAAGAGCTTTCAATTCAGGCTCAGAAAGGGAATATATACGGCCAAATGGGATAGCAGCCCCAGGTAACAGCTCTATTGGGAAATCATAAGGCCTGTGGGGTGGAAGCTGATCAGCATTCTTCTTATCACAGACATCTGCAAAATCCCGATATTGTAGAGGAAGCTTAGTCAAGTTTGTAGCAACCATTTCATTAATTGTTGTGGCAACAGGTGTTACCTTAGAGGGTTGACAATTCATTAAGCAGTGTTCTGAAGGAAAGGACAAAGTTCTGGTCTTCCAATCAATCTGTGGGTTATGCAGAGCAAGCCAAGGTACCCCCAAAATCACTGGAAACTGTGTTGAGGAAATTAGGTGGAAAGATATAGCCTCATGGTGATTCACTTCCAGAGTCAACTTTAAGGGCACAGTCTCATGTGTAACCGTGCCTGACGTAAGTGGAGAACCTTTATTGAAGGTACCAGGAACCACAATAATCTGGCAAGGTACATAGACAGGAAGTGCCTTATATAGGCCAAGGACCAGACACAGCTGAAGAAACTAGTCACTGATACTATTGCTAGCAGAGTCAAGGTTTATCAAATCTCAAGGAAATTCACAAAGGCAGGCTAACGCAGTGGTAGGGAAGAGGTTCAGCAGCCTGGGAACCAGGGTTCAAAACCCAGCAGAGTGAATTCCTCACACAGGAAGAAAGTGAAGGTAGTGTAGCCCCACCAAAGTAGTATTAGTATAAAGTGATAACTTTTATTTTTTTTAACTAACAATCCATATTACGAGACAAGCTTTCAAAAAAAGGGACCCTTTCTTCTTCGGTCTTGAGAGTATTGCTCAAGAAGAAAAGGAAGAAGAAAAGGATTGTTAGTCCAATAAAAAAGCTATTACTTTATACTGCAATACTCTGTTTTTTGCATCGGCATCACTGGTCTAACACAACTACCCTATACCACATATAATTTCATCATGTGTTTTCACACAATGTTAAACCTAAATCATGGTCTGGGGGTAGCTGCGGAGAGTCTTGGGAATCAAATAGACAGTTGCTGTTTAATTGTGTACAAAATATTAACAAAACAAACAATATTAAGACATATTAATAAAATAATAAATAAAAGATCTAGGACACAATGCTAAAATTAAACTACAATGCGTTTCAAAGAAAAGATTTTAAATATTACAAAAGTTTTTTGTGCGTTAAACATGAAAATAAAACTTTTGCAAAACGTTTGCAAAATACCTTCAATTTCTTTATACAAAGTCTGATGTGTATGTGTAATGTGTAGCATATGAGCCTGAAGGGATAATTATTTCTGTTTGACGGGTGCAGTGCTCAGACACACCCTGATCGTAGTGAATCCTGATACTGAGCCAGATTCACAAATGTTCAGGGAAGCTCCATCTGCTGCTACATCTGTTTTCTATGGAAGTGAATACAGAGATTCATAGGTCTGAATCATATAATATCTTACATTGTAAACTCTCACAAGGTCAGGGCCCTCATCTCATGTACCAATGTATATGTACATGCTGTATATGCTGTCTCATTTTATTTATACTGACTACAAATCTATGTCAAAAGTGATTCACTTTTATGTACAGGGGAGGGGTGAGAGGGAAAGACACAGGGGAAGGGGAGGAGGACACAGAGGAGATGGGAGGACGACACAGGGGAGAGGGGGAGGAAGGAGGACACAGGGGAGAGGGGGAGGGGAGGAAGAAATCAGGAAGGGGAGGAAGACACATGAGAGAAAAGACACAGGGGAGAGGGGAGGAAAGACACAGGGGAGAGGAGAGGGGGTAAGACACAGGGGAGGGGAGAGGAATAAAGAGACACAGAGGAGGAAAGGGGAGAGGGATAAAGAGACACAGGGCAGGGGAGAGGGATAAAGAGACACAGGGGAGGGAAGGAGGGGGACACAGGGGAGGGAAGGGGGAAGAAGAGACTTAGGGAAGGGGGGAGAGAGACACAAGGGAGGGGGAGAAAAATACAATTTTATACTGTCATTTTTGACAGGCAAATTACTAGTATATACATAACAGATGTAAATAAGATGCATTCCACCTCTTTACACTTTTTCCAAATCAGCTATAGTTGTCATTGGCAATTACACGCACAGGATACGTGTTGGCACTTATAGGCACATGCTGCAGATTGGCTCTTATAGGCACAGGATGCAGATTGGCACTTGCAGACACAGGTTTCACATTGGCACTTACAGACACAGGATTCACATTGGCACTTACAGGCACCGGAAACAGATTTAGGGCCACGGGGGTTACATAGTTACATAGTAATTGAGGTTGAAAAAATCATTTTAGCCCATCAAGTTAAACCTTTTAAGATCTCCTCTGATCTGCAATATGCAGATTAATTGTTAACTGATCCAGAAGAAGGTAAACAGAAAAAAAACAAGTGAAACTTTGCCAATTGTCTCAAAAGGGAAAACACATTAATTCCTTCCTGACCCCAGATACAGGCGATCGGATTCCTCCTTGGACCAATACTCTTTTTATATATCCAATCCCTTTTTAAAGTTATCTATCGAATCCACTGTCACCACCTCCTTTGGTAGAGAATTCCACAGATTAACTACCCTTACTGTGAAGAACCCTTTTCTTTCTTTAAGGTGGAATCTTTTTACTTCTAACATCAAAGGATGTCTTCTTGTCATTTGAAAACCTCTTGGCACAAAAAGCTCCCTTGATAATTCTTTATACTGATTTACTTATTCTTTGTAATCATATACATTCTTAGATGCCTTTTTTCTAGAGAAAATAAGTTTAATCTGGTTAATCTTTCTTCATAACTTAGCCCCTCCATTCCCCTTATTAGTTTTGTTGTCGTTCTCTGTACCTTTTCCAGCTCAAAAATGTCCTTTTTATGAAGTGGTGCCCAAAATTGTCCTCTATATTCCAAATGAGGGTGTACTAGTGATTTGTATAGTGGCAGAATGAACGTACAAATGTCCCGATAACCATTGAAAGGCATATGTTAAAAAATGCAGGTAAACTTGGACTAGCTACCATGAGGAGACAAAGTTCACACATATTATGCAGGGGTTATAATGTATTTGACTATTTAGCAGACCAGGAAATTGAGTTGTCAATGGGGACCTTTCCATGTAAACTTGTGTATTGGTCTAAGGAGCCCGCGATCTCCTTGATATTTGTGGGTCGGATATTCTAAAAGATCAAAATTGTGCAGCAATCTATGTTGGTGGTCCTCACTGATCTATTGTAAACTATCCAATATGGGAGGTTATAAATACCAGTGCCAGTCTGGTATGTCCACACTTGAGGAATGTTCAGCCATTTTTCTGTCGATCAGTTCCCATCTGCCTGTGTGAATGGTGGTCCCAGCAGCTCACGAAACCCATCAAAGGTAGCATCTGCAAGAAAGAGAAGGTAAGTAAGATTCCCATATACCCTGGTGTGCCCCTGATGGAAGAAGATTATTAGCACAAGAGCAGACCTGGAATGAAATATAACCAGCTAAGATTGTCACCAAACAGCTATCCCTGTGTTTATTGTACCCTTAGGGCTACAGGATCTACTGGCACTATACAAATAAATACAAATGTAATAATAATGATAATAATATTAACAAACTTATCGTAGCAAAATGTGGTCCATTGTTGATTTTCTTTAGATGACGGCAAAAATATAAAATAATGTTGTCGTAGTTGGTGTTTAGTCGTTCAGTCAGGTACAACTCTCTATGACCCTATGGACCACAGCATACCAGGGACAATATTTAACCAAGGTTCTTGTGCTTATCCATAAGGTTTCATGGCAAAGATATATTGGAGTAGGTTGCCAGTTCCTTCTCCAGTGGACTTCTCTACTATAACCTGCCCTTCTTGGGTGACCCTACATAGTTTATCTCCCAGCTTTACCACAAAAAGGTAGTGATCCAGAAGGGATAAAATCATGTACAGTTTCTCTTTAATGAAAGCATATGGTAAAAAAATGCATATAAAAGTTAAAAATAAATAAAACTATATTGATGTTTTTACTTTTTAAAGTGGCCAATTAAAACATGCTCTTTTGTTTAAATCTTTTTATTGCAGGTAATAGGTACATACAATGCACAAAGCAATATCGTAATACAGAAGTCTTGTTCCATTGCATTATACATGAAATCCCAGCTAGAGTCTATAAGGATAATCCAAAGATATATAACAGAGGAGTAGCAAATACCTCCTTCTATTAGTCTTCCCTTCCTCAATTCAATTTTTTTTCAATCTTATTTTTCAAGTTTTAACTGCATTACACTGTGTGTAAGTTCCATGTTCTGTAAATGTCAGTTCAGACGCAATCAACATACAGAAAATGGTTACACCACTTCCATGCTGTGTTGTGTGATGGCGTCCTGCCAATGGAAGAGGGTGGTTTTCCCGGTCTTGTGTGTGTTGTAATATAACCCCAACGCACATTTCAAAGCCTAAATTGCCTCTTTCATCAGAATAACTATTTAATTTTTGCCTTTCAAGTGTTAACCAGCTTCAGTGCCTCCCTTCCCACCCATCTGTTAACCAATTACGGTCTGTTTGTGAGTGCCTATGCTTGTGCATCATGTGGCAAACCATCAGAAAATGTTTTAGTAGTCCTTGGTAGTGTTCCACTGGGAGTCAATAATAGAGAATCAAATAAAAAATAATTTCACTCCTATTTCTTAATATTAATCAAGGGGTAACTGCCAACATTATTCTTGAAAGGCTTTTCCAGTAAAGATGCACTTTTTTACGTTGCTAGTATTTATTATAATTTAAACGTATTCTACATTATTTGTAGAGCAAATCCGTAAAAATACAAGCATTGCAAATTAGTATAGCTACTAAAATTGTTTTTAAATTTCTAATCAATGGTACTCCGTAGAATATGGAAAATGAAGTAATGGAAGTAAAAAAAAGCATGTTTATACCACCTATGCAAATTATAAATAAATATGTTTTTATATTTTCACTTAGACTGTTGCTATTATTGACTTGAGATATATTTGATGGTATTTTTTAAATAAAACAAAAATCAACAAAATAAAAATAAAATCAGTTACGAAGGGAACAGCAATCTGATGTTTATTACAAATATTTTGTAGGAAATAAGAAACTATACTGTCTGTGTATTCAGGTTCCCAGAATGCAGTGTAATAAATTCTGAGCTGGAAGCAGGTTTTTTAACTTGCTTAAGACATTTAAATGTGAACACAGATGTACTATTTATTTACTATATATATATTCACCCCCTTGACGTTTTACCAATTTTGTTACAATACAGCCTTAAGTTCAATGTTTTGTTAGTCTGAATTTTATGTGATGGATCTGAACACAATAGTCTAAGTTGGTGAAGGGTAATGAGAAAAAATATATACATTAAACTATTTTTTAGAAATAGAAAACAGAAAATTGGCTTGTGCGTATGCATTCACCCCCTTTGTTATAAAGACCATAAAAAGCTCTGGTGCAACCAATTACCTTCAGAAGTCACATAATTAGTGAAATGATGTACACCTGTGTGCAATCTAAGTGTCATATTACATATACACACCTTTTTTGAAAGGCCCCAGAAGCTGCAACGCCTAAGCAAGAGGCACCAGTAACCAAACACTGCCATGAAGACCAGTGGCGGCTGGTGACTTTTCAAGTTGGAGGGGCGCCAGGGTGAAACATAGCCACTCCCCCTTTTTCAAACCACACCCATTTTTATAACCCCTCCCCTGACGTCATAATGACCTTTATAAGCCCCGCCCAATGACCTTATACTTGTAAAGCCCATTGAAATACACGATCAGCAATGCAGAAATGTCAAGAAGTAAAGTAACAATGTGTTAAATTAATTGGTATACAATATAGATTGAAAAAACTCATGTAACAAGACTACAGCAATATCATAATTGCACCTATAAGCATTAACAGAAAAATTAAAGGAGTGACACCTACCATTAGTCGGCTCTTCTTCTCAGGGTATTCACGTTCAGTAAGTTGACCAACGAGTAGAAACAAATCTGCAGCCACATAGGGTTTGCACCTGGGGTTGAAAGAAAACAAGCAAATCAATCAGACCATTCAAGAACAAAACCATACTTAAAAAACATTAAAAGACCAAGTGGAACCATATAGGCCCCAAACATACCTTAGAAGACCAAGTGTGACCATAGGCCCCAAACATACCTTAGAAGACCAAGTGGAACTATATAGGCCCCAAACATACCTTAGAAGACCAAGTGTGACCATAGGCCCCAAACATACCTTAGAAGACCAAGTGGAACTATATAGGCCCCAAACATACCTTAGAAGACCAAGTGTGACCATATAGACCCCAAACATACCTTAGAAGACCAAGTGTGACCATAGGCCCCAAACATACCTTAGAAGACCAAGTGTGACCATAGGCCCCAAACATACCTTAGAAGACCAAGTGGAACTATATAGGCCCCAAACATACCTTAGAAGACCAAGTGTGACCATATAGACCCCAAACATACCTTAGAAGACCAAGTGTGACCATATAGACCCCAAACATACCTTAGAAGACCAAGTGTGACCATAGGCCCCAAACATACCTTAGAAGACCAAGTGTGACCATATAGACCCCAAACATACCTTAGAAGACCAAGTGTGACCATAGGCCCCAAACATACCTTAGAAGACCAAGTGTGACCATAGGCCCCAAACATACCTTAGAAGACCAAGTGTGACCATAGGCCCCAAACATACCTTAGAATACCAAATGGAACTATATAAGCCCCAAGCATACCTTAGAAGACCAATCAGCACTGTATAGGCCCAAACCAGTGGATCTTGGGATTCAAGAAAACAACAACATTTCACTTCTGTTTAGACAACACAATAATCAATGTCAAATAAACACGTTGAATTAGCATATAGATACCTTATGAGCAGTAACGCCACGCCAAGGCTTCAACAATTGTTACTGACCATTCACACACCTTTCATAGCTCCTTCCATATGCACACCCACACACCATTCATACTTAACTTACCACTAGTTATTTTTCGTAGTGAGGTGGTGCCATTTCTGAGAACTTTACGTACCCTTGAAGGTGCCTCCAATTACTTCAAACCAATGCATTCAACCGCTCCAGGGCCATGGTGCTTCTTAAATACCTTTTTATCCTCTTCAATGTGGAGAAGCATCTTTCTGATTCTGCAGTAGTCTTCGGTGTTGTAAGCAGGATTCCTTATAGCTTCACTGTCTCTGTGAAATCATTATGCAGATTACATTGATAGTAAAGTTGGTGCAGAGCAACAGCACTCGTATAGACATGAAATTCTGGCTTCCCGTACAGAAGCGACAGCTACCCTTGGAAGTGCCTCCAATTCCTTCACACCAAAGCATTCAACCGCTCCAGGGCCATGGTGCTTCTTAAATACCTTTTTATCCTCTTCAATGTGGAGAAGCATCTTTCTGATTCTGCAGTCGTCTTCGGTGTTGTAAGGAGGATTCCTTATAGCTTCACTGTCTCTGTGAAATCATTATGCAGATTAAATTGATGGTAAAGTTGGTGCAGAGCAACAGCACTCGTATAGACATGAAATTCTGGCTTCCCGTACAGAAGCGACAGCTACCCTTGGAAGTGCCTCCAATTCCTTCAAACCAAAGCATTCAACCGCTCCAGGGCCATGGTGCTTCTTAAATACCTTTTTATCCTCTTCAATGTGGAGAAGCATCTTTCTGATTCTGCAGTCGTCTTCGGTGTTGTAAGGAGGATTCCTTATAGCTTCACTGTCTCTGTGAAATCATTATGCAGATTAAATTGATGGTAAAGTTGGTGCAGAGCAACAGCACTCATACAAACATGAAATTCCGGCTTCCCGTACAGAAGTGATTGCTATCCTTGGAAGTGCCACCAATTCCTTCAAACCACGCCAAGGCTTCAACAATTGTTACTGACCATGCACACACCTTTCATAGCTCCTTCCATATGCACACCCACACACCGTTCATACTTTACTTACCACTAGTTATTTTTCGTAGTGAGGTGGTGCCATTTCTGAGAACTTTACGTACCCTTGAAGGTGCCTCCAATTACTTCAAACCAATGCATTCAACCGCTCCAGGGCCATGGTGCTTCTTAAATACCTTTTTATCCTCTTCAATGTGGAGAAGCATCTTTCTGATTCTGCAGTAGTCTTCGGTGTTGTAAGCAGGATTCCTTATAGCTTCACTGTCTCTGTGAAATCATTATGCAGATTACATTGATAGTAAAGTTGGTGCAGAGCAACAGCACTCGTATAGACATGAAATTCTGGCTTCCCGTACAGAAGCGACAGCTACCCTTGGAAGTGCCTCCAATTCCTTCAAACCAAAGCATTCAACCGCTCCAGGGCCATGGTGCTTCTTAAATACCTTTTTATCCTCTTCAATATGGAGAAGCATCTTTCTGATTCTGCAGTCGTCTTCGGTGTTGTAAGGAGGATTCCTTATAGCTTCACTGTCTCTGTGAAATTATTATGCAGATTAAATTGATGGTAAAGTGGGTGAAATTCCGGCTTCCCGTACAGAAGTGATTGCTATCCTTGGAAGTGCCACCAATTCCTTCAAACCACGCCAAGGCTTCAACAATTGTTACTGACCATGCACACACCTTTCATAGCTCCTTCCATATGCACACCCACACACCGTTCATACTTTACTTACCACTAGTTATGTTTGGTAGTGAGGTGGTGCTGCTTAACGCAGTTTATCTTTGCACACCCTGGGGGTATGCATTCTTCTTTGTTTCAATCACTTGTATTTAAATTTTGCACGGCGATCTTTCAAAGAACAAAACCTCTCAGTGGTTTTTTCATTGAAGTCTGTTATCTCGGAAATCAGTTGCTTTTCCATTGAGAGCATCGCCAATGCATTCAACCGCTCCAGGGACATGCTGCTTCTTAAAAAGGGTTTTATCCTCTTCAA
Organism: Discoglossus pictus; assembly: GCA_027410445.1. Classification (NCBI taxonomy): domain Eukaryota; kingdom Metazoa; phylum Chordata; class Amphibia; order Anura; family Alytidae; genus Discoglossus; species Discoglossus pictus. The sequence continues at coordinate 369,349,530 of CM050167.1, forward strand.
TGTGGAGAAGCATCTTTCTGATTCTGCAGTGGTCATCAGTTTTGTAATCAGGATTCTTAATAATTTCACTGTCTCTGTGAAATCATTCTGCTGATTAAATTGATGTAAAAGTTTGTGCACAGCAACAGCACTTGTACAAGCATGAAAATCTGTCTTCCCATACAGAAGTGACAGCTCAGTGCGTAATTGTTCCTTCTTCAGTATTGGATATGCTTGCACGGTGTCTTCCAGAGCTTGAGTTGGAATGCAAGTGTCATGGGTTTTATACAAGTCACTTTGAACAAGTTTGGCACTGACTAGGTGATTTGAAAATGAAAAACGTTCTTTTGCATGAACCACCACTATGTCACATACCTCTCTTGAAAGTTGTCTCAAGGTTGAGATCTCCGCACTCCGTCTGTGGAATGTTACATCGCTCGGCAAACTTGCTTCTATCTCGTCAATAGAATTACGGATTTTCTGGATGCTGGCGACAAAGTCTTCTGTGACTTTTTGGATATAAACAGTATCCGTGTCTCGCTTCTGAAGCTGACTATAGAGGATGTCAACATGTGGCATTATTAAATGAAATAATTTAAGGAAGTAAAGGAACTCCCTGTCTTCCAGCATTCCAATGAAACCTGCGGCTTCACGTATAGATGTTTGATCAAAGTTTAGACATGCTTCAATTGTCTGGAAACACTCAAGTAGCGCATCTCTGTTCTCGTAGATGACGTTCACGGTCCTAACGTTGAAGTTCCATTGTGTCGGTGCACCTCTTGGAAGTCTTCTACCAACTACCTCATCCAGAAATCCAGTCCTTTTTGGAGAGCGTGAAAAAAAAGATGGTTTGCCGCCTATGTTGGAAAAAAAAACTCGAACTCTTCCAATCCTTGAAACTGCTTTCTCCATTATTAGGTTCAGTTGGTGAGCATAGCAATGGACGTAGTGTGCGTTCGGGTACACGTCTTTTATTTTTCTTTGAACTCCTCCTTGATCTCCACGCATCACACTTGCACCATCGTAGCTTTGAGCTATAAGTTTCTTCTTGTCTTCTGGCTCTGGGAGAACAGTTTTCAGACTTTCCAGCACAACAGCAGCAATCGAGTCTGCATCCGTTGCTTTCATTTCCGTGAAGCCATCAAATCTTTCCACCACTTGATGCTTCTTGTCAATGTAGCGATAGACTACAACGCACTGTGTCCTAGCGAAAATATCGGTTGTTTCATCCGCTTGGATTGCCACAAACTGGGCTTCCTTAAGCTCTTGGTGAATCACTTCCTTAATAACTTCATGCATGCAGTCCAGTAGCTCATTCAGCACGGTTTTGGACGTGCCCTTAAACACAGTTGCAGTCTTCAAATGCTGTTCCATTGCACTATCGATACTGCCAACCAAATCCACCAGGCCTCAAAACACTCCTGGATTTAGCGATGTTTCACTTTCGTCGTGTCCTCTTAATGCCAGTTCAAAAGCGCCACAAAAGCGAACACAATCAATTATCTTGGAAAGGATGTACCGGTTCTTAGCCACTTCTTCGTTGTGTTTTTGAATGCTGACTTGGTATCCTTGGTCCAGTTGAACAGCAATGTTCGCCTGTCCAAGCATCTCAAACTTGATCCTGTTATCCAAGTGATCTTTAGAACTTTTGTGTTTCGCCAATTTATCAGCTAGATGTTTGACGTCAGTCACTCCAATTTTGGTCCAAGCAGCGTCACCACCAAATAGGATGCATGGGAAACAATATAAGGACTTCCTAGAAACGCTTCCAGAAAGCCAGTCGTTCTTCTTGTACCATTCAGTATTGAAATTACGGACATATTGCTTCCCTCTATCTCTTGCGATTTGCTGCAGATTTATCTCTGGTTGGTCAGCTCCTAACCGTTTTACTTCCACCTTCTCCTCATAGGTTAGGGTGCCGAAAGGCTTCACAAGTAGAGAGTCAATAGTATTCATTTCTGATATTGATACCAATAGAAGAAAGAGATCACGGTATATTAATTTATATTATGTCACAAAATTACTTTAAAATAACAGTGTGTTGATTTCATTGGTATACATTACAGATTGCAAACCCTCATGTGACAAGACTACATCAACATCAAATTTGCACCTATACACATGGACAGAAAATTAAAGGCAATGATACTCACCAACAGTTGACTCTCCTTCTCGGGGTATTCACGTCCAGTAAGTCAACCAACGAGTCCAAACAAATCTGCTTTCACAGATAGTTTGCACCTGGGGGGTGATAGAAAACAACAAAAAAAACATTAGAAATCTCAAGACCCAAACGGTAACTTTTAAAAACTTAAAAGACCAAGTGTGACCATATAGGTCCCAACCGCACCTTAAAAACCTTAAATAACAAAGTGTGACCATATAGGCCCCAACCGCACCTTAAAAACCTTAAAAGACCAAGTGTGACCATATAGGGCCCAACCGCACCTTAAAAAACCTAAATAACCAAGTGTGACCATATCGGCCCCAACCGCACCTTAAAAACCTTAAAAGACCAAGTGTGACCATATAGGCCCCAACCGCACCTTAAAAACCCTAAATAACCAATCAAAACCATATAGGCCCAAACTGTACATGAAAAAAAATGAAATAAAAAAAATCAATCAATATATATATCAATATATCAATATATATCAATATATATCAATATATATATATATAATATATATCAATATATATATATATATATCAATCATTATATATATATATATCAATCAATAATCTATATATAAATCAATCAATATATAAATATATATATATATATATATATATATCAATAATCAATATATAAATCAATCAATATATAAATATATATATATATATCAATATATATATATATATCAATCAATAATCAATATATAAATCAATCAATATATAAATATATATATATATAGCTCAATATATATATATATATATATATATATATATATTTCTATCAATCAATATATCTATCAATCAATATATATATATATCAATCAATATATATATATATCAATATATATATATATATATATATATATATATCAATATATATATATATATATATCAATCACACACACACACATAAAAAATATACATAAATATACATAAACATATACATAAAAAAATATATATTAATTGATATTTATTAATTGATTAATTGATGTACTTTATTAATTATTTGATTATATTGCTCATGTATTTCTATTAGACATTATTTATTATACACATTACAGTGCTATTTTTTTTGCTATACATGTTACAGGATATTATCCTGTAACATGTATATCACATAAATAGCCCTGTAATATGTATAATACATACAGGGTCACACAAGTTCACACTAACCTTTTTTTCCCTTACAGGCTTCCATACCTGCTTTGCTGATTTGCTAATTTTTTAAAGACTCTCATTGGTTGAAATCAATGTCAATCAAATATTTCAGCCAATCAGAGTCCTTCAAAAATTAGTATATAAGGCGGAGCGGGGGGAAAAAACAATTACTCGCGGGTGGAGCTCCTTGTAGGAGGAGCTCCGTTAGTTTGTTGTTATTTTTTTTTCTAGAGCGTCGTTTTTTTTTAGGTGGAGGCCTCTTGCAATGGGCCAGAATGGATGGACAATGGCTTCAATCAAGATAGGATTATTTTGACATGGGCTTCAATCAAGATTGGATTATTTTGACATGGGCTTCAATCAAGATTGGATTATGACATGGGCTTCAATCAAGATTGGATTATTATGACATGGGCTTCAATCAAGATTGGATTTTATGACATGGGCTTCAATCAAGATTGGATTATTATGACATGGGCTTCAATCAAGATTGGATTTTATGACATGGGCTTCAATCAAGATTGGATTATTATGACATGGGCTTCAATCAAGATTGGATTATTATGACATGGGCTTCAATCAAAATTGATTGGAATGCCCGACGACTATCCAGGGCAGAAGGCCAACGCTGGAGGGGTCAATTTGACAGGTAAGTATGTGCTGTTGTTTACTTTATTTTTATTATTGTTAAGTATGTATGTGCTGTTTACTTTTTTTTTATTGTTGTTTTTTGTTTTTCCCTTACCTTATTTTTATTTTATCTTTAAAAGTGACAGGCACATGCATTGCCTGTTACTTCTAAAAATGGAATAAAAATAGGGGGGGGGGGTTGGTAGTTGGGTCAGGGTGGGGTCAGGCGGCCATGGGTCGGTCAGTGGGTCGGTCGGTGGCCGCGTAGGCCACATGGAGGCCATGATCAGGGGTGGCACAGGCCTCATGGGGGTGATCCACCCCCATGTGGCCTGTGCCACCCCGCTCACCGCCCGATTACCCCGATCACTGTGATCAGGGTAATCGGGCGGTGGCATAGCATAGGCCATATCGGGGTGATGATCGGGCCTCGGGGGTGGCACAGGCCACATGGAGGTGATCAGGGGTGGCACAGGCCTCATGGGGGTGATCCGATCACCCCCATGTGGCTGGCAGCCCCTCTCACCGCCCGATTACCCCGACCACCGTGATCGGGGTAATCGGGCGGTGGCATAGCATAGGGCAGGCCACATCGGGGTGATCGGGGGTGGCACAGGCCACATGGGGGTGATGGCTGGGGGTGGCACCAGGCATTGCAGGCCTAGGTCGGTCGTCGGTGGTAGGTAAGTTGGTGGGTGGCTGGGTAGGTGGCAGGCCAGGAAGGCATAGTGGGGTAACTGGGGGGACTCTACCTTTTATTAGGGGCACTAGGGGTTTGGTTTGGCCAGGGGCAGGGCAGGTGCCAGGTAGACTTACTGTTAGGTTGGGCAGAGCAGATGTGAGTAGTTTCAGCCAGGGAGGTCTCTCTCAGTCTCAGCGTGAGCAGGGTCAGGAAACAGAAAGAGGGAAGGGACAGGCATCTGGTGGTTTTACTAACTGTGGATGTCAATCAAAAGTTAACTCAAGGCCCTATTAGCTGGCGGGCGCTCGGAGCTAACGGTCTGGGTGGGTTTAGATTGTTCTCCTGACAACTGGACAGCCTTCCATCATTGATTGGTCAATGATGGAAGACTGACAGTCATGAAATTGATACATTTATCACCGCCCATGCATATCGTCATTGTGCTGGTGGGCGGAATGCATTAACGGTCAGGGGGCCAGGCCTCATTGATTCATAGAGTCTAAAGGTTAGTGTACTAGTCAGTGTAGTGTAATATGATCACACAGGGATGCAGGGAAAGCTACAATAGATACACAGCATTAGTTAATATATACACACAAGGGCAAGGGTTTATCTTAAAGTGACAGTGTCCCAGGGAATAGTTTGCTTCATTTATTACTGTAATAACACTTGAATGCTGATGTACACATTATATTTAATTGTTTTTGGGTTATTACTAATAAATTATTGTGTTTTTTTATTGCAGGGTCACGAAAATATTTGGGGGGGGCGTTTGCCCTGATGCCCCAATGGACGGGCCGCCCCTGTTATTATCTTTATTTGTAACGCGCCAACATATTCCGTAGGGTTAAGTATGTTGTTCTGTGTGGAGCTCTCATACCACCAACATGTTTAGTGGTAAAACTAACTGCATATATAGATATATATTTACTATGTTTCCCACCTTAATATTTTTGACTGTATTATTCACTTTGTTAGGGCATCATTGACTCCTTTTAGCTCATTTTTATTTGCATTATTTTTTAGTTCATTTTTGAATAAAAGTTAAGTTTTATATTGCTAATGATTTCTTCATGCAAAACAAAGATGGTAATGTTTAAAGCATGCTCTTTTAAATGCATGTAAAAATAATTGTTTTCCTTGTGCCCTTAATATTATTGCTCAAATCTCCTAAATGGCCCTTGATGTAATAAGACCCCTGCTCTTACAGAAAAAGTGAAATCATAATTTGCCTGTTGTGGGGGGGGGGGGGGCAGTTTTTTTGCTGCAAGTTACGAAAAGTCTTAACGTTCTGCATCTAACAGAACACATAGATCCTCCTATGTAAACACTAAAACCACCCTCCCTTAGGATGTGCCATTATCAACAAAACTAAATTAAATTTTGTCACAGTCAACTTGTATTTGGTTTAATAATAACTTTCTAAATAAAAAAAAATGGGGAGGAGGCAGAAAGGCCAATAAATAGCTTATATACAGGAGGCCAGAATAAATTCTACAGCAAAGATACAAAAAACAGCCGATAATTTAGATATTTGTGCTTGTGAATACCTCGGGAGCAGGCACACATGACATTTGTGGAGTACAGTGAGGACTCCGGCCTGTAATGCCCTAGACTGACATCTGCCATTTCCTCTCTTTCCCCCGGGGATTAGTGCCACAGTACTGCAACAGTCCGGAGGGAAGGACACACTGGCTAATTAGCCCATCGCAACCTGATAGGACCTGGGGTCCTGGCCCGCAAGGGCAGAGTGGCAGGTCCAGTCTTGATGAGGAGCAGCTCAGGCGGCACGGGCTGTGGAGGCCGCGCTGGATGGCGCAGTCCCTCCCGCGTAAATAGTGAGTTAGCGGGTTGAGCCGCCAGGGGAAGCAAGGGTTCTTGGAGGCCAACAGCAGCGGGAGGGGGCTGCAGGAGAGAGAGCTCTGACACGCAGAAGGGGATCAGTGGGGTGAGTCGGACGGCATCACGCCATCTTGGTGCGCAGCCCCTACCCTGGACGCCGTACTGACTCGCCTGTGCAGTGTCTCAGCCTAAACTGACAGTTGTGGGAAGAGAGGCTGGTCCCGGCTGCGGGTGTAAGCAGTCGACCAGGGAGACTAACTGGGGGAACTCGACACAAAACTATGCCCTTAGGCCGACAGGCCTACTCAGTGTAGAACGCAGAGAGCCATCTTGGTTCAGCCCCAACCATAACAACCACAGCCAATTCCCGCCAAAACTACGACAACCATATTAGTTTTGACAGCTTACCTCCTCTCACAGCCATTCTACTGCTAGTTCCCACCAAAGTTATAGAGGCCAGCCTAAAGCCTACCAGACCATCTCACCCCCAGAGCAACTTACTGCGCAATCCCCCGCCAACATCTGCAACGGCCATATTGGGGGCCTGCTAACTCATCCTCCCTCAGATCATTGACCAGATAAGGACATAGTGGCCATCTTATGCCTACTCACAGAATAAAGAGTGATAGGTGCAACACTCACTCCACTCCCTTCCAACAACTCTGGGAATTTGATGAAGCTGGCAACAGCATATGATATCCTCTAGCTCACAGTTAGAAATCATACCAGCACAGGCTAAATGGCGCAAATGCCCACTCTGAACGCTAATAAAGGGAAGCTATCTTTGGCAGATATCTGGGTTAATCCCAAGGCCTCCACGTCAGACCCTAAAGGCAAGCGTATAATTGGGCCTCTCTCACAGACTTAGTTCAAACAACCCCCAACAGCCCACCCTGGGCCTTACTATTAGGCATTTCTTCTTATACATATAAAGTTGGAATGAGAACTTAGGAACACTTATTCCTATGGTATTTTCTACCAAATGTCTGTTTGATATGTAAACATATTTTAGGATCAATTTGTATAATAAAAATGGTTACTTTATTAAATTTGGGATAACAACGGCGTATTAAAAACACATATAAAAAATCCAGGATTAGGACATGACTTTTAAAAGAAGGCTGAATTGTGTGAGACAAAATAACCACTAGAATGGTATATAATTTGACTCTTAATAGAGGGGTAATTTGTCTCTGCAGGTGCTTGTGTGTCAGGATAGATGATTAAACCTGATGTGTGGTCCTCCTAATAAAGTCCTTTAGAGGAAAGAAAAACACTATTCTTACTGCCTGTTTGTACAGTGTGTTAAAGAGACACCTCACAGAGGACACTTTGCAGGGAGACTGCTTTGAGTAATACCTCCAGCACTGTCTGGGTGTCTATGTACTTCTCTTACTGAGTGGATCTATATAGTAAGGTGCTATATATCTGGAAGTTATAATAATAACTCTGAAATTGAACTGGATTTTTTTCTCCAGTGTATGGTTGGAAAGTTCCTTTTAAGTTGTGGAGTACAGATAACTCACCTCCTTAATAGGTATAATGCTCTGGTTCTTATCTTTAATATATAAAAAAATATAGAAGTTCTCCACTGTGATATATGCTCAAAATGAGCTCTGGTTTTATGCCTCTTATATATATATGAGTCCCTGCTGGGAAATTACTGCTATGACGCGTGTTCTCATTGAACTTTCAAAGGACCATACTGTTTTGTAAAGAGCAAAGTGCCTGCTGTTAGAGAGCAAAATACCTGCTATTAAAGAGTTTGTACTTGCTATTAAAGAGCAAAATGCCTGCTATTATAGAGTTTATACTCTGTCAGTTCCTTGTCTTTCCATTATAGCACTTATGCAATCTATCACTCATTTGGATAAGGACAGGGAGGGTAACCATGCACACTACACACAAACACTCAGTGAGAAAAACGCCAGCGTGTCCTTGACATCGGGACACACTACGTCATCAGAAGCCGACGCGTTTCGACGTCATCAAGACGTCTTCTTCAAGGGTGAGCTTGCTGAGGCCGTTAGAGCCCTTTTTAAAGTGTTGCCATCTCCATGGCAACTAATAGGGAACTGTGGAACATGAGCAGTAACATAAAAACGCCCCCTCTGGTGGTGAGCGGAATTGACATGATACTTGCAGCCTGCTGGATATACGCTGTAGATTTTAGTAAATGCAATAAATAGAGTGTCATTCTCTTTATAACGTGGCTACTTAGAAGGAGAAAAAGGGGCTGTATGTACATTAAGCCTTATAAAGTTGTGGCATGTCGGCATGTATATATACCAATACTTATAAGGTTCTGATAGTTCCTAAGCTTCCTTGATAGTGGAAAAAGGTACTTGTTTGTACTGGCTTATAATATCTACTATGTACATTGAGAGTCAATATCAAGTGCTCATTTATGTCATAGTTAGTTCAGGGAGATCTCTATGCTCCTATGTTTTAGGCTCCCAACATACTAAATGGTGCACTTTCTGGAGGAAAAAATGACAATATCTTAGATATATGTCTTAAAGATGGATGCACATATGAATTCCCAATTTAAGAGGGAGAGTGCTGATATTTTCTACCTTCTTTAAATGATTATATGCAAAAGAAACGAAGAGTTATACATTGTTGATAGGAACACATAAAGTGTTTAAGTGTTTGCAGTGCATAATAGACAGATTTTTCTTTATTGCACAAAAAATTATATCAGAGTGAAAGGGCTGGAACCTAAGTGTGCATGAGGTGAATATTAGCTGGTGGTGCCAGGAGAGGAAAGATCCTAAAGTGAACAATAAGGTTTGAATAGCCGTGGTTATAGCTATAAAAAGATGCTTTCCAAAGGATAGTGAAATTGTAAAGGAATGAATGTGCTAGAGCATAAATATGACATCATATCTTGTTATGATAGATGGAAGATGCAGATGTGGATTAATACGGTGTATTGTGATGGTGAAAACTAATACGGTGTATGTAAAGACATCTTTACTCTGGAAGGGACTAATTGGAGTAAAGGGACAGAAAAAAGGGGAGTGGGTGAGGGGAAAGGGCGGATGTGGGGATGATTGAACCCCTGATTATGTCGAGGTGATAGGTGAGTTAATATGTGTAAATGAAAATGTGCCCAACTCAAATAAAGGAGGTGAAAGTAAAACCCTCATTAAGACCTTTGGGAGTCAATGCTTTTAGTTTATGAATCCACCGAGCCTCATGCTGTAATAATTTCTTGTCCAGGTCACCCTGTCTAGGGCCTAAGTGTACCTTTTCCAATACTGTGAAAGTCAACACTTCACTTTTTCCTTTGTGATAATGTTTCACATGGCGTGCTAAGGGTGTATCAAGATCTTTTTGGATAGAATATATGTGTTCCCCTATGCGTCTACGTAGCTGGCGCCGCGTTTTTCCTACGTAGATCTTGCTACATATGCATGAGGCTACATATATTACGCTTGTTGAGCAACAGTTTGAAAAGTCTTTCAGCACATAGGTCTCCCCACTGTGTGGATGTACGTATATTTTTGTCGGTTTTATATATTTACAAAATTTACATTTTCCACACCTAAAACACCCAATTGGTGGATTTAGCCATGTGTTTGTGGATCTATTCTCCTTAAAAAGGCTATGTACCAACATATCCTTTAAATTCTTCCCTCTACGATATGTTATTGATATATCAGATGACAAATCATTTTCTAAGTCTTCATCACCTTTTAGTATATGCCAGTGTTTGGATAGAATCTCTTTTATTGCCGGTGAGTCATATCCAAATGTCATTATACATCTAGGCTGTGTTGTTATAGGCTCAGAGCTTTTTTCAGATTGTCTATTAAGCATTTCCGTTCTGTCACAACCAAGAGCATATTTGAATGCTTTTTTTAAACACTTATTCGGATAGCCTCTCTCCAGAAATCTCTGTCTGAGTTTGTCTGCCTCTGTCTTGAATTCACTATCAGAACTACAATTTCGTCTTATTCTCAGGTATTGTCCTTTGGGGATGCCTCTTTTTAGTGGTTCGAAATGTTGGCTGTCCCACATGAGCAAGGTATTGGTGGCTGTGTCCTTTCTATAGGTGGTGGTGGTGATTTCCCCCTGGTTATCTTTCCGAATGTATAAGTCTAGAAAGGTGATTTGGGAAGGATGTATATCATGTGTAAATTTTAGACCTATCTCATTGTTGTTCAATAGGTGCATAAAGGTCTCAAATTCTGCCTTGGAACCAGTCCAAATTAACAGAATGTCATCTATATATCTACGCCAAATTAATGCGTGACTAATAAGATGTTCAAAAAGTGGATCAGAGAAAAGTTTTTCTTCCCACCATCCCAATAGAAGGTTGGCGTAGCTGGGTGCACAAGATGTTCCCATAGCCGTCCCTTTCTTTTGATGGAACCATTTTCCATTGAACAAGAAGAAATTATGTTTAAGAATGAATTCAAGTAGTTGGACCACGAAATTGTTGAATTTTTTAAGGTTGTTACTTTTAGCACTCAAAAAATGTTGTACTGCTTGTATACCAAAGTTATGTGGTATGCTGCTGTATAAGGCTTCCACATCTATGGATGCAAGCCATGAATTCTTTGGTACTGTTAGGTTCTCAAGATGTCTCAGTATGTCATTGGTGTCCTTTACATAGGAAGGTAGATTTTGAACTAAGTCACGGAGATAGAAGTCTACAAAAATACTGGCATTAGAAGACAAATTGCCTGTACCTGATATTATAGGTCTTCCTGGAATAGGAACCGTTTTTTTGTGTATTTTTGGCAGAGCATAGAAGGTGGAGATACTAGGGTATTTTGGCAAGAGAAAACCAAAAGTGGGTTCATCTATGATATTATCTGTTTTGCCTTTCTCTAATATAGATTTAAGTATTAATCTATATTCTATGGTTGGATTTTTTGCAATTATTTCATAGGTGGAGTTATCTTCCAAGATCTTGTAACACATTTTTTTGTAATTCTCATTGCTTAATATAATGTACATAGTAGATATTATAAGCCAGTACAAACAAGTACCTTTTTCCACTATCAAGGAAGCTTAGGAACTATCAGAACCTTATAAGTATTGGTATATATACATGCTGACATGCCACAACTTTATAAGGCTTAATGTACATACAGCCCCTTTTTCTCCTTCTAAGTAGCCACGTTATAAAGAGAATGACACTCTATTTATTGCATTTACTAAAATCTACAGCGTATATCCAGCAGGCTGCAAGTATCATGTCAATTCCGCTCACCACCAGAGGGGGCGTTTTTATGTTACTGCTCATGTTCCACAGTTCCCTATTAGTTGCCATGGAGATGGCAACACTTTAAAAAGGGCTCTAACGGCCTCAGCAAGCTCACCCTTGAAGAAGACGTCTTGATGACGTCGAAACGCGTCGGCTTCTGATGACGTAGTGTGTCCCGATGTCAAGGACACGCTGGCGTTTTTCTCACTGAGTGTTTGTGTGTAGTGTGCATGGTTACCCTCCCTGTCCTTATCCAAATGAGTGATAGATTGCATAAGTGCTAAAATTGGAAAGACAAGGAACTGACAGAGTATAAACTCTATAATAGCAGGCATTTTGCTCTTTAATAGCAAGTACAAACTCTTTAATAGCAGGTATTTTGCTCTCTAACAGCAGGCACTTTGCTCTTTACAAAACAGTATGGTCCTTTGAAAGTTCAATGAGAACACGCGTCATAGCAGTAATTTCCCAGCAGGGACTCATATATATATAAGAGGCATAAAACCAGAGCTCATTTTGAGCATATATCACAGTGGAGAACTTCTATATTTTTTTATATATTAAAGATAAGAACCAGAGCATTATACCTATTAAGGAGGTGAGTTATCTGTACTCCACAACTTAAAAGGAACTTTCCAACCATACACTGGAGAAAAAAATCCAGTTCAATTTCAGAGTTATTATTATAACTTCCAGATATATAGCACCTTACTATATAGATCCACTCAGTAAGAGAAGTACATAGACACCCAGACAGTGCTGGAGGTATTACTCAAAGCAGTCTCCCTGCAAAGTGTCCTCTGTGAGGTGTCTCTTTAACACACTGTACAAACAGGCAGTAAGAATAGTGTTTTTCTTTCCTCTAAAGGACTTTATTAGGAGGACCACACATCAGGTTTAATCATCTATCCTGACACACAAGCACCTGCAGAGACAAATTACCCCTCTATTAAGAGTCAAATTATATACCATTCTAGTGGTTATTTTGTCTCACACAATTCAGCCTTCTTTTAAAAGTCATGTCCTAATCCTGGATTTTTTATATGTGTTTTTAATACGCCGTTGTTATCCCAAATTTAATAAAGTAACCATTTTTATTATACAAATTGATCCTAAAATATGTTTACATATCAAACATATAAAGTTGGCCACAATACATAAAAAATGCCAGAAACTTAAGATAGAAATATTGTAAAAACTTGCCGAGCAGGTGAAAAAAAAAAAAAAAGTCACACGATCTGAGGCAAAAAATAGAATCAACTCAATTGGCGCTTGACCTACTTCTGTCAGATAAAACCAAGAAGGCCCTGAGATGGACCAACCATCTATACTACTCTAAAGCAAACAAACAAGATCCCATGCTGGCTAGAAAACTGAAGAATAGGTCAAACCAATCAAAAGATTTTAGGATCCGACAACCTGCGGGGGGACACTACGTCCATCCCGGCTCTAATCCAACTCTATGGTTCTCCCCACCTAGATCCGAGCAGCCAAATTACCTCCTTTTTTAATGCATGTGACCTACCTACACTTGCACTCATGGAAATAGATCTGATTAATGCAACTTTCACCATAGACAAGATCAAAGAGAAAATTGGAGAGTCGAGGAGTGGAAAGGCCCCTGGGCCGAATGGATTCTCAAATGTATATTATAAAAAGTATGCAGAGCTGTTAGCTCCACATTTAAAGGGGATATTCAACCATATGCTTAAGGGCCTCCCAGTTCTACCTGAACTTAACCAGTCAAAGGGCAAAGACTTGTTAAATGTAAGGAACTATAGGCCTATATCACTGAGCAATGGGAACATTAAGTTACTTGCGAAAATCATGACTAAAAGAGTAAATATGTTTCTCCTGAGATTAATCCATAAAGACTAGGAGGGTTCATCCCGTACAGGCAGGCAGGGGATAATGTCCGTAAGGATTTTAAATATACTACACAGATCCAAACAACGCTGACTACCAACCTGCCTTCTATCACTGGACATAGAGAAAGCATTTGATTCAGTTGAGTGGAAATATTTATGGGCGGTGCACAAAAAGTTTGTTTCCCAGACCTGTTCCTGAATCTTCTATACTCGTATTACAAAGCTCCCAAGGCCTGGGTAAGACTCCCAGGGAGTAGTATACCATCCATAAACATTGAAAAGGGAACCAGGCAGGGCTGCCCCCCTCTCCCTTCTATTATTTGTCTTGGCGATAGAACCAGTGGCATAAGCAATTAGGTCCAATCCACACATCACATGGGTAGGACACTATCACTTGAAGTCCAGTTACTTTGCGGATGATATCCTGTGTTCACTAACAAATCCAACCACCTCAATACCGGCTCTCCTAAACACTCTAGAAGACTTTGGCAGGGTGTCAGGGCTGAACTTGAATGTAGATAAATCAGAGGCTTTACCTTTGCAGGAAAGGGAGTACCTCAGGCAGTTTGTTTTTTTTATGGCCGAAATCGCATATACGCTATCTAGGGGTTAACATCCCCAGATCAATTTCCCAGATATATAAAGCAAACTATGCCCCATTATACCAAGAAATTGACAGAGATCTAAACCATTGGTCAAAGGGTAAGTGTCATGATTTAATTGTTTAAGGACTCATATTGACAGAAATTTATGAATATAGCCAAGAGAGCATGACATTGTTGCATTGGAATTATGTGTTATTTTGTGGTTATATGTTGCCTGTACATGGTTAATATGTATACTAGTTATAATATATTATGAGGGAAAATGTTATATAGAACATATGTGGAATTGGTAGAAATGCCCTGCATAGAAGTTAGCTGCAGATCATTGCACACTCACATACAGACCTTGGGTCAAGACAGATGTATGTACTTCAAGTAGTACTAAGCAAACACTTGAATTTAACATAAAGGTTTGTTTATGTTAACAAACTTTTGATAGTCCAAGGTTGCAAGCCAGATGGGCTGACATCACACTTACACAAATGTACACAAAGGTGTGGTATTGGAGAGTATAAATATGTTTTTTTGATCATTCAATAAAGGTTGAGATATAATTTTCACATATAGAAGGTGTGAGACTATTCTGTGTGTTGTATCCTGACTTGTGAGTGGTATTGCCATGGGCCACTAAGTAACCTAGATTTAAGTATTCTTTGCCAGTACCTTTTGGGCCTTGCCCTCTTCAGAAGCCATCTTTTGTGCCACAGAGAACAGGAACTACAAGATTCTACTGGTGTAGGTTTGAACTAAGTTCATATCAAGCCCCCTTGAAGAAGCAGATTGTGACATTGGCTGGCAGTGGTGGGATCTCTGTAGAAAACAGAGAAGGATGGCAGCTTATGAAGAGATGTCTGCAGCAGAGGAGGAGAAAGTGTCCAGATGGTACCAAAGATGGATGGAGATAATGCCTACAGGTTCAACCAAGGATCAGCAGAGGGAACTCCGGATACAGATAATACAGAAGGTACAGGGGAAGTGGAGAAGGGAAAGCAAAGGCCCTGTCTCAGTTCCTGTGGAGGGTAAATGCTTATCTCCAGTAGAGACAGAGAATGTTCTGGTGACTGGAAAGGATTACCCTGCTCCTAGAGTAAGAGAAGAACCTAATGAACACTGGGCCCTACCAATTGACTGTGGAAATAGTGGAGAGGTTCCCTGGATGACAATTGTCCAGGAGCCAGCCACAGACCCTGTTGCAGAAACAGAAAGTAGCCTTCCACTTCAGTTTTAACAAGAGGCAGTAGCAGCTGCTTCTCAGGCGCTGTCTGTAACTACATAGCAGGCAGTCTCAGAAGGAGAGAGTCAGGCGGTTCCAACTGAGGATCCAGAGACCAAAGAGCCAGAGAGTACCCCAGATTGTGTTTTATCTCCTGGTCTCCCTATATTGACTCCCCTGCAGCTGCCCAAAGACACTGGTTGTGTACCTGTAACCCTGGAAAGAAGGGGCCACTGGCCAGGCTTGTTGGGAGAGAGGTTGGCCACTGAACCACAACGGCTTGTGTCAGAACTGCCCATTAATCCAGCATGGATGACACCAGAGAATGTAACTAGTCCATGTTGCAACTCCAGCATCCCAGTTTATTCAGGAGAAAGCTCAGGACTGACAAAGGGAACCTTGTACTCTTCAATTTTACCCATGGGCCTGAGTTCTGATGCAGAATCACCAGAACAGGAGGTCTCCCTAGCCTAGAAGGAGAGGGCTTTGCTAGGTAACGATCCTCCCAAGTTTACACTGGACTTACTAGCTGGAATGTACTGTTTTCTCTGGACTACCTTGAAGGATCCTCCATGCCAGTTGTCTTATAAGTATCCCCAGGGGCTTGGGAAGGTCACCAGGCCACTGGGAAGGAGTGAGTATTCGCCCTGGGCAGGGGGAGGCAGGGTACACAGAGAGCCACTGAGGCTATTACATGGATGGACTGTCACATCAAGAGGACTGGTAACCACCTGTATAGATGGAAAGTTATACGACAGGATAAACTTCCCATGCTATACTAGAAAGGAAAGGGGGGGAAATTGTCATGATTAATTGTGTAAGGGCTCATATTGCCAGTAATTTATGAATATGGCCAAGATACATAACATTGTTGCATTGGGATTATGTGTTATTGTGTGGTTATATGTTGCCTGTACATGGTTAATATGTATCCTAGGTATAATATAGTATAAGAGGGAAAATGTTTTATAGAACATATGTGGTATTGGTAAAAATGCTCTGCATAGAAGTTATCTGCAGATCATTGCACACTCACACATACAGACCTTGGGTCAAGACAAATGCATGTACTTCAAGTAGTCCTAAGCAAACACTTGAGTTTAACATAAAGGTTTGTTCACTAGCCAGCTGGGGAATTTGATCTCAAGAGCTTTGATAGCCCAAGGTTGCAAGCCAGATGGGCTGACATCACACATACACAAATGTACACAAGGGGGTGGTATTGGAGAGTATAAATATGTTGTTTTGATCATTCAATAAAGGTTGAGAGAGAGTTTTCACATATACAAGTGTGTTGTATCCTGACTTGGGGTGTGGTCTTGCCATTGCCACTAGTATGCAGTATTCTCTGCCTGTACTTTTTGGGCCTTGCCCTCTTCAGAAGCCATCTTTTGTGCCACAGAGAACAGGAACTACACGATTCTGCTGGGGTAGGTTTGAACTAGGTTCATATCAAGCCCCCTTGAAGAAGCAGATTGTGACAGTAAGATTTCCTGGTTAGGTCACATTAAAGCGGTCAAAATGAATTCCCTGCCAAGCCTGCACTACCTGTTTCATACCCTGCCTGTAACAGTGCATTTGGAGTTCTGTCAAAAGCAGATTCTCAAATTTATTTGGGGTAACAAACGCCTTAGAATAGCAAGACGGGAAATGTGTAAACCCAGGTTGAATACCTTATTCTACTCAGCACCAGCCATTGTGGAAGTTTGTAGAGAGCGAGGAAATGCTTCCTTATGCATAGGATAACATAATTTAGTTGTCCAAGCCTCATTTGATCCTGAGTAAAACAGAGAACCAGTGCATTTAGCTAACACTGTTTATCTGGAACTGGGAGTCGCCAAAAAGTTGGCAGCTGTCCCTTCTACTATGACCGTGTTGTCCCCTCATCCAAAGTTTTCCCCACCTCTTTCCTTGATGTCTGTACTTTGGTGGAAGTCACAGGTGCTACTGAGGCTGGGGGCACGGTATAGAAGGGGTAACCCAATAGGGGCCATTGAGTTACAGGGTAGGCTTCATTTGCCTCCAAAAGAACAATTTAACTTTAACAGGCTTTATCATCTTGTTCACACACTGAGGAGGGACTCTGGCGTCCCTGGGGTTAACTGGTTTGTAGCATACTGTGAGTCGTTCCCTCTAGCAGAGAGAATGGTGAGCCTACTTTATATATATATTTACATTTAATGTGGAGACCTCGGACCGAAAACAAAACTACATAGTAGCATTGGAACAAGATCTGGGCAAAGCGAGGGAGGCTGACAGCTGGTCATCCTCTTGGAAGCATCTTTCAAAAGGTTTGTATAATCATAGAATTCTTGAAACGGCACTTAAAGTGCTACACAGGACATATATTACGCCAGAGAGGCTCAAAAAGTGGGATCCGGGGGCCAACCCAACATGCTTTCTGGGTTGCCTAGTGACAGGTACGTTTTACCATACGTGATTCCTCCCCTTTTTTTTCTGTCCCCTTCCTCCTCTCATTCCCACTTCCAACATAACCATTTGATGCATAATCCTCAAAACTATCTATAAAATTAAGGTACAATCCCCCCAAAAAAATTGTTGGTAAGAAACATTTATCTTAGATGACAGATTGTAAGTGGTAGAAATATCAAGCAAGAATCTGTCATTTAACCTGCTACTGTATACTCATTACCCCTTGGAAATGTTTTTCTTGAAGAGGTTATTGATGAACAGTAATTGGATGTAATTGCAGTCATGTTTCTGCCATGTATGTTTCATTTTTCATCTGATCTTGCTTTCTAATAAAACCTTATTGAGAAAAAAAAAGATACAAAAAACACTGTGGTTGGTTACTTGAATGTTACCAGTTTTACAGACACATTTAGAGGCCCAGAGCTTTTAATATTTATTATTTATATTTAAAAAATCTAATCACAAATAATAGTTGTCGTAATTGTGAGCTGTCATCACGCTTTATTACAAATAGCGTGACCGACAAACTCGCAGTTACTGTTTGAGGGTTGCGCATTCGCAATGCATGGCATGAGCCGCTCATGGCGCTGCAGGGGGTCGCGCTTGTACATGGCAATGCGGGGGTCACTCATGTGCAATGAATGGCATGAGCCGCACATTTTGCTGGAAGATGCGCATGGCGCTGACGGGGGGGGGGGGGGGGGACACAGGGAAGGTCACAGGGAAGATAGAGTGGGGAAAGAGACATGGGAGGGAGAAGGGGAAACAAACACAGGGGAGGGAAAGGGGTGAAAAGAGACACAGGGGAGGGAGGGGGAAAGAGACACAGGGAAGGGAGGAGGAAGAGACACAAGGGAAGGAGAGGGGGTAAAAGAGACAGGGAAGGGGAGACACGGGGAAGGGAGAGAGGGAGAGAAACAGGGGAGGTAGAGGGGGAGAAGAGACACAGGGGAGGGAGAGGGGGAGAAGAGACACAGGGGAGGGAGGGGGAAGAGACACGAGGGAGGAAAGACACAATTTATAAAACTCTATCATGCTGTCATTTTTGACGGGCAAGTCGATAGTTTATATATGTTGTAACGGTGTCCAGCAAGGACAGATAACCTGCACTAGAATCCAGCAAGGGATCTACATAAGCAGAAGAATGAATAGGGCTGTACATCCATGCTTGAACAGAAGGGGAGCGTGTGAGCTGCGGCCTAATCAAGCCAGTACACCTGATCTAAGTCAGGAGGATTTAAAAGGCTGCGGTGTGAGCAGAGAGGGGGATAGCTAAGTTCACAGGAGATAAGGAGCCTGGAAGAAACCTTGAGCAGAGAGAGCTGTTTTTGAGAAGCTGCAATACTGAATACTGGAGTGCTGTTTTTCTGGAGCTGCAAGTAAAAGGTCTTGCTGGATCTGCAAAGAAATCCTTATTAAGATCCTGTGGGACACTGCTGAGTTACCTGACTGGAGAAAGCTGCATGGCAGACTGAAGCTAGTGAGGTGACGGACACTCCATTTACCATAAGGTCAGAAACCTTTTACTTAAATTATTATACCCCAGGGAAGAGGCTGATTGCTTGTCCTGTTAAATTGCAGTGTTCCTATTGCAATATCAAAGGGTCCCTGGGGTGAAGCATATGGGAGAGAAGGGCGGGCCCTATGCTTCATCCAAGGTTATTTAAGTGAAGACGTGGAAAGGCCACATATACAAGACTACGGATACTGAAAGAGACTATCTGTATCCGGGCCACAAGCTGGCGCTATAAGGGACTGTTTATATCCTTGCCACAAGGTGGCACTACAAGAGACTGTAGTAGAAAAGCTGCTCAGGTTATAGTCAGGGTGTTCCAGAGTATAAGTAAGCCCGTTTACGTAGATGTTTATTTTTCTGACTATAAGCTATTTAATTTGTGTTTTTGTAACTACTCAATAAAATATATAAAAAGAGCCCAGAAGTCTCTACCATTTACAGTCCATCAAAGGGTACCTTGTTACAATATATATACTGTATATATATATATATATATATATATATATATATATATATATATATATATATATATATATATATATATATATATATGGAAATAGGAAAAAATATGGCATTTTGTGGATAAATATAATTGTGGAATCTGATCTTATCTTGACTAAATACATTAATCCACCTAGTCTGTCCATTCTTAAAAATGTGAACTGAAAAATAGATAAATATAACTACAGGCGGTTCCTGAGTTATGGACAAGATACGCTACTGAGAACGTCTTTAAACCTGATTTGTATGATGAATAATAATGATGATAATAAAAATTAAAATACTATAATAGCTCATATGTTGTAATAATAATATTCTGAAGACAAATTTAGAGGCCCAGAGCTTTTAATATTTATTATTTATATAAAAAAATCTAATCACATATAATAATTGTCGTAATTGTGAGTTGTCATCACGCTATGTTACAAATAGCGTGACTGACAAACTCGCAGTTTCTATTTGAGGGTTGCGCATGTGCGGCGTGAGCCATGCATGCGCATTGCGATGAGTGTTTGCGCATTCGCAATACATGGCATGAGCCGCATATGGCGCTGCAGGGGGTCGCGCATGCACATGGCGATGCGGGGGTCGCTCATGCGCAATGAATGGCATGAGTAGCCCATTTTGCTGGGAGATGCGCCTGGCGCTGCAGGGGGGGGGAGACGCAGGGAAGGGGGGGGAAGAGTCACAGGGGAAGGTAGAGTGGGGAAAGAGACACATGAGAGGGAGAAGGGGGAAACAAACAGGGGAGGGAAAGGGGTGAAAAGAGACACAGGGGAGGGAGGGGAAAGAGACACAGGGGAGGGAGGGGGAAGAGACACAAGGGAAGCAGAGGGTGTAGAAGAGACCGGGGAGGGGAGACACAGGGAAGGGAGAGAGGGAGAGACACAGGGGAGGTAGAGGGGGAGAAGAGACACAGGGAAGGGAGAGGGAAGATGCACAGGACAGGGAGAGGGGGGGAATGAGAGGGAACGGAGGCACAGGAGAGGGAGAGGGTGGAAGGAGACACAGGAGATGGGAAAGGAGACACAGGGGAGGGAGGGGGGAACACTGGGGAGCATAAGGGGGAAAGAGACACAGGCGATGGAGGGGGGAAGACACAGGGGAGGGAGAGGGGGAAGAGACACAAGGGAGGGAGTGGGAAAGAGATACAGCGGAGGGAGAGGGGGAAGAGACACAGGGAGGGAGAGAGGCGGGAAGAGACACAGGGGAGGGAGAGGGGGTAGAGACATTATGAAGGAGGGGAAAGACACAATTTATAAAACTCTATCATGCCGTCATTTTTGACAGGCAAGTTGATAGTTTATAAACTCCACCTAGTCTGTCCATTCTTAAAAATGTGAACTGAAAAAAAGATAAATAGATAAATATAACTAGAGGCGGTTCCCGAGTTATGGACAAGATGCGCTACTGAGAACGTCTTTCAACCTGATTTGTATGATGAATGATAAGGATAATAAAAATAATAATACTATAATAGCTCATATGTGGTAATAATGATACAGTGTAATACTGTAATACTAATAATAATACCAATAAGCCATGATGCATTCAGAGAGACAGACAGGAAAGTAAGTAAGAGAGAGGGAGGACAGCGCACAGATAAAGAGAGTGCACAGACAGAGAGAGAGTACACAGACAGAGAGCGCACACAGAGAGAGACAGGGAGGGGGGGAAAAAAGGTACAGAGCCCACAGTGCACACAGACAGAGGGAGCGCACACAAACAGTGAGAGAGCACACAGACAGAGCACGCAGAGAGAAAGTGCACAGAGAGAGTGCACGGACAGAGCGCAGAGAGCACACAGAGAGAGCACACAGAGAGAGACAGAGAGGAATGGGTACAGAGCTGGGAGTGCACACAGACAGAGAGAGAGCTCACAGAGTGCGCGCAGAGAGAGCACAGACAATTCAAGATAACATTCTATAATACCGTCATTTATGACAGGCAAGTTACTAGTGTAATAATGTGTATTACTAGTGTAATAATAAGTAACAGAAACTATTGTGTTGTTTCTTTTAATTCAAACAAACTGAAGATAAAAACAAACTCCTAAAAAGCATTGGGAACCTGTTCTTCCAGGAAGGAATTGTCTGTACCCTGGGGACCACCTGTATACCTAGTTGTTATTAAAAAGAAGTAAATTAAAGAGTTAGATAATTAAGGTTGAAAGATGGGTATTTCATGGATAAACTAGATCAGAAGGTTGTCCCACTCTACCAATGACTTTATCTCCATTGATTAATTATCTCTCGCAGAGGGGTTGATAAGCTACATGTGCATGTCTAAGTGGTAAAGATTAGAATAATGATAAAACTTTAACATTTAAACATGACCAGGAGCCAGAGAAGCCGTTTTATAGAAGCCTGGAAAATACGTTCACAGAGATGCATTATACTGTGAAACAATATTTAGGAGCAATACACATTTTAGGAACATGGGCTCCCAGGAAGTTTCTACCCTTCTATTATTTGTTTTAATTCTTTTTTGAGTAGTTTATGCTTAAAATATCCACCTTTCAAATTCAATTATCTAAAATTTCCACTAAAAAAAATTGTAATTGTAGTTTATATGTAGTTTATATGTGCACTTTTTAATTCTGGAATAACTGGGACCTTTCCCTTTAAACACAACCTTATACACATCCCAGGCGTGCATGCATTTTTTAAATTCTGGCCTGACATCTGGTTTATGACATACTGCATTCCACACCCAGTGATATTTGCACTTATAATAATGTTAGTGTGTAATTTTTCATTTGGTAGAGACCCCAGTGCTGCCAGTGATTATCCTGATAAGTATGTCCATCATTTGGATGTTGCACATACCTTATAAATCCCTAAAGCTGCTATGGAATTTAGGTGAAAATCCAACTAGCACATTTATTTTTCAGAAGCTTCTGTATGATTCCTACTCAACTTAGGACCACTATGTTGTTTGTTAGTTGTTCAGTTGTGTTCACATCTACATGGCCCTATAGACCGCAGCACGCCATATACATCTGCCAGTCACTGCCCTTCTGAGCTCCATCAAGTTAGTGTTCATTGCTTTTAGTGACCTCGCCCAACCATCTCCACCTCTGTCTCCTTCTTCCAGTGCATTCTTCTATCTCCTTCTTCCAGTGCCTTCAATCTTTCCCAGCATCAGAGTATTTTCTAGGGAATCCTGCCATCTCATGATATGACCAAAATATTTGAGCTTCAGCCTCATGATCATACCTTCCCTTGAACAGTAGGTCTTGATTTCCTGTAGTACTGATTTATTGGATCTTCGTGCAGTCCAAGGGACTCTAAGTAGTTTTCTCCAAAACTACAATTCAAAGGCGGCAATTCTATGTCGCTCAGACTTCTTTATGGTCCAGGTCCCAAATCCATATGTTACTACTGGGAATACCTAAACTCTAACTATGCAGACCTTTGTTGATAGTGTAATATCTTCACTTTTTACTATTTTTAATAGTATTACTTTTTATGGACCACTACAGACAGTTTTTGTTATATATGATAATTGAAATGACATACTACCCTATTAAATTCCCTTAACGTGTAAAACCGTAGCCCGTAACATAGCCTGCAAGACTTACGGCTATTAAATTTGCCCCGTAAAGCAACCCCTTAACGATCTGCGAGTTACAGGCGGAAAAACCCTACGGGATGTCAACATTTGAACTTCGCGGCCACAAATACTTTGATCTGTCAAGCCCGTAACTGTTACATTCGAAAGTCGCTATTAAATTGCTACGAATTCACTGGCGTTCAAACCCGTAACCCACAAATGGAGCCAAAAAGCCAACATGTACTAGAGAGGACCCGCAAGGGGGTTAAAGTTATATTCGTAGCACTGTAAATGCAAATATAAACACACTACTGTATTTTCTATTAAAGGGAAAGTGATGTTAGGTATTACAATTAATAGCACAACATTCTCAAGCTCGAAAATCTGCAATATAAAATACTTTTATTTCTGTTTAATTTCCGTGTTATAACGATCCCGCCAATCAATGTGTTAATACATATAATCGAACTCGTGTGGACTAGAGTATAATATTTACTGATTTATTAATATGGCATTATTTCTAGAATTCGGGTCCGATCGAAACTCGTAATTGAAACTTCCAACTTCCATTTTTCAGTGATGTAATGATGACGATCTAATTTGCCATTGGCTCCGTCTAAACCTGTTACTACGGGTTTGTCTAATTGATCATGTTCACACCGCACAACCAACGTGCGCAAGAATGGTTTACAGGTTTGCGTCTATGGCTAGTAACTCGCCGCATGGTACAATTGAATAGCTCTGTAAAGCAGCCGAATTTTAAGCCTGCAGCCTTTGCAAGTGTGCCGATGACGCTATGGGTTTCGAATTTAATGGGGCTGTAAGTGTAAGGGAAAATAGTTACAACACAACATTTACATTTTTGTTTATATAAGTAAATATTTTTTTACAGCAGTGTCCCAGAGTATTTTCTCAACTCATTCTGCCTGGTAACAAACTTATGGGCACTTTTAGATGTCAAATACCAACTTAAATATATTGGTTATATCTAATATTTTTTTCCTTTAATAACACCTGAATTTTCTTTTTTATTTGTAAAAATCCAGGTTATCCTATTTCTAGTAAATAAATAGTATTTCTGTTTGTGGACTTTGAAGAATTTTTATTAGTACATTTTTTATTGAGATTTACATACAATATGTACTCCACCTAGCATCACTAGCAAGTGTTAAATGTGTAAGCACAGTGTAGCATGTGCATTGAAGTATACCATTTTCCCATAATACGCAATGTTAGGAAGAAAAGCTAATGATAGAGGCAGAAATTAGAATGTGACACAGCAGAGGTTCTAAATATTGTATAATTTAAATTTAAACATTATAACAAGGACTAGCAGTGGAATATTATTTAAAAAATTGCATTTTCCTACATAAAACTAAGATTGAAGTTTGCAATATTTTGCTGTCAGTCAGCCTTTTGGATCCACCCAAAAAACAACATGCTAATCTTTTGTTAATGATACATAGTTGCCCTAATTACTTGATCAGCTCCTGAGGTGGTGGGTCCATTGTCTTCCAAGTAGTCTCTTGGTACTGACCATGTACTTTATTTGTGCAGCCGACTGCACAGAAGACAATGGACTAAATGGGCTAACCAAATAATGAAAGCAATGATCTATCATTAACAAATTATTCCAATCTTGCTTGGTGAGTGGGTCAGAAAGGCTGACTGACAGCTAAATATGGCATTGTTAGGTTATTGTAAGAAAATTCAAAAGATATAGTACTTGGTAGTGCCTATTAAGGGTGGGGTGTAGGAGAGGTATCTGGACAGGGTGGACATGGAGGGAAAGGAGTTAAAGCAAAAGGAGAGATACTTGAAAATATAAAATACTTTTATTCCAATGAGTAATTGTGAGTAAAAACAGGGTTACTTCTCAGATGAATAATCCATACTATTTAAACACAGGTCTGTGAAAGTTTCATTTCACTGTTTTTACCATCTCTGACAGGAAATGTTTGTTACTGAGTCAGATCACAGGTTGTAAAGTGACTAAAATCTCACAGTTGGTGGGATTAGCAAGAAGGGCATGCCCATTTAGTAAAAATAAGAATAATTATAAGGTTTCAACCATAATAAGTTTATAATTACTCTTAACCAACTGGGCAGGCTCTTTTTCTAATTTCTCCCCACTGTCAGACTTAATTAATCACCATAGATTTAGCAATAGGTTGGGTAATTGGATGTTAAAGTAATTTCTAACAAAAAATAGCAACATTCAGGATCAATTATGTAACACTTATTTCATTTTTTTTTAAATAAACCATTTCAGATATATTTACTTATAGTAAAGGTTTTTATTGCTACTTTACTGTGTCACTTGCTGGTCCATCATACTATGTCTCTTTTTATGATGTTTACCAGCAGGGCTTGTCTATCTACCAACCTATAATATTTACTGTCCTAAAACCATTTATTGCAAAATAGTCTCAAATTTACCAAGAGATCAGGTGTGGGGTTTTTAGACTGTAAGAAACATTTCTTTAGTATTTCCCCTCTATCTTTAAAATGTAAGGACAGTGGTATGGGTTCTCACATTGAATTGGGGGAAGGTGAATGGATGTATATACATTAAAGGAGAAGTTACTTTAAATAACTGAGCAGTCATGAGACACAAATTTCCCCAGGTATTAATGGGGATTTATTACTCCATGCAATTTGAAAATTTGCATTAAAGAAAGGCTTATGGTATTGATCTTTAAAGTTAGGTGATAGGCGTGTAATTCATCAATAATTCATAATATATCTTCTATGAATCCTCAAAAGAAAAGGAAAAACTTTACATTTGCAAAGTATATAACACACTCACATCATTATCAACTTTTATTATTATTATTATTATTATCCTTTATTTATAATGCGCCAACATATTCCACAGCACAATACAGGGGTTAGGTACGAGTATACACAATTACCACACAATAATGGAAGACCCTGTTATTGAGCATTAAATAAGATATACACAGTGCTTACCCTAAAGCACCTCACAAGATTGAAACTCGCAAACTTACAATCTAAAGGACTTTGAAAGTCATTTTTAAAAAAAAAAGCATTTTCAGAGAAGTCCCTCATTTTAGTCCCTGACCCCCCCAAAAAAGACACAACACAACTGTTGGAGGTACAACTGTCCGCAGCGAGTTTTATTTTCATAATATGCAAACGGCATATGTAAATCCGCTACAACGGGGGAGGACCCTGGGGCTTGGCAGTAACCCCATCCCTTGAGCCCACGCTCAAGAGGTCAACCTCTGTGCCGTCGTCACACCTTCCCAGGGGTAGGGACGGCCCCTTCTCACCATTGGCCCGGGCAACTCCCCCACCCGCCCCAACACAACTATTAAAACTCTGCTGCGACAAACCACATACGCACAAACCATAGGCTCACCACGTGAGCAACAAAATCTTACTGAATATTGACTTATTTACATTTCATATTTAATTTTTTAAATATATAAAACTTAACAATCTCAAATGCTTTTATAAAGGGGACGGTGGGTGGGTGCCTGCTTCCCTGCCTGCCGCTGAGTGAGGCAAGATGGCGCCCGCCCGCGCTGGCCTAAGGGGGCGGAGCAACCGCAACCTCTCGCGCGAGGCCCGCCCCCGCCTCCTCCGCCGGCACTTGGTTCCACCAAGTCAAGGGACCCCCACTGCGGATACCAGCTCACTGGTTCCGCCCTGGGGGTCCTTCATTCTTTTAAATATGGGAGGGGCAGTTACAGAACAGGGCAAGGAAGACTTGCAGGTAGCATTGCAAGTAGCCTCTACTGAGTCTATGGGTAGGAGGGGAAAGGAGCTCTGTGCTGATTTATCTGAATCCACCATTAAGACAACCAATCCCCCTCCTTCCTCTGTGGAAGACATGAATATGGCATTATTCAGGCACAAGTAGTGTCTAGGGAAATAAGGATTTTAACTTAAATTGATTTTATGCCCACGGTTTACACAGCTGCTAATGTTAATAATATTTTACAAACTTCCCAAACATATGAAGTTTTTAACTAATGTAGCGTGGTCCTTTAATCAATTGAAAACCGCTGTTTCAGATAGTAGGAACAAAGTTATAACTTACTAGCGACTTGCCCGTCAAAAATGACGGGGCAATTAAAAAGTGTTGAAATTCTGTTTCTCACAGAATGTGAATGTACTGGGTGCCTCAACTATATAGACCCCTATAGGACACTAATTAACTCATGTAATAACACTATAAGTGCCATGGGGGTCATCCAGGATCCTCATGACACAAAGTGTAAGCACTACACTATTAAGTGTAACTATACCCCATTAACCCAACCCTGGGCCTATTTAATCCTAACAGTAAACATTTAACCCTAACAGTACCTATGTAACCCTAGCTGGGCCTATTTAACCCCATGTAAGCCTATTTAACCCTGTCTCTTATGTGGGTCTATACAGACCCTCATGGGGCAGTTAGAAACCACATAACCACATAAGTGCCACGAGGGTCCTTAAGGACCCTCCTGACACTAAGTACAAACACTACACTGCACTATACCCCCCAATAAACCATTAAATCTAAACTAACCCCCTCTACCCTAACTTATTAACACCTACACTACCTACCTACCCCCTAATAAACCCCCACCCCACTAATTATAGAAAGTAAGAAAAAAACCTCACTATAAACCTCAAACCCACAACAACAAAAAAAAGCTAAGTCACAGAAAATAAGAAATCTACATTACAGAAAATAAAAAAAGCTACGGTATATTAAAAAAAATAAAAAAGCTACATTACAAAATATTTAAAAAGCTACATTACACCCATCACCCTGCTACAGAAAATAAAAAAATATTACACACCTTAAAAGGAAATACATACAAAATATATGCATTACATTACATTACAATACAAATAAAATACAATAGCCCCTATCTAAAAGACACACATACCCACCTATATAAAATACAATACCCCCTATCTAAAATACATACATACCCCCCTATTTAAATACAATACCCCATATCTGAAATGCATACCCCCTATGTAAAATACATACCCCCTATGTAAAATACATACCCCCTATGTGAAATACATACATACCCCCGATCTGAAATACATGCCCCCTATCTAAAATACATAGATACCCCCCTATCTAAAATACATACCCCCTATCTGAAATACATACATACCCCCCTATGTAAAATACAATACCCCTATCTGAAATACATACATACCTCCCTATCTAAAATACATACCCCCTATGTAACATACATTAAATCCTATCTAGATACACAAACCCTAAATGTAACCTAAAATAGAAAAATTAATACCACTTACCTTTGCAAATGTCACTTCAGATTGCCCTCCTAGGGAAAAAAAAATGAGTACAAAACACTACATAGTAAAAATAAACATTCTAAATATTCTAAATATTGAACTCACATTTCCAGCATGTCCCCGTCCTTCTTATTTTCTTCTCGTAATATTTAACTTACCTCGGCACGATGTCCCCATGCTCCTCCTCTTCTGCCCGACTGGGTCCTTAAAGAATCCACGCTCTAACAAAAAAACAAAAACTAACGGAGCTCCGCACTTGCGGAGCTCACCAATGTTAATGAGGCCCCTATAGCCTTTTCCGCAAGAAAATTGGCAGTGGCGCCTTCTGATTGGCTGAAACCGCTGTCAATCAAATTTCCGCCAATCAGACGGCGCCAAGGTGTGAGCCAATCAGAATGGGATACACCCCCAGATCCCATTTAGATTGGCTAATGCACCTGTCAATCTTTTTTAAACCAATCAGAATTTGCTATTCCCTTCAGCCAATCACAATGGGATACACCCCCACGAGGTGATTGACTGAAGGCATCTGCGCCTTCTGATTGGCTGTAGTCTGATTGATAGTGACAACAGCCAATCAGAAGGCGCAGATGTCTTCAGCCAATCACCCCGTGGGTGTGTATCCCATTGTGATTGGCTGAAGGCCTTGTGAATGGTTTTAAAAAGATTGACAGGTGCATTAGCCAATCCGAATGGTATCTGGGGGTGTATCCCATTCTGATTGGCTCACACCTTGGTGCCTTCTGATTGGCTGAAATTTGATTGACAGCTTTTTCAGCCAATCAAAAGGCACCATTGCCAATTTAGTTGCAGAAAAGGCTCTAGGAGCCTTATTAGCGTTGAGGAGCTCCGCAAGTGCGGAGCACCGTTAGTTTGTTTTTTTGTTAGAGCGTGAATTCTTGAAGGGCCCAGCCGGGACTGAAGAGGAGAATCCCGGGGACATTGCGCCAAGGTAAGTTGAATGAATATTATGTTTATTGTATTTTATTTTGTGTGTATATGTTGTAGTAATCTAATGTTTATTTTTAACAGGGGCCGCACCGAAGAAGAAAATAAGAAGGACAGAGACATGCTCGAAAGGTGAGTTCAATATTTAGAATATTAAGAATGTTTAATTTTACTATGTAGTGTGTTGTAGTAATTATTTTTTTTTCCTAGGGGGGCGATCTGAAGGAACATCTGCAAAGGTAAGTGGTTTTAATTATTTTAGGTTAGATTTAGGGTTTGTGTATGTAGATAGGATTTATTGTATGCATTTTAGATAGGGGGGTATATATGTATGTTACCGTATTAGTCCTAATATAGTACTATCTTTTTTTCTCCTTGAATCTTACAGGTGCAGCTTATATGCGGGTGCGGCTTATATTCGGACCAATACGGTAGATAGGGGGTATGTATATATGTTATATAGGGGTTATGTATTTCAGATAGGGGGGTATGTATGTATGTTAGCCCGGGGGCATTGTATTTTTGATAGGGAGTATGTATGTATGTATTTTAGATAGGGGTATTGTATTTGAATTGTATTGTATTGTAATGTAATGTACATATATTTTGTATGTATTTCCATTTCAGGTGTGTAATTTTTTTTTTTTTTCTGTAGTGGGGGGGGGGGGTTATAACATAGGTTTTTTATTTTTTGTAATGTATATTTTTTTATTTTCTGTAACGTAGCTTTTTTTGTAATATAGCTTTTTTTATTTTCTGTAATGTAGCTTTTTTTTACTTTATGTAATGTAGGTTTCTTTATTTTCTGTGACTTAGGCTTTTTTTTCTGTAATTAGTGGGGTGGAGGGGTTTATTAGAGAGTAGGTAGGTAGCGTAGGTAGTGTAGGTGTTAATAGGTTAGTGTAGAGTGGGGGGGTATTTTAGATGTAATGGTTTATTGGGGGTGTATAGTGCAGTGTAGTGTTTGTACTTAGTGTCATGAGGGTCTTTGAGGACCCTCATGGCACTTATGTGGTTATTGTTAGGATTCTAACTTCCCCATGAGGCTCTTTATATACCCTTAGGGGACTGATGGGGTTAAATAGAGGCTTATGAGGGTCTGTATAGACCCCCATAAGAGACAGGGTTTAATAGGCTTAGATGGTGTTAAATAGGTCAGTTAGGGTTAAATAGGCCAAGTTGGGGTTAGATAGGTACTGTTACGGTTAAAAGTGTAGTGTTAGGATTAAATAGGCCCAGGGTTGGGTTAATGCGGTATATTTAGGGTTAATAGTGCTTACACGTTGGGTTATGGGGGTCCTGAATGACCCTCTTGGCACTTATAGTGTTATTTCATGGGATAATTAGTGTCATATAGGGTTGTATACTGATGTGTTTTATTAGTGGCTTATGGGGGTATGTATTGAGCCCCATAGGTGACAGGGTTAATTAAGGGATTATGGGGGTCTGTATTGACCCCCATGAGTAACAGGGTTAATTAAGGAATTATGGGGCTCTGTATTGACCCCCATGAGTGACAGACTTAATTAAGGGTTTATTGGGGTCTGTACTGATCTCCATGAGTGACAGGGTTAATTAAGGTATTATGGGGTCTGTATTGACCCTCATGAGTAACAGGGTTAATTAAGGAATTATGGGGGTCTGTATTGACCCCCATGAGTGACAGACTTAATTAAGGGTTTATTGGGGTCTGTACTGATCCCCATGAGTGACAGGGTTAATTAAGGTATTATGGGGTCTGTATTGACCCTCATGAGTAACAGGGTTAATTAAGGAATTATGGGGGTCTGTATTGACCCCCATGAGTGACAGGGTTAATTAAGGGATTATGGGGGTCTGTATTGACCCCCATGAGTGACAGGGTTAATTAAGGAATTATGGGGCTCTGTATTGACCCCCATGAGTGACAGACTTAATTAAGGGTTTATTGGGGTCTGTACTGATCCCCATGAGTGACAGGGTTAATTAAGGTATTATGGGGTCTGTATTGACCCTCATGAGTAACAGGGTTAATTAAGGAATTATTGGGGTCTGTATTGACCCCCATGAGTGACAGGGTTAATTAAGGGATTATGGGGGTCTGTATTGACCCCCATGAGTGACAGGGTTAATTAAGGGATTATGGGGGTCTGTATTGACCCCCATGAGTGACAGGGTTATTTAGGGGCTCATGGGGCTCTGTACAAAGCCCCATGAGTAATAGGGTTAATTTTTACATAGGGCGGGTCCTTTAAGGACCTTTACAGTCCTTTAAGGTCCTGCAAGACAGGAAATTTGATTTTTTTTTGTTTCACAGATTTTTTATTCAACAGCTTTTATGTTACATAACAAACAATTACATTGCAAACATCTGTTAACTGAAATTATTAAGATAATTGTGTCTATTGTTATTAAAATATAGTATTCATATCAATAAACAAGCATTCAGCCAGATATCTCACATTTTTTTCCTTTTTTGGTGATGGTTTTAAGTAAATACACAATTAAAGTTCCACTCCTAAATGTTCCTCACTACATCCATTCCTATGATCTCCCGTGCCACCCTCAGTACCTTTGTCGTCTAGATGAGTTGCCTCTCCGCTTCCCAGCTCTACCCGTTCCAGTCCGCTCCACACTCCGCTCCCCGGACAAGCCACCGCTGTTAGCCAAAGTGTAATGCTCTTTCCTGTCCAGACCTTACAATGTACTATCTGGAGACTGAATCCAAGGTCCCCAAATTTCTAGGTAAATTTGGTGAGTGTCCAACAAAGTGTGAGTCATTCTTTCGTTAATGCAAAGATAATTTATTTTGTTTTATGACTTCCTGAAATTGGATATGACTGCTTTTCCATCTTCTAGCAATTATATTTTTGGCGGCTAAAAAAATCATTTGGGCCAATTTGTTCCCCTTATTACCCAGCCCCTGGTAATGAATTCCCAACAGACAAGTCGAGATTGATGGTTCTAGGGGAGATTTAAGAATCCGTGAAGCTAATTTGGTAGCTTCAATCCAAATATTAGCCACTCTAGGACATTTCCACCACGTATGAATAAAGTCTCCCCTTCCCTGGCATCCTCTAAAGCACCTATCTGAAGTTGTTGGAGATAGCTTATTTAGCCTGGCAGGAGTCATGTATGCCCGGTGTAAGATTTTCAACGAGGTTTCTAGCAAGCTATAGTTATATGAGCCTTTAGATAGGCTCAGAAAGGATTCCGCCCATTTGTCCCCCTCCCAGTTTTGTTGCATGTCTATCTCCCATTTCAATGTGTAAGCAGGCTTCCACGAAGCCTTTGGGGCATTAAACATAGTGTACAGTGAGCCTAAGGTTCCTCTAGTTAAGTTCGTGTTTTTACATATTATTGACATCCACGATTCTTTGGGCGGGCCATGAATCCTATGTATTTCCTCAACCCAATCTCTAATTTTGATGTAGTTAAACATTTCTTGGTGTGGTATCCCTATTTTCCTGTTCATTTCTGCCCAAGAAATAATTCTGTCGCCCTCAAACCATGCCTCAAGTTTGTCTAAATTGTGTGTGGTCCAGAATGCTTTGGAGTCAGCTGTGAGGGTGGTCACTAGAGAGGTTGATGTAAAGATTGAAGTAAGAGGTGATACGGGGTGAATCAGTTTATGTTCCTTCCTAGCCCATTTCCATATTTTCAGCGTAAATTTAGTTATAGGGTTATGGATTAGGGAGTCAAACGTGTGCGAACTCGGAGCCCATAAAATGATTTCTCATTTTAATGGGGCCATTTGTAGCTCTTCAATAAAAACCCAATTGGGCTGTAGGGTGGTAGAATGTATTAACGGTATAGAGGCAATTTGAGCTGCCTTAAAGTAGGTACTGAAATTAGGGCAGGATAATCCTCCTCTAGACTAATGTTTATACATAGTATGTCTGGCGATCCTAGGAGGTCTATTCCTCCAAACAAATCTAAAGACCTGGGCTTGAAACTGTGCCAATTCCCTGTTATTAATTTGGATCGGCAGAGTCCTGGCCAGATAAAGCAGCCTTGGCAAGATGTTCATCTTGACCGTGGCTATTCGGCCCGTCCACGAAATCTGCCTTTTTGTCCAGCTGTCTAAGTCCCTTCGAAGAGTCTTAAATAGGGGTGGGTAATTGGTTTTATAAATATCCGCTAGTGAGTTAGTCAACTTTATCTCTAAATAGTTAATGTAAGAGGCAGGCCATAGAAAGTTGTGTACCCTTTTCAGTTGGTCCAAGATGTCCCCAGGAATGCCCACACTTAAGGCTTCTGTCTTGCTATGATTCAATCTCAGTCCAGAGAGAGTGCTATATTCATTGATTGTGCCCAGTAGGGCGTCTATGGAGGAGCCAGGATTCGAGAGGGTGCACAGTAGGTCATCAGCAAACAAAGAACATTTTAGATGCTGATGTCCCACCCACACCCCCTCTATAGAGGAGTTTGCTCTTATCGCCTGGGCCAATGACTCTATGGCCAAAGCAAAGAGCAGCGGGGACAGAGGGAACCCGTGTCTCGTGCCTCTCTCTATATTAATACTAGCCGTCTGGGAGCCTGGTAATTTTAAAGTGGCCTTGGGTAGCGTGTAGTAAGTGTGTAATAAGTTTAAGAAGTTGCCTTCAAACCCAAACTTTGCTAACGTGGCAAATAGAAAGGGCCACTCTAAGGTGTCAAACGCTTTCTCTATCTCCAATGCAAGCAGGCAGACCGGGGACCCCCTAGACCTAGCCAAATGGATGACATTTAGAGTTCTCCTGATGTTGTCGCCAGTTTGTCTATGCGGGATGAACCCTGACTGGTCTTTGTGAATCAAGGAGGGAAGGAATATTGAGATCCTTTGAGAGAAGATCTTGGCAAGCAACTTGACATACCCATTAAGCAGTGAGATAGGTCTATAGTTCTTGGCATCTCTCTGATCTCTACCCTCTTTAGGGAATATTGTTAAGTCAGCATGGTTTAGTTCTGGGGGGGGTAATCTCCCCTCTCAGTATCGAGTTAAAGAGATTACATAGATGAGGAGCCAGAAGTGTTGAGAATTTCTTATAGTAGATATTAGTGAACCCATCCGGGCCCGGGGATTTTCCTAGTTTTAGTTCCTTAATCGCTTCTAGAACTTCCTTGATAGTAACTTCCTTATTTAGAGAGTGTAAGTCAGCGGGCGAAATCTGAGGAAGGTCCAGTGAGTTTAAGTAAGAAGCAATGTTATTTTCCATGGCCACCTGTTTAGTGGAGTATATATTTTGGTAATATTCCCTAAAAAAATTTTGTATTTCATTTTGGCTATATATGAGGTCGCCCTCTTTATTCCTGATTTGGGAAATCCTGGATTGGGCGTACTTTGCTCTCAGGCTTCTGGCTAACAATTTATCCAGTTTATTCGCTTTATTGTAAAACAAATGCTGCGTCCGTCTCAGTGCCTTGTCCGTTTTTATGGACAATACGCTATCTAGCTCCAGCCTCGTCTTGTCTATCTCTGTTCTCAGGGAGGAGGAGGGGGAGAGCTGATTTCGAAGCTCCAGTCGTGCCAATTTGCTCGCAAGATCTCTCTCCCTTTGTGGATTCAGTTTTTTGAAATGAGAAGCCAATTTGATGCACACTCCTCTTATAAAGGCTTTATGTGCCATCCAAACCCATCCCGCTCCTGTCTCCCTGCCCGCATTGGACCCAAAGAAGTCTAGCAACTCTCTCTCTATCTGCTCCTGAGTTGAAGGCAGTGAGATTTGGTATTCATTCAGCCTCCAGGTGTAAGGTATACTGAATTGACTTCCCAGGTCCACTTCCAATAAAACTGCTGAATGGTCGGACCAAGTGCAAGGCACTATAGTCGCTCTGTGTGAGCTGTCAAGAAGTGAGCTGCTAATGTAAATAGTGTCAATGCACGAGTAGGAGCCATGTGTGGGTGAATAAAAAGTAAACTCTTTCCCTCTCGGGTGAAGTCCCCTCCAGGCATCTACCAGGCTAACAGAGTGCAGGAGTTTCGTAATTTGTCTAATTTTGTTGGAGAATCGGTCACTCACTGGAGCCCTAGATTTGTCCGCCTTTGGGTCTAAGACTAAATTGAAATCCCTCCTACCACTAAGTTCCCCCAGTCCCCCCCCCCCTTCCAGTGCCCTTAAAAATCTTATTAGGGCCTTATGTGGTGCCGTTGTGGGGGCATAAAAGGAAGCCAGAGAAATCGTGTTTCCCAAGATCGTACCTTTTATAATGATAAAGTACCCTTCACGGTCTACCAGTTTGGATGTTAACTGGAATTGGAGGTTCCTATGTAGCAATATTGCTACTCCCTCTTTTTTTGAAGTGTGGGTGGAATGGAAGAATTGAGGGTAATCTTTATTAAGATATGTAGGGGTCTTATGCCTAGCAAAGTGGGTCTCCTGTAGGAATATTACAGATGGTTTGTAAGTCTTATAGTATAAAAAGGCCTTCCTCCGCTTGAAAGGAGAGTTAAAGCCCTTCACGTTGTGAGTGAGTACTGTTATGGGCATGGGTAAATTAATAAGGTGTCTGTCAGATATGCTGAATTAGCTTTACCTTTCCGGCGAGCTGTCGAGGAGGGAGTGAGGAGCGGCTCCTCCTTCTGGAGGTGTGGAAGTGGCTGAGCCCTGGGTGAGCGAGTTCTAGCAGGCTTGATTCTGGTTAGAATATAAAAGCAAAAGTGCGTGAGTTTAGATGCCACCCCCTGGTGCCTTATCATAAAAAACAGTTGGCTTAATTTTGGTTCGGATAATGTAATTATGAATGGGATTAGATTGTGCCCGTTGCCCTGCAAACAGGCAGCCACTAGAGCCTCCACCAAATAAGGATCATTACGCTTATGCCCTGAGACCCCGGGAATGCTAAAGGGGCGCAGGGGGCGAGTAGGCAAAGGATGTGGGTAGTTTAAATTATTTTGATGGTGATTGGCATTAGGAGGTCGGGTAAGCAGCGTAATTAGCTGATCCCAGCTTAGATATACTCTTAAAATGTATGCTGTGGCCGGGACACAATAATCAAAGAATAAATTGCTTCGTTCCGAACCCAGTATAGGGTGGGTGAGCACCGGTTGGTAAGTAAATGGTAGGTGAGCACAAATAAAGAAAGTTGTGAGAAGAACAAATAGAGTGGTTATTGAAAAATCAAGCATTCTTAGGACCTCTAGCCCTAACCTATTCCTGTCAATCCGTTAAAGTACTAGCAGGTTCCGCTTCAGGTCCTGCCGGCAAGGACAATTATAAATAAGATAAAAGGAGTGTTAACGTAATAGAGTAGCCAGATCTTTAAATAATTTGTACTAACATTAATAACAAAACTCTTTGCATAAATTATAAACAGTAGAAACAGCTAAACCTAGACCAGCCAGAGGGGTCTCGCCAGGCTAAGTAGGTGTTTCTTTAACAATCTACTACAACCTGCTAGGTAGGAAGGAAAAGCAAAGCATGGGCTAATAACAGTTCAAAAGTCTTTTGTCAACTGGGTACAACTCGTAGCAAAAGTCCTGAGTTCCTCCGGGAGCCAGCCCAAAAGGCAAGAAGTAGGGGGGAAAGGTAGTACAGAACAGTTAGCTCAGTTCTGAGCAACCTTCCTGAGAGTCCCCCCTAGGTAGCAGCAAAAAAGCAAACAAAAAAAAAGCAAAAAGGAAACAGGACTTTTTGATAGCATGGTGCCTCTTTAGTCGAACCCTCGTTTTGAACAGTCCTGAGGATAAAGACAATTGTGCTAGTGTGTCAGCGTGTCCATGTTTTGGCTGGGGCGTCTGTTGGCAGTTTTTGAGACGTGATCAGCAGGCCTCTTTTGTCTGGTCACTTTAGACCATTGTCTCTTTGGAAGAGGCAAAGTTGCTGAAGCAGATGCCATAGGGGCTGGGTCCCCCCACATTTAGTTCTAGACGCTTAAGAAGCTCTTGGCAGTCATCTAGGGAGCCTGTTGTATATTGGATACCTCCCACAGAAAAGATCAGGGCAAAGGGGAATCCCCAGCGATATCTGATGCCATGGCGTAGTAGCACTTCCAGGGCAGGCTTCATCAGCCTCAGTCTTTGTAGCGTAGTTGGAGAAAGATCCGCAAAAAACTGGAGCTTAGCCCCGTCAGGACCACTGATCGAGGTCTTGTTGCGGGTAGCTGCGAGGATCAGGTCTCTGGATTGTTGGCGCAGAAGCCGGACAATGATGTCTTTAGGGAGGTCTTGATTGCGGCTCCCCCCAAGGGCTCTGTGCGCTCGCTCTACCTCCCACTCGTGGTCCGGGTATCCTGAGAGGATCTCATCTATCGTGCCCTTAAGGTAGCGTGGTAGATCGACTATAGCCGCGTGGACGCCTCTAATCCTCAAATTAAATCTTCTGGATCTATTCTCCAAGTCCTCCAACTTATCTTCTATATCCGAGATACGGGAGGAATTGCCAGCAATGTTGGCCCTGTCCTTCTCCTGCGCCTCTACCACTTGGTCCATGGTTTCCTCAAGTTGATGGGTTCTCTGTCCGATCTCTTGTATGTCTTTTTGCAGTGCCGTGACTGCTCCGTTGATATGGGAGGCCAGGAGCGCTTCAATTCTTGCCATTGAGGCACTATTGATGGATACCTCCGGTAAGGTTACCTCCTGAGAGTCTAAATCTGAGATGTCCGATTGCTCTGAGGCGAAGTCTTGTGCCGGTGTTTCCAATGCTTCCAGAGTTTATAAAATGCTTGTCAATTTTTTTTGAGGGTAAGGATTTTTTATTTTTCCCCATTTCTGCGCCGCTGATTGTCTCCGGGTTGGCTGTTGGATGCCTAGGCATTTAGCCAGTTGCTCTGATGAGAACCCTCCGCTTCAGCTATATCCTCTCAGGTAATTAGATCTGCTGTGTTTGGTGCTGTCGGGATACACCCAGTTCCTGTAATGTTGTCTTGGTGGTTTTTTTGGTCCTTGCCGGCTAGAACCATGTAGGGCCGCTGTAGTTACATCTCAATGTATTGTTGAATTCTGTCAATCATGTGCTCTCAGTAGGCCCAAGCTGCTTTCAATGTCCCACTAGATGGCGTCAATGCTCTGTTTGGTGCAAGTGATGTATCTTGTTGAGTGCCGGACTGCACTATTTTCTGAGCACCAGTAGGTGGCAGTGCTGCTCCCTCCAGTGATAATAGGATGTTTGGTTTGTTGTTGTACCAATACTGAGCACAGGCCACGGCTGAAGCAGTTATATAAGGAAAGGTAAATCTTGTTACCATTAGTAATGAGGCAGTAGTAATGAAGATGAAAATAAAGAGGTTGTATGCCCCCTTCTGCAGTCTTATAAGCAGTGCAAAGTCTTTGTCCCCTTAGGGTCAGTATCTAGGCCTTAGAATCTTAAAGTCCTGAGCAAGCCCTTATATTACTTGAGTCAGGGAGCAGTGAGGTCACCCTTTAGTGTCCCTTTGGAGTGTTTTTAACTGTACAGGTCCCTGAGCTTTTGGGAGCCAAGAGTATTAAAGCCTCCCTTTAGTGCCTCTACAGCCTTGCTGCTACTAAAAACACTGCAAACCTAATCTTTTCTGTGCGTCTCACACAGTCTTTTCTTGTTAGGGTGCAACTTGCAGCTTCTGGATCCCCAAACTCGATTTTTAAAACCAGCTGCGTCCTCCTGTGCACAATCCTGGTCATATATATCAATTTGGTGATAGATACGTCACTTTATATATGGTCTTAAATGTTTTTTTCAGCAGAAACACACATCCTACTTCATATATTATAGCTTTGAGAGATAAGCTGCTGGGTCTTCTTCTCTTAAAAAGTAATACAGTTTATTGTGTACCATATCTTTAGATTATTACACAGACTAGATCTCCAGTAGTATAAGGCAAAGAATTGTATAGGTTTGAAACAGACAGGCAATATGAGTCATTACCAACCTTAAGTAGGCATGTTGTTTATCAGTGTTTCAGAGACTCCTTTGTTCTGGTTCAGCTGCAAATCTCAAGAAAAAAGTTGCCAAACTTGATTTTTAAAGCCAGCTGGGTCCTCCTGTGTGCACATTTGTTGATTTGGTGATAGAGAAGTTACTTTATATATAATTTTCATGCTTTTTAAAGCCTTATTGCTGGGAGCTATGTTGTTTTGCTTCCTCT
Source organism: Discoglossus pictus (assembly GCA_027410445.1). Classification (NCBI taxonomy): domain Eukaryota; kingdom Metazoa; phylum Chordata; class Amphibia; order Anura; family Alytidae; genus Discoglossus; species Discoglossus pictus. The sequence continues at coordinate 369,389,174 of CM050167.1, forward strand.
CTGTTTGCTGCTAGCCACACCCTCAGGAAATTTGAATTTTGATTGCAGCGGGGGTCCCAGATCGCATGCGATCGGGGACCCCACTGCGAGGGTTAATGTGGGGTTAATGTGTGGACCTTCCAGGGGTCCCAATGGGGACCCCCAGCATTGGGGGGTTAATTTTAGGTGCCGGTGGGGGTACTTACATTACCCCCGCTGCCGACCTTAAGTATTTGTGTGCCGCGGGCTCTTTAAGGTGCCGCAGCAGGGAATTTACAGCTTTTAAATGCAGTGGGGGACACAATTGTGAACCCCACTACAATGGTCAATTTTGGGACATTGCGGACCCACAGCATGGGCTTAATGTGGTCACACTTCGGGGGTCCGATTGGACCCCCGCTGCAAGGGGTTAATGTGGGGTCCCGAGCCTATCTCGGATCTCTTTATGTGGGGTTTTGGGAAAGTTGTACGTGGTTAACAGTGTTTTCCGCGGTCCTGGGTCGTGGAGCCTCGTTTTCATTTTTTTCGGACGGCATTTTTTTTCTTGCTTAGGTGATTTTCGAGTGCCGAAACTGGGGAAATTGCGGTTAAATTTGCGTGCAACTTCACTCCAGACGTCCTGGTTGTCATCCTGTGCTGTGTCTGAGTTTTTTTATTATTGTGTTTTTGTGTGTGTTTTCGTGTTTTTGGGTTTGTGCGGTTACGTGTTTGTTTTACGACCTTGTAATTTTGGGTCACAGGCAATGAGGGAGATGAGGAGGGGAAGAGAGACACATGGGAAGGAGAGGAGGAGGGGAAGAGAGACACACGGGAAGGAGAGGAGATGGGGAAGAGAGACACAGGGGAAGGACAGGAGGAGGGGAAGAGAGACACACGGGAAGGAGAGGAGGAGGGGAAGAGAGACATACGGGAAGGAGAGGAGGAGGGGAAGAGAGACACAGGGGAAGAAGAGGAGGAGGGGAAGAAAGACGCTCCCTGCCTAAGTCTTATGAGTCGAATCGATGAGCGCCTACTGCGCTCATCTCCACCGGCGCAAGGAGAGCCTTTAGCTACACAAGCCCGAAGCATTAGCAACAACCTGTATTTCTGACAACTATATATGTGATAAGAAAGCTATAAAATGATGTGCTCTGCCTTATACACAACATGTTTGCTTTCAAGAGAAAAGCCTACCATACAAATATCTAAATGGCCTCTTCACCCCAGTCACAAAGTATGTGACTCCTCTCATCTAGCAACAATGTCTACTTTAGGTTGTAAGTAGCGAGTTTCCAGTCTTGAAGGGTGCTTTGGGTAAAAGCACTTTCTACAAAGAATCTAAGCTCAAAACAGTGCCCTCCATTTTCTTTAGTTGTTAATATTGTATTTGTCCCTGTTCTCTCCCATTGTACAGCGCTACGGAATATGTTGGCACATTACAAATAAATGATAATAATAATTATACTTTATGGTATCCCCTCACAACAAATTTCCCCTCTACTGTAGCCTCCCTAATCAACCTTTCCCTCTATACTGACATATTTCCTTCTCCCTTCAGTCACTTATTACACCAATCCTATAGAACCGCCCTCTTCATCCATCTATCTGTAACTACTGTCTCATTTATTTGCTTCCTACTAGAAATAATAGTCTATAACTGTCCTGGTCCAGACCATGTTTCTGTCATCAAACTCTTTATTTGACCCTGTGTAATCTGGTTTCCATGTACAACACTCAATTGTGAGAGCACTTATTAAGTTTACCTTTTACTACTATGTTTACCCTCTGGCTCTGATGCTAAAATGCAATAATGAATATTGTATTTAAAATTACAACACAGTCACCCTCACAATTTGATTGTTTCTTCTTAAATGGACTATTTGACCCTAAATTCAAGTTGTTTTTAGGTTATTCTTAAAGAGTATAAAAACTGACATTATCTTGTGTTATCCGTTTTTTTCTAAACTGAATCAGTCCTTGGAAATTCCATCTTGTTGTTGTGGCGTTTATATGCAAATGAGCATATAAACTTCTTGTTGGTATGATAGAGTCCATTTAAAGAAATTAAAACTGCCTGTACATGGCACAGATTACTGTCACTTGGAGCTGCAGGCAGAGGGAAGGAGAGAAAGTAAAAGAGAAGTGGATGTGGCCAAAAGCAGGGAAATGAGAAAACATGTAGCCTGGAAAAAGAAAAAGAGAAGGAGCAGGGATAGTGTGAACTAACAAAATAAAACACTTTCAGAGTTTTTTCACTAGTGAAAATGAACTTATTTAAATCACTGTTCACTTTTGGGAACAGATTCCATGGAAAACATAGGAACTGGGTGGTCTCAACTGATTACTGAGTACACTTTAAGCAAACAAAGCACAAAAAGGGGTATCCATTATAATAGTTGTTAGCTTGTAAGTAATGCCTGCGAGATGCGTTCTGCGCAGGTGTTACTCACAAGCTACTAACCCTAAATTGCGGAAAATCGTGCAAATGCGCATTCATGACAGTTGCTCGAATGCACATGCATGAAGGGGGTCGCACTAATGCTCGTACGCTAAAGGGGTAAAGGCACAGAGAGCACAGAGCGGTGAGGGAGCACAGCAAATGAGGGAGAGGATAGGAAGGGAGAGTGGGTAGGAAGGAGTGAGGGAAAGGATTGGAAGGGAGGATGGAGAGGGAGAGGGTCGGAAGCAGTTAGGGAGGGAGAGGATGCGAAAGAGATGATGGGAAGGATTAAGAGAATGGTTAGAGAGAGGGAGAGGGTGGGAAGAACTAAGAGAAGGGAGGGAGAGGGTGGGAAGGAGTAAAAAAAGAGACAGACACAGGACATAGGGAGAGAGAGAGACACATATCAGAGAAAATTATATGATCCGTCATATATGAAGAGCAAGTTACTAGTCATATACATAAAAATAACTTTGGGTTTTCTAGGATTTCTACTCTAGGAGTAAGGACTGCAGAGACACATTGACTAAATACTATCTACACATAAAAAGTGTTTACCACTGCTATCACTGTCATTGACTAAACAGTGTAAAAAGATCAAAACATTCATTATGGACTCAGAGTGGTATAAAAGTCATAAAATGTCACCTGAAAAAAGAAAACTTTGAAGATCTGAACATGTAATCAATCTACCAGTGGTACTCGTACAGTAGAAGAATGCACATAGTGGAAATTTTTAGTATCAGAATTTCTAAAAATTGTATTAGTTAGAAGCTACTTTAATGAATAAATGCATGTAATAGGTGCACCATGGATCACTCCGCCGGGCAGTGCGAATATAGATATAGGATGCACACTTGTCTGCCTATGAGACCTACAGACAGTCATGACCGGATTACCCATTAGGCCAACAAGGCAGCCGCCTAAGGGCGCTTCCCTATGAGGGGCGCCACTTTTTTAAGAAAATGGTTCCTGGCTTAAAAAAAAACTAAAATGCTACAGTTCATCGACTGGCTACAAGGCGTAACCACCTAGAACAAGAGAGTTACAGCAGGAAAAGGATCTTAAATGCACAGAAAAGGCAAAAATGGGTCCAGGCATACCTTGCATACTCGCTCGTATGGGCTCCTCCACTCCACTGCCCAGGGGTTCCAAAAAGGTAGACCCGGCCCTGCAGACAGCTATGTGTTCAGTGCACACACCATTTCTTATTAGTTAAGAAGGGAGTTTAAACATATTTACTTCAATGTCTACTGTAGTGTTCATATAATAGAGTTTAATTTTCTTATTTAGATAATGATTAACAATAAAATCAATAGTTGTAGAAATAGAATAATGTAGCTTTTAAAACTTCAATTTGAAGTTAAGAGTGTCAGTCTTCAGTGCTGCTCTCCAATACCTATCATGTGGTCCAGTGGTGGGAGAGGATCTATCTAGGTAGGAGTACTGCCTTGATGGAAGTCTTAATCTACTGTCCTGATAACATTGTTTACTTGATCTACTTCTTTGCAGTGGATATTATAGGCAAACCTACACCAGTCAGAGGGTTCCCTGGTGGTCCAGTAGTTAGGATTTGGGGCTTTCACCCCTGCAACCTGGGTTTGATTCCAGTCACAGAACCAAGAGGTGACACCACCCTGAATCCAAGCAGGGTCAAGCCTGGTCAGTGCTTGGATGGGAGGCCACCTAGGAATACCAGGAGCTGTATGCTGTCGCCCACTGGAGAAGGAACTGGCAACCCACTCCAGTATCTCTGCCATGAATACCAAGTGGATCAGCATGGTGTGTTACGGTCCATGAGGTCATGGAGAGTCTGACACAACTGAATGACACACACACACCACTCAGAAGTTCAGGACAGCCTCCTAGGATTTTTTTTTTCAGCCCATGGACACCTAACAAGCACAAATGCTGAAAGCAAAAATGCAAATATCAAAACTAAAATGTAAAGATTATATTGATTTCCTTACCCTCAATTTCTTATTATATTGCTATTCAGTAACAAAATAAAAAAAATAAAACCTTATTGCATATCACCTACAATGGCCCCTTAATATTTTTCACACAAAAAATAAGTTTATTTTTGTTTAAACGTTCTTTTAAATTAAATTGCAAGTTTTCAACGGTGTAAGGATATTTAGGGAAAGCACAATGTACATTTAATTTTAAGCTCAAAGACAGGGTCCTCCATTGTTTTGCAATGTGTTCAAATAGTTTTTGCCTTGTACTTAACCCTTGTGTAGCACTGTGGAATATGTTGGTGCTTTACAAATAGATGATAATAATAATTAATCAATGATATCATTTATTTTACTTCCATGCACCTTCAGTTTTGTTGACTTTCTAAAAATACTTTTGCATGAATAAAAGGCATTAAAGTTTAGAAACAGGGATGGGTTGACATGTACCGTATTTCACTCATGGGCAGACATGTACTTCAATCAGGGGACACACATGTATTTCACTCAGAGGGCAGGCATATATTTAATTCAGGGGGCAGACATGTATTTCACTCAGGGGGTAGACATGTATTTTATTCAGGAGGTAGCGTGTATTTAATTCAGAAGTCACGCATGTATTTCAGTCAGGTGGCAGACATGTATTTCACTCAGGAGGCAGACATGTATTTCACTCAGGTGGCAGACATGTATTTCACTCAGAAGTCACGCATGTATTTCGCTCAGTGGGGCAGACATGTATTTCACTCAGGTGGCAGACATGTATTTCATTCAGAAGTCACACGTGTATTTCACTCAGGAGGCAGACATGTATTTCACTCAGGAGGCAGGCGTGTATTTCACTCAGGAGGCAGACATGTATTTCACTCAGGTGGCAGACATGTATTTCATTCAGAAGTCACGCATGTATTTCGCTCAGTGGGGCAGACATGTATTTCACTCGGGGTCAGACATGTATTTCACTCAGGGTGCAGACATGTATTTCAATTAAGGGGTCAGACGTATTTCATTCAGAAGGCAGACATGTATTTCACTTAGGGGGCAGACATGTATTTCACTCAGGGTAGACATGTTTTCACTCGGGGCAGGCGTGTATTTCACTCAGGAGGCAGACATGTGTTTTACTCAGGAGAGCAGACATGTATTTCATTCAGGAGGCCGAAATGTATTTCACTCAGGGCCAGACATGTATTTCACTTAGGAGGAGGACATGTATTTCACTCAGGGCCGTACATGTATTTCACTCAGGGGGTAGACATGTATTTCACTTAGGGGGTATACATGTATTTCACTTAGGGTGCAGACGTGTTTTACTCAGGGGGTAGAAATGTATTTCATTCATCGTGTGCCTGGCAATGAGCGCCTTGGGATCTATCCTGTTATTGCGTCGGGACAGGTCCGCCGCTGCTGTGCGGCTTCCAATCGCTAGATGGCGCTGCCGATATTTTGCAGCGCTGCTGATATGTGAGAGAAGTTCTAAGCTTACAATGTTAGTCTAACCCTTGAACTAACCCTCACCCTAACCCTAGCAGTTTACCGTAAGCCTTGACTAGGATATGTTACCGGAATATCGGCAGCGCAATCTAGCAGAAGCTCACCGCCACTGCTACTGCCTTGTGCTGTGCTACCATAACAGGATAGATCCACCTTGGATCTTGTGTGGTGTAAAGCAAAAGGGCAAAATGACAATATTCCTAACAACTTGCACTTTTTACACATATGCTCCATTTCTGTCAGAGAAGTGTCACAGCCCTCAGATCACAGTGATTGACAGATTCAAGACCCCGCCCCCCATTGTGACATTTGGATTCGCGTCACTAAAGCCTTGAGAGTGGAGAAGCTATAGAGCTAGGAAAGAGGCGGGAGGGACTGCGGCCTACCTGAGAGTGGGAGGGAAAAGGGCGGGATTTAGGGCACGAATACGTAATTACACCGAACTAAACCGAATAATATCCTAATACTGAGGTGATAACGTTTTAAACTGCTCAATACTGTGGTAAAAAGTGTAAATATTCATAAAATACGTCATAAGTAATAGACGCTTGTAGATTGACGGCGGACAAACCCATATAAAGGGATATAGAGATACATATTTATTTGTATGGTATATACAGTGTTCATGTTATAAGACGCAGTAATTTTTAGTGCTTTTGTACTGAGGCCTGTGGCGGAGCAGCGTACAGGGTGGGAGTGTACTCGGAGGGAGGAGTCCGGGGCCTGCCCCTGGGCGGCGCTGTCATGACGCAGGAAAGGAACCGGCTGATTCAGGTAGTGGAGGCGGTGTGAGACACCCTGTGCTGCCCGCTTGGCTCCCCGGCCCTTCTCCCTGACTGTGTCCCTCTCGTTACAGAAAATGACCGGCCTGCAGTTTAACCTCGGCCCGCTCAAGGAGCCTCTGGGCTTCATCAAAGTGCTGGAGTGGGTGAGTTATATGTTGTAGGCCTGGGACACATGACACACGCGTGACTAAGACTTACACTGGCAGAGAGTCGTGTGAGAAGGGAAATCATGTTATATAAGGGGAGCCGTGTCAGGAACACGCGTGTTTATTGCATTAGGAGCCTGTGCCAAGGGGCATGAGATTGTCACTTCCTTAGCAGAGCATGGTGCTTGGGGTGACAGCTCTGTATATGGCATACGGTTAGCTTATGTTACCGCCAGTCACCCACACAGGAAGATCATGCAAAACAATCGTGTCTACAATACTTCAGCCTTTCAGATGCTTAACCCTTTCACAGATCTGCAGTGCATTGCTGGCCCCTTCTGCAAGTGAAAGGGTTAAACTAGTAGCGCGCCCCCCCCCCCCCCCCCCAGATTCTTTAAAGGGACACTTTCTCCCCCAACACAGGAAGTCGATTTCATTTTAAAGAGCATGGGTATACATTGTACTAGCAGTTTTTCTCTACAATAGAACATTTCTGAAATATTTAAAGTTGCTTTTATTGCTCCTGTATGCTAATGTAACTCTTAGATAACATTGGGGGTCTTTTTTGTGCACTAAAGAGACCGACAAGCCGACTGTAATTAAAACATCATAGCAGCGAATTATTCTAGGTGAGCTGCTCATTTGCATTTGAAAAAAACGGTATAATATATATATATATATATATATATATATATATATATATATTATATATATATACACACAGTTTTTTATGCTCTTTAAGAATAACCTAAAAAAAAAAAAACTTGATTTTGGGGCTACAGTCCCTCTAATCATGCAGCCCCCATCCCATACTGCTGCAACATTGTGGATTGCAGTTGATGTTATATATATATATATATATAATTACACAGACACACACATACAAATCCCACGTACCCCTGTAGGGTGCGGCTATTTGTGTTGCATGATAATACTTCCAAGTATTTGCCTCAGTCTGTATGTTCTACATATCTTAATGTATATAGATGACAGGGAACATATTGCAGTCAGGTCCTAGATCCTGTTTGGGTTCCCCGGTAGCTATTGCAGTGCACAGTACAGCAGTTGCTTAAAACCTTCTCCTAAAATCCGAATTTGTTTTATTGGTCAGTGAGGAGGGCTCTTTATTACAATGCTCTTCCATATCTGGGCTGGGCGCTGGCTGCAATTTCTTATTTGCCAAGTCTGGGTGGAGCTGCTGTCAGGATCACGAGGTGGGGATGTCCTGAAGACTTTCTATTCACAGCTGTTTGATAATTAAACAATCTCCTACAGGCTCCTAATGAAAGTGACTTCATCTTCATGTGGAATTTCCCACTTGATTGAGTTTTTAGGAGCACATCAGCAACAATAGCAATTACAATTTACTGCAGACTCATATATATAATAAATAAATATATATATATATATAACTAGTTTTCAATTAGCCTTTTTATTGTCAGGTCTTTAATTGGCTTTTCACTGTTTACTTCATCTTTCGTTTTTATGGTCTACGGCTGAGAATTTTTGTTTAGATATCATGTTAGAACATATTGTCTTTTTAAGCTTCAACACTGATTTGATATCTTGGAACTAGACTGTCCATTTTATATTTAAATTAATTTAACTGCTCTTTCACTTCGCTGTTATGGAATATTTAGATTTATATTATTCCAATAATATACCTGAGCATAGTTGCTTCAGACTGCTTGGAATAATTATGACTATTTGTGGGTTTTTTGTGTGCATAATTGAACATACTAGTGCCACCTCATGTCCTCCTCACCATCTTTACAGTGTCCCGTTTCATTGAGGTAACTGGGTATTTATTACCTTTCCTTTGACATTCTAGCCTAATTCTTGTGTCCTTTCTAGTCCTGTAGATAAGCTAAAGCCTTACAAAACCTGGCAATAGAGAGCTCCCACCTCTTTGATTTGCATGTTGTATTTTGGCACAGTAAATACTTTGAGCAAATACGTTAAGCTTACAAGATGAGAATACTTGAGGCAATTGTTGCATTTATCAGTAGTGTCAATAGTTTTAGTAATGTCAAAAAGATAAGTACTGTTTATTACGGTAAAATGTTTTGGTTCTTTTTTTGTAGAACAAATTCATGAACATGTTATTATTTTAGCACTGTATTCAATGAAGTTGTTAGTACAGTATTTCTAAACTCTGTCTACAAGTGCAGGTTCTAGTACCAATTTATGTTTCAGTTCTAGATGTTGTTCAGTACACGTGTAGCCAAAGTAATATCCTTGGTGATGGAAGCACTTCATGTGTCCTTCAGTATGAAATCCACAACCTTTTAGTATGTGCTCTTGCATCACTGTGCAGAATGCTAGTTAAGGGGATGAGGGAGAATCTGGTTAATATCAAAGCTTTCTCAGAATAGGCAGGAGAGAAGTCTGTCAAAGAAACCTCACCTCTTTCACATTACACACACAGTTCTGGGATCTGAATTCTAGCCATTATTTGAGTAATGTAACCCCTATCTAGTTGGTCTGTGTCTGCTCCAAACCATTGTCAATAATTCCAGCAGATTTTTCTACAATAAAAAAAAAAAAACTTTTTTCCCAACTTTGTGAACAAACAATAATTTCCAAACCTTCCTGTCAATCTGTATCATGGCATATCAGGACATGAGGAACAGGAAACGAACCCCTTCCTCTGTCTCACTTCAATAGAAGTGGTTTTCAATAGCTGGTCCTCAGGGATGAGGACATCCTAACACTTTATACATACCATCATCATTAATTACAGTTATTGACAGATTATAAAATATTTTTATAAGCCGTTAAACTGTACTTTTTTTAAATCTGTGTAAAGTTTGATAAAAACTGCGTCGCGTGACCAGTGGGTTTCCAGACCAAAATTCGGTTGAGAACCATTACATTGTCGTACCACCAAAAGATTTTTTTCTTTTTTTCTTTTTTTTTTAACTTTCAAGTATGCCCTTTAAATTTAGGAAGGACATTTTTAAGACTTCAATGTTCAAAACTCCCTATTTATCTCTGTCATTCCATCCACTAACCAGATCCTCTGGAATACGATGTAAAAATCCTGACTATAAAGAGACTCTTGTCGCCACAAAATAAACTAGTTTTTTTTTCTGGGTTATTCTTAAAGAGCATGATCAAATGGCTAGACATTATATTAATGACAATAAGGAGAAAGGGACAGAAAAAGTATCCTTTAGAATTGAAGTGCACACCCTCTGCCCTAATAACAATATAGAACAGCAAAAAATTAAAACTTAACGTTTATTGATATTGATAAAACTTATTATTAAGATCTTGAAATTCTGACGAGATAAAATGGGTAGGGAAATCTGGAATAATTATTGAGGATTTCCTTATATATTGGCTAGAATTATTAGACTGAGGAAATAAACCCTATATCCTCTTATATAGAGTGATAATTTATGTGATGACAAAGTGCAAAAAAATATAGTGAAATACTAATGAGTAGCAGAAACATAGGTCCAGATGTAAGACTTATATGATTGCACTGATATGTATTGCACACATGCAAAGTGTCTAGTGCTAGTAATAGTAATAATAGTGATTGCACTTATAGATATTGCACCTTCATAAAGTGTATATTGCTTTTTTATAAAGTGTCTAGTGCCAATGCCAATTTGAATGAATAATAAATATAATATTAAATACAACATAAAGTGCTGGTGCTTGCTGAGGATATAATGGTATAATACAGTCATACGTTATGGGGAAAAGTCCAATATTATAATAATAATATGATAGTCAGTTCCACTACACAAACTATGGAGCTAGGTGATATACTGTCTAATTCCACACTTAGGTATTGATTTGATATAAATTCATCTTTTTTTTTTTTTTTGTTGTTGTTGTTCGTGTGGATAGTATTAATAAATCGTTTCTCTATAGGTGGTTGGTCTATGTAATTACACAATGCCTAAGCTCCAAAACTACCCGCGCGTGGCCTATGCGTCTGCGTGTGACGTCATAGCGCAACGTCACGGCGTAGTACGTGCAGATTTATTTCATACCTAGAGCCACCTATCTCTCCTATTTTGTATCTAGACATTATATTAACCATATATTTCTAAAGTGGATCGCTAAAGAATACTAATTTAGTTGTTTTTATATGCTAAGTAAAAACAATGTGTCTCTCTCTCTCTGTGATGGCCAATACAATGGAAGCAGTCACTATAAAATTCTTCCTATATTAATTCACACACCCATTTCTCCTTGAGCACCTCTTATGTTGAGATCTGTTCATTCTGATTGTTGGTGGATTTGTAGAAGTCATGCTTATCTGAAACTTAAGAGGCTGCTAGCTCTGTGAAGTCAACCAAACTTCACTTTAGAAGCAAGCAGTACCATTTTATGAGCAAAGGCTTACAGTATTTTTTAAGTCCTGATATAATGTTGAACAGGGATTCACCTGGCATTAACTCAATTGATATTTTGTGGCATTACTATCACCTAACAATACTAAAGCCTGTAAAACAAAGCTTTCATGTATAAATAAGTATGACATTCAAGGCTTGGTCACACTGAGTAATTTGTGCTTCTGCAGTAATGCTCCATGTCATTAATTTCTAGTCTTGTTGTACAATATGTTTGAACAGGACATTTTAAGCTTCAGTGAATGCAAACCCTCTATAAATTGCATGTGAAGCTCTAATGATCATGTTTCAGCACAGTTTGAGTTTGTAAGCTTAGGTATATCCTAAATCTTATGCGTACACCTTTTGTACAGTTCTGTTTTAAAATTATGTGGTTTGTAAATAATCACAGAAATTTTATTTATTGGGGGAAAACTGACCAAATGATAGTGACTTTCCTGTGAAACTACAGTATTGTGGAAATGGAACAAGTCTTCTTCCTTTTTAGAGATCACCAATAGTTGCCAGGCAATGTGTTGACATCCTTGTCATGGCTGATTGCCTTCTCCATGTTACATTTTGGGAGACCATGTGTGTTAATAATAATAATAATAATATTATTATTATTAATAATAATAATATTATGTTTTTCCCTTCAGGTGTCTACAAAGGAAAACTGTTCAATTGCAGTGTCGTTTTAGATTGTGTAGTTAATGGACTTTCCACTTAACGGGAAAATAATATAAGCATTATTTCGTTGTTTTCTTGTTTTACTGGTTGTGGTCTGGTCACTGCTCTGTATTGATATTACTGTTTGCTTCTCTGTTTTTTTTTTTTTGTTTGTTTTTTCCTTCTCTCTTTCTAACCCAGAGCTTTATCCTGAGATGCAATTGACACAGCTCCCAAAATGTTACTTCTGACTCTTAACTTTTTTTGGTTATTGTACATACATCTGCATATATACCTACACCATTCCCTGGCTCCTAAGTTTGTTAGAAATTTAACCACAGAACTAAATTGTATGCCTTTATATGAAATCCCTTTTTCGGCTTCTGAAGCAGAAATAAACCATCCAGGGTATTTCCTGATGTTGCACTTCACTTCTGTTCGTATTATTATTATTATTATTATTATTATTATTATTATTATCATCCTCATCCTCTTTTATTTGTAACACGCCAACAATTTCCCTAGCGCTGTACAGGGCTTAAAAATAGGCCAAAATACAGTAATAGCAAATTGAAAGACTGGAGGGCCCTGTTTTGAGCTAAGAATCTTTGCAGAAAGTGCTTTTCAATCTAAAGGGAATGGAGAAGGCAGAAAAACCTTGGCAAAAAAATAGATAAGGATTGGGATAGACCAGGGATGAAGTGAGAATTTACTTGGATAGGAAGTTAGAAAGGGAGAGGGGAGGAAGGGATCAGTTGGAAAGTCATAGTGAGGTAAAAGGCTCAAGGATGTAATCTTCACCTAGTGGTCAGATAATATAACCTGCAAATGAAAATGTTAGGTGATCACACTGTATAAGGAACATAAGGAGGGACAAGGAGAGGGGGGCCATGGAGGTCAGTGTTAAACAAAGCCAAGTAATATATTCAAACACAAGGTTTTTACACCTGTTAAGTAAATTGCAGAAAAAGAACAGCAGAATATACATGTTGCTTGTAAAAATAGACCTTTGTTAAATTGTGGTGTCTGTTCCGCGGGCCTTGGTTATCTTTGGTTGAGTTTCAGAATTTTGATGTGAGGCATGCATATGTTTGCTAAATCCATGTTTAAATTTGACAACACATGCTAATGGCAAAGCATCATTTTGCATTTCACTTTCCAAAGTAATTTACTGTTTTGGAAGCACTTATATGCTGGGTGGCTTTTAAATTTGTCATTTTCTAAAACATGCATCATCACACCGCCCTTTCTTAAACAAATAATTCTGCAAAGTGTACAAAAACCTACTGAATTTACAGCTACCATTTTATTTTAACAATTGCCAAAAGCACAAAATGTGTTAGTTAAAAGTTGAGCGGCAGATTTTAATTTGTTTGACAAAATGGGCCAAACAACTTTATACATACTATAGGCAGAAGCATGAAGGGATGTGGAGAAAAGTTTTCAAAAGCCGAATTTCAAGTCCACGAATTTGTTAACCCCTGATAAAATATTGTGAGCTGAAAGTACCCTACTGCTTTAAAATTATACCAGTGTAGGATGATGCTTCATTTTTGCATTTGCTTAGTAGTTAGTAGAACATAGGATTCTTTGTATTTTAGCTGTGGCAAAATGTCCGAGACTGTAGACTTTTCACAGTATGTACACAATCAATTTGGTAGAACGTTATAGCGTGTTATGCATATTGCTGTGTAATATAAAAATAATACTTTCTGAAGCAGGCAGGTTTTGTTTTATATTAATGTTTGCAAAATGCTTGTTCTTTGAAAGTGTTACATCTAATTTAATCTTCAAGGCTTCAACTGCTGAAACTTTTTCTTAAATGAACACTGCAGTTCTAAGCATCATAAAAAGTATGTTACATCTAGTATAGTAAAAGCTGTTTTAGCCCAATTTATAAAAAGTAATGTGTTTGTTCCTTTTTTATTTTTATTTTTTGCTTTTTAGTTTTCCCTTTGCTTTGCTAAAAGGGGTTCTCATATTGGCCTTCCAACCCCTCTAATGCCTCAGAGCAGGCTGTGAAACTCCACATTCTATATAAAAATGTGCAAAGCATAGCCTGTTGCTTTCGACTGGACCATGCATGCAAGTGGTGTGGTTGCAATACATGATAAAGTCGATCTGCAGGACATAGAGATTAATAGCTTGCTGTCTGTCACCCTCACAATCTGACGTGCTTTGAGGGTGGGAGGAGTAAAGAGCCAACATGGCAGCCCCCTAGCAAATTTTTTCCACAGGAACAAATTGTCTGCACTTAAATAATACATTATTTGAATACAAAAAGGTGTCGCGGACTGCACTTGGCCATGATTAGTGTCGTATTAAATTATTCGAAAGATGACTCTGTTTCTAAGCTTTATAAACTGTGTGTCTTTATAGAGTATTACGCCTCTCTGAGGCCTTCACTCAGAGAGAGGCCACACACATATATATCTGCCGTAGAGTATATAGCAGTGTTGGGCCACCAACATTTTAGGATTTCAGTATCTATTTGCTTAACCCCATATGAATCGGTCTGAATGAATAAAAAAAAAAACAGGTACAAAAAGAGCAACTCTTCTGAGCTCGATTTAAATTCTGAATACAGAAGCTGAGTGATGCTAATATTGTGGTCTGTTGGAGGCCCTCGTAGGACGACTTGCCCTACAAGGCCCACTAACATCTGGTGTACAAAGCTGAGTTCTCCAGCATATGTCACTGGGTGCTGTATCGTGGGTATAATTGTATTTTAAAAATAATTTAAAACCCTATATTTTTCATGTTATTTATCTGAAGAATTTGCAAATATTTTTTAAAACAAAGAACCTCTGCCATTTCTATAGTCTTCAATGTTTGAGTGTTCTTCAAGGCAGACTTTCATATGTTAGAAACACCAATATATCTGTTGAATTGGAGACATTCCCACTGGCTCCAGATACAACAAATTTGTCATTAAATTCCCAGACCTTATTAAAGGACCACTGCACAATGGGGGGCAAAATATTAGTTTGAAAACTTTGAGTCTAAGAGCCTAACAAAACAGAAAAAAAAAAAAAAAAAAAAATATATATATATATATATATATATATATATATATATATATATATATTCGACTCTTTAGTGTCTTACAACCAAATTAATGTCTTACAATGGTTAGAAAAATAGCTCTTGTAAATGTATTCTTTATTATAAAAGCAATGTTATAAATAACTTGTTTTTGAAAAACAGTTAATACAATAAAAATATAAAAATTGACCAAAAAACAAAAAGAATATAAATAAATAATAAAGAAAGACATATAATCTACACTCATGCTTTTACAGGCATAATAAATTGAAAACAAGTGAATGCATCCATGATCAGAGCTATATTCTTAGTATCCGTCATGTTTCCTGAGTGGTTGTAAATAGGAGTTTTGGTTTTAATTGTACTTCTAGCAAAATGAAACCCCTTTTACTCCAGTTTGCAGACTGTGAATTTCCATATTGCCTCTTCCTTTTTTATGAAGCAATCATTCAGTGTTGCTTCTAGGACACATGATGACATAGACCAATAGGAAGCCCCTGATCCCTACCCGATCAGCATACAGCATTATGGGTGGGAGCGATTTAACCCACTATTCACCTGCTGTTTCTTCCTCAGCCAATAGAAGAGCACTGATGTTAGCCCCAAGTCACTGCTGGGATATGACTCCCTCCCACAGCTTCTTGTCTGCTGTGCTGCTGCTATAGTGATACCTTTTTTATTGGACAAACGTATTCATAATAAAGCAACACGCTTATCAAGTGGGGAAAAAAAAATAATATATATATATATATATATATATATATATATATATATATATATATATATATATATATATATATATATATATATATATATATATAATCTTTTCTGTTTTTGCCACATTGCATATCTCTCTCTGTTCCTCTGTTCTTTCAGCTGTTGCACTACTGATGTCAATAAATGTAGATAACTGAAGGATATTGAAAGATATTTTTTTTTCTCTTAAAAATCCTCATTTTGTTTAACCTTCCTAAGGTGTGTGGTGGTTTTCTTTTTTTTTTTTTTTTTTTTTTTATATGGAACTTCTTTTTTTTCTATAATGTATAGTAGCACATCAAAATCTTTGGGTACTTACGTTTTTTGGGTTTTCATCTTTTCTAGTAATGTCTGGATTGTGATTATATTCTGTTTGTGTTTAATGTTTAATTATTTTGGAATACATTGTTGATTATTGCAAATGGTGACATCAATAATTTGACAAGATTGTAGTATGGGAATTTAAAGAATGCTTGGTTGTTTAATGTTATCCTGATGCTTAAGCCTAATTGTGTTGGGTAAATGGGAGATTGATCAGATTAGATGGGTTTGTATTTAAAAAAATATATATACATAAATAAATAAAAAAGATTATTTTACCAAAGAGATTATTTACTCTGCTATTCATCTGCTTTATATCACACTGTAAGACATTTTATTTCTTATACTCCATTAATTTTCAAAGCCTCAATGACCTTTTTTCTTTTTTTTTCTTTTTTTATATAGATATTTTCAATCTTTTCATTTGCTACTACTGGAGGCTACAGTGGCAACACTGTACTATTTGTTGGCTGCCAAAACTTCACAGCATTTCCTGAAAACAAGACTATTACTGCTTCAGTTATGTACCCATTTAGGTAAGTGTTAGGACAAATAAAAAAAAAAAAGCCTTTTTTCATAATTTAACAGTTTTTAAGTACTCTAAATAATATAAATATGGCTTTTAACACACAATGGTAGTACTTTAATATTTACAATTTTAGAGCTCAATCACATGGCTCCAGAAAGGAAATTTTGTCCGGTTCATACATAGCAGTGGGATCTCTTGCAAGAGAAAGTAAGTATTTTTATGTGGCTCCCAAAGGCTATTTCTCATAAGAAAACTTCCTAATGTAGTTCGGGGACTGTCACTCTTTAAGCTAACACACAGGTCCCATGGGTAATAATTAATTCACTACTAACATCGTCACATAGGCCTTTCGCCATCCACCTCTTATCTACTCCATACCCACCCTACCCTAAAACATGATCAGTCCCATATCCTCCATGGATTGCAAAGCTGGTCCGGGGGTCAAGGATGTGGAGAGAGGTTGCCGCAGAGATTAGCAATGTCTGAGTGCACATCGGGGACGTGAAGAGTTTGAAGCACTGCAAATGATGACTACGAAGTCAGAGTGAAGAGGAAGATAGGTGAGGAAACCGCAAGTGTAAGAGTCACAGTGTTGGACCACCTGCAGTTGTGGCGTAGAACGAGTTCCAGCAACACTTGGGGGGGCAGGATCTTCACAGCAACCATAGTGGTAATCTTGGGATTTCTGGATACAGACTGGCCCAAGACCCTGCAATGTGAGTGGGTACTACCAGTGATAAAACCTCAAAATCAATCATTCACAAAACATACTACTACTCATTTATATGGCCTACATCTCACCACAATGGTAGCTCTGCAATCCGTGCTTTCAAGTAACTGTAAGGACAAACAGTGGTTATATTAGCAAGATCGCTACACCCAGTCTGCCAGAACTATAACATCATAATTGGCTGATATTGAAATTACCAAGATGTCTCCTATGCAACTCACAATTGAAAATAACACATTTAAATGCTGAATGAAGCCATGCTTGACAATTAGAAAAAAAATGCTATTCTCCTATATCATTGCTAGTGCTTCAGGACCAGCAACCACATGAGGAGTAAGATTACCTCCTCCCACATATTTACCCTGCTCCTATGTGCTTCTTTTTGGCAGACCCAGGGTCTCAGGTGGCTGCCCCTCCGCCCCCACCATCACTTGCTACGTCACTACCAGTTATTTGCCCTGCAGTATACACAACTCCCCCACAGCCACTATCTCCCACATTTTAGAGGTGGAGGACACTTCAACTTGGTTTAGCAAACCAGCAGCAACCGTATATAGGCAGGCACTTCCAGTAGATGGAGGTTTAGCGAGCTGATCCACAATGTAAAAAGGATCGGGATGAAAACTGGAGGTACCATCACCAGATTGAAACTGAGTTAGAAAGATATTGCCTCCAACAAGAGATTGCCTGTTTTGTAGAGGCACAGCTCTCTGGTCTTAACCAGAACTTGACCAGAATGGGGCTTCTAACAGTGCATCACAATCCTCGACATTAGAGGAGTGGTCCCTGCCGCCACCCCTACCCCAGCAGAAACTGCTCTAGAAAATAGCATGGTGGTGCAGGGGTGGAGGTCCCTATGTCCAAAGGAGGAGGATATAAGGGCTTTGCCAACTGCAGCATTGCTCATTTCCAGCTCTCAGGGACCAACAATAGCTCACATTTTGGGAATATTCCTGGTTGGGCATAGGTGACCTAAACAAAGGCTAAGTGATGTTGATAAACCACCTGGATTTGATCAATGTGTCACTGAGCCGCTGATTAACTCGCCAATTAATACTTCTGCGTTTTGCAATTGTAAATTACATTTCCTAGCATTATTTTCATTCTAATTTCCCATCTATACATAAAATAGACACTGGCGATACTAAACGTAGAAAACAAACCAGTTCACCTGGGGATTAAGACCAGGAGGGGCGGGGAAAACGTTTCATAGAAAGATCTATCTTTTTATTACTAGTTTGTGGCCTTATGTTTAACCCTAATTTTCCATTTAGTTTTATCTCTGTGTTCAAATTCATAATTACGGCTGGAGTTGGATGAAGTTCTTTTTAAGGATTAAGAAAATTTGTTCAATGCACGGACTCTCCCACCAAATGTGAGCATGAGAGCCCACCTGACCACAATTTCTCCAACAGAATTTTACGTCTGTCCTCCTATGTGTAATCTGACTTAATTTTGTGGGGACCAGGTACCACTTAGAGTTTTTTTTTTTTTTTTTTTTTTTTTTAAGTGTTGAGTAAGAGGAGTTTTTTTATGTATGCATAAGGCTCTATTTCATATTGTTTTTTCATGTCATGTGCATTTTAAATCTCTCCCCCAAAATTTTATTTTACAAGTTCTGTTACCTTCTAGTTTTAACCTCAATATATTGAAGCATTTTGAAATTAAATGTGTTATATCTTCTTTTAGAATTTTTCAAAGGGTTTCAAACTATAATTGGCTTGGATATTTAAAGGTATTTTAAATTTTTAGATACTCCAACCAAAAGTTCCTTGGTAAGCCACATGTTTCTGTTAATTCTTCAAGAGATGCCAAAGTTCCATTTAATGTTTCTTTTAAGTACATAATTCTCCATTCTGTAAGAAATGATATTTGTAATTTTTTTTTTTTTTTTAAATAGATAACAAGGTTATTGTCATTATAGGGTTTAGGAAAGAAATTGGATTAGATTATATTTAACATTTAATTTATTCCAGTAGCTCAGAGCTATCTGAACCATCCATGCTCCTTCACTTAATTCAATTTTAAAGGAATTGCAAAAATATGAGTAGTTTTAAGATAAGTCTAGCAATAATTGATTTTCAATTTGGCTCCAAGGATGTATGTTGATTGGATCAGATTATAGTTACATAAGGCCTCATTCAATTGCGATTTGGCCAATTGAATAGAGCTTTATATAAGCACATAACATATTTTTTTTTAAAGAAGTTTTTAGTTAGTAAGCATCTATCCGAAAGCAAGGTCTTCACTAACTACAAACTTATTTAAAAAAAATATGCTATGTGCTTATTTAGAGCCCTATTCAATTGTCCAAATTGCAATTGAATGAGGGCCATAGTATTTAAGGTTGAAAAAAGACTTTCAGTCCAAGTTCAACCTTTTAAGATCTCCTCTGATCTGCAATATGCAGATTAACTATTAATTAGTTATATATAAAATAAAAAATAAATTCCCTCCTGATCCCAGACACCGGCGACCGGACTTTTCCCTGGATCAATACTGCCTCTCTAATTATCCATGATAACCCTGAATTCCTTTTTTTAATTAGAAATAAATCCACTTCCCTTTTTAAAGTTATCTATCGAATCCGCTGTCACCACCTCCTCTGGCAGAGAATTCCACAGATTAACCACCCTTACTGTGAAGAACCCTTTTCTTTCTTTAAGGTGGCATCTTTTTACTTCTAACTTCAAAGGATGTCCTCCTGTCAGTTAAAAACCCCTTGGCACAAAAAGCTCACTTGAAAAATCTTTATACTGACCCTGGATGTATTTATATAAGGTAATCATATCTCCTCTTAGACGCCTTTTTTCTAGAGAAAATAAGTTTAATTTGGTTAGCCTTTCTTCATAACTTAGCCCCTCCATTCCCCTTATTAGTTTTGTTGCCCTCCTCTGTACCTTTTCCAGTTCTAAAATGTCCTTTTTATGAAGTGGTGCCCAAAATTGTACTCCCATTTTCCAAATGAGGGCGTACTAGAGATTTGTATAGTGGGAGAATTATATTTGCTTCCCTGGCTTCTATACCCTTCTTAATACATGCTAATATTTTATTTGCCTTTGCAGCTGCTGCTTGGTTTTGAGCACTGTTACCTAGGTGGTTGTCCACAAGCACTCCCAAATCCCTTTCAATATCTGATACACCTAGATTTGCTCCATTAAGATTATAAATTGCATGGCTATTTTTCCTTCCCAGATGCATACATTTACATTTATTAAATCTCATCTGCCACTTAGATGCCCATTCCTCTAATTTAATTTATGCTAATCAATTTTGGAGGGGAAGTACATAATTTTCTGATTTTAATTACCTTGCACAACTTTGTGTCATCAGCAAAAATGGAGACGCCACACTCCAATCCCACTTCCAAGTCATTAATAAATATGTTAAAAAGGAGGGGACCGAATACTGAACCCTGAAGAACCGCACTTACCACATCAGTCCAATCTGAGTATATTCCATTTACAACAACCCTTTGCTTCCTGTCTTTTAGCCAGCTCTCAATCCATAAGCAAATATTTATGGCAATTCCTGTCTCCCTTAGTTTGCTCAATAGTCTCCCATGTGGCACTGTATCAAAAGCCTTTGCAAAATCCAAATAGACTACATCCACTGAGTTGCCCTGATCCAAGTTCCTACTAACCTCCTCATAGAAACTAATTAGATTTGTTTGACATGACCTATCCTTCATAAATCCATGTTGGCTCCTAATTATAATCCTGTTTGAGTAGACATATTCTTGTAATATTATCCATTGTTAACCGTTCTAAAAGCTTTCCCGCTACAGAAGTGAGACTCACTGGTCTATAATTCCCCGGATTTGCTCTTGCTCCCTTCTTAAATATAGGTGTCACCTCTGCCTTTCTCCAGTCATCTGGTAGAGACCCTGTATTGAATGAATCTTAAAAAAATAGATATAATGGTTTTGCTATTACAGAGCCCAGTTCCCTCAGTACCCTTGGATGTATTCCATCAAGACCCAGGGCTTTATTAACATGTATTTTTTCCAAACTCTCTGGGATTTCTTCCTGCACTAACAAATTATTCGGCAAAGGTAGTGTAGCCCCATTATGTTGCAATCACTGGTACCTCCCTTGTGTACACCAAAGAAAAGAACCTATTTTGCTCATCTGCCTTTTCCTGGTCACTAATTTTCAGATGGTCTGTGTCTCATTGTAATGTTCCTATAGCTTCCTTCCTCGCCTTCTTCCCATTAATATACTTAAAATATTTTAGGGTTAGTCTTACTCTCTTTTGCAATTCATTTTTCATTTTCTATTTTAGCCAGTCTAATAGCCCTTTTGCAAGCCTTGTTGATTTCCTTGTACTCCTGTAAAGCAGTCTCTGTCCCCTCTTGGTTGTATAATTTAAATGACTGTTTTTTACTCTGTATCTTGATCTTTAAATCATTAAGCCACATTGGATGGGATTTACTCCTTTAACTTTTATTCCAACATGGTATATGCCGATGTGTATGTATATTTAGTAAGAATTTAAATGTTGTCCATTTATGTTCAGTGTGTTTACCTATCGGTTCTCTGTCCCAGTCTATACTTTGTATTGCTACCCTTAGACCGTTAAAATCTGCTTTTTTTTTAAAATTGAGAGTTTTTGTTGGCCCCTTACAGTTATGTTTTTTTTTTTACATTCAATCTCAAATGAGACTGTTGTGATCACTGTTTCCCAAAGGTTGCCCTATTTCAACATTTGATACCATATCAATATTATTTGTGACGACTAAATCTAAAATGGCTTAATTTCTAGTAGGCTCTTTTATAACCTGGGCCAGATAATGATCCCTGAGTGTACTCAAGAACCTGCTCCCCTTAGCTAAACTGCTGCTCTCATTTATCCAGTTTATTTCAGGGTAATCAAAATCTCCCATTATTAGAACTTGCCTATGCTTAGCTGCATTTCCAATCTGTAACAATAATTGTATTTACTCACTTTCAGCTATACTTGGGGGTTTATAGCATACTCCTAATATTCTTTTGGGATTTGCTGCTCCGCTATTTAATTCTACCCACAAACATTCAACATTTACTGCTAGTTCCACCATAAATAACCTCTCTGGTTATAGGCTTAAATTCAGGCTTCACATACAGACAAATCCCTCCTCCTCTTTTACCATTGCCCCTAAATAAGTTATAACCATCCAGATTAACAGTCCAGTCATGAGATTCATCCCACCACGTTTCAGTAATGTCTATTGAGTCCCATTTTTCATTAATTGCTAATAATTCTAACTCTCCCATTTTTGCGGGCAAGCTTCTGGAATTAGCAAGCATACACCTTATGCTATGAGTCTGTAGTTCTGAAGTGCCTGCCACTGTACTTGAGTAACTTTAGTACTACCTCCCTATTGACTATATTACCCCTCCCCCATCTCCTCCCCTATGAGTTGTTAATTCATCCCTTATACCCTCTACACTTTCTACCACGGTACTTCTATCTAGTCCCCCCCTTCACCTTTTTAGTTTAAAAACTCCCCCAGCCGTTTAACCATCCTATCCCCTAGCACTTCATTAAGGTGCAATCAAGCCCTGCTGTAGAGATTGTACCCAAGTGAGAAGTCAGCCCAGTGCTCTAAAAACCCGAACTCCTCCTTAGTGCACCACATATTTAGCATGCATTAACCTCCCTATGCTCCTTCTGCCTCCCTGGGCTAGCACGTGGCACTAGTAGTATATCAGAAAATACTAACTTGGAGGTCCTTGCATTACCTAGTTCTCTAAAATCATTCTTTAGGACACTCCCATCTTCCACAAACTTTGTCATTGGTAACAATATGTACCGAGACTGCAGGTTCATTTCCAGCCCCTCCCAATAATTTGTTTACCCGATCCACAACATGACAAACCCGAGCACCTGCGAGACTGTTTGCTTGCTGGGATCTGGGTGACAAATCACCCTGTCTACCTTCCCCTACCACCAAAAGATGTCTTGCTCTGCCTATTCTGCCCTCCCACTCCTCCAGTAGAACCCTTTTCCAGGCTGTTAGAGCTGTTCCCTCTATCTCGCATTGCCATTCCTGAATCTACATCCCCAACAGTTTCACTCAATCTGGCAAATCTGTCTGTGTTTGCCAACTCAGAACTGGCCTGCCTCCTCCCGTTCCCCCCGATTCCCCTTCAAACTGTAACCCAGCTACCTCCCCTGACATCCTCCCTAGCCCCAGCTCCTCCTTCCATGCTAGGCCCAGCTAAACTGTGCTCCGTGAGCACTAACCCCCTTTCCAGTGGAGCAATATCCATAAGTGCTGCAATTCTCCTCTACAGTTCTCCAATTTGAGCTTCCAGAGAGGCAACATGCTCACACCTCTCATAGAGGTATGGGCTCTGGATCATCTGGTCCAGTATTGCATATTATTTATTTTTTTTTAACAAAACTTCTTCCCCCTTTGCACTATAAATCTGCCACCCCATTTTTCTTTAAACTCCCTCCTTTTATTTAAACTCTTAAACTTTTACTAGACTTGCATTTATACTAAACATGTTTGCAAGCTCACAAGTTTGCCCCTTCTCCTATTTATATTAACTTCTGCCTTCTCACCTGGGCGCAATTAGTACTCTGCAATTTGTGTGTTTGTTTTTTTAAATTTATTGATTCATAAAAAATATTTTAAGTAGATAATGTTGTCTAAACATGTTTTTAGATTTATTAATATAGAGATCAATAGATGCCCAGATTAATAAGATTAAGTAAATCTATTTATATGTAATTTTTTAAAACTCTTTTTGAATTCCTATCAGAGAACCTATCCCAAATATAAACTTAGCACTTAACTGAAACTGACTATCCACAGGTTTCTTCTTAGTGTATCCTTTTTCTTCTATGTTTATCCTCCCTAGCAAGAAGAAACATTTCACAGCTCTTGTATATTCATTTCATATTATAGACCAGTTTAAAAAATAATAAATAAAAAAAAAATAAAACACTTGTTATTTGCTTTAACATACTTTTATATGATACATAACCTTTACAGTAGTGATTTTTTTTAAATATTAGTTAACTGAGTGAGCCTTTTCTCTATCTATGATGTGTTTGTCTACTACATTCAGAGGTATCAACCTGTTCTAGCTAGTCCAGCTTAAAGTTTAATAGCATACTTAATCTTCAAAGAAGCTGTGTAGTTAGTTTAGTTTACCCCTTTTACGGTCTTTTCGTCTAGTTTTCTTCTTCTTTATTATTATTATTACTATTATTATTACTATTATTAAAAATATATATAATAATGTTTTGGGTTTTTTTTGGAAGGGATTCCGAGCATATGTGTATCCAGAATTTCTCAATATGTTTATTTTCCTTGACTATTCCTTCCCTTATCTTCCCAATTTCTTCTTTCTCAACAATTGAGTAAACTTTTTAGAGATTACAGTGATATAGGGACTTTTCCTTAAAGGAAAGTTCAAAAGGTAAAAATTCCTTTTGACTTTATTCAATCTGTTACATGGTCAAAGGAGATTAATAAGAGCTGGAGAGAAAGCGCGAGAATACTTTACAAACATCTCCATTGTTCCTTTGGTAATTTTTTAAATAAGAGTACATCTTACTACTTTTTTTTTTTTTGTCCGATGTCAACACAATCTTTTAATAGTCTAGGACATTGACTTTTCAGCTGAAACTCCACTCCTCCCTGTCACCATTCTCTGATCTTGCAAGATTTGTGCGTGGTCTGTAGTCTGCCGTAGTCAAACCTCTTATTGCTCTTGTCAATGAACCCTTTTTCCAGTTCCTGGATTTTAGCCCATTAAAGGACAGACGGCTTGGCTTCAGCCACTCCATTGTATTGTAATCTGCTTTATCCCATTGTTTGGCAGATAATCTAAGTACATCTCTGATTTTGCTGATTTTGCAGTAAGCAGACACCTCTATTGAACTGTTATCCAATTTGTCCCATTGTTTGCCCGGATAAGCTGATTATCTCTCCCATGTGTTAGGCAGCTGGCGACTGAAGTATGTGTATTAGAAGGTAGCCTTATTGTTCTCAGGTGCCAGTTATAAAACGGTCCTTGTGGGTAGTTAACCTGTAGCCCAATCGTAACACCTCTCCCTTATCCACTTGAGTGGTGTGTGCAGCCTCCGTTTCCATTTGCTTAGTCTGCCACAACCATACCAGCCACTTCAATGGTGTGTGCATATATAGATGCAGTCTCTCACTCTTCTTGCTTAGCAGCTGTATGTGTAGTCAGCATTCTGCAGTGATAAAGATTGAAATATCCCTCCTTTTTTTTTTTTTTTTTTTGAGCCATTTTAATGCTCTTTGTGATGAGACCAATCTCGCCACTGTACATTGGAGGAGCCTGGTTGCCTGCCTGGAGTCTTTTGACTATGGACCGGCATTTAAATACTTTATTTTCCTATTCGAAAGACTTTGGTTCCATGGCCATTGAACTGTATGTATGTGGTCTGAGCGCCATTCAGTAATAATGTGTGCTCAGACCTAAGCTATCTGCAGATATGTTCTGGGTTATAATATGTTGTGGTTATATCTGTAAAAATATTGTATTGTCTGGTATGCAGTCAAATATCTTTGGTCTCATACACTTGGTCAGGAGTTGCCCATCTGCCTCGTTATCCTATCTGCTAAAACACACAAGAGATAGCAGAACAAAAGGGTTTTAGCAGACAAGATGGCACCATGAACAATGGGGGTAAGGACTCTTGAATAATGAGATGGCCTGGGGTTTCCCCATACTCCCAGTAGGGGAGTAAGTGAGCTAGAGATGTTACTCTCTCCACCGCCAGAGGTAGAATGAGCAGTTAGCCACGCCTAGTGGGCGGCTCCTGGGGAGGGGACCCCTGGTTCCCACGCCTTAACCCTGTCTGATTGGCCAGAGGTAATTAGGGGTTGACCAAAGGTAGTCACTGCCCCTACTGTGTATGTGAAGTGTCTAAAAATGTGTGTTTTTTCAATAAAGAAAAGAGTTCACTGCTTGACCCTCAAACACAGAGCTTATGTCTTGTTCTTGGGGGGATTCATGGGATGCTGTTACAGACTGACTGCCAGGAGTGTAAGCATCTTGGGGTGCTTTTCCTGTTCAGCTGCTAGCAGCTATTCGTGAGGTTCCAGTTCCAGGCTTGGAGCATATTCCCCTTGGATCCAGTTTGGGGGAATGGGTGTCATGCAGTAGCTGTCCCTAGATCACTGGACGGGCAGATCGACTAAAACGGTCTTGGCACCCCTTATATGTGTGGGGGTACCGTTACACTCTTCAATCTTTTCCTTTTTTAATGATTTATGAATTAAGAGTTGGTTCCGTCTCTCAATGCCTCTGGGTCACCAGTCTTTCAGTTGGAGCTCCTCCCTGCACACCTCTCTAGCACACTTGCAGTGTACATTCAATTCAACTGTGGCAGCAGACAAGCGGGAACACTTAGGGGGAACTCTCACCACAACAGGGAGCACGCTGCCAGCGATCGCAGTCTCTCCCTCTCTCCCCCCCCCCCCCCTCCTTTCGATCTGATCACGTGCATGTGTGGCCCACAACATTCAAGCCTCCCACGTTTCTTCCCCAGCCAACTCGCCTCTCTTAAAGCTACACCAATCGACGGCTTGGGAGCATGGGTCCACTATTGAGTTGTCATATTGCTACTATGTAGGGTTTTTACTTGACTTGACTCTGGCCTGAAGCCTGTATTGGTATCTTTTGCTTAGAATGTTGCCGATCTCCATGCTTTCGGACACCATTAGCTCTGGTTAGGCACCGCCTAATCCCTTCCTGGGCGTGGCATCTTTTCCAAGAAGAATTCAACCTTGTGCATCTCTGTTGTCCATGCATATTTTATAGGATGTATTAACCAATGCACATTCAAGATGGCAATTTGTTTAGGACAAGTGCTCTTTTTTAGGTTGTCAGCCTAATCGCATCACTGTGCAATCACAGATCAGTGATTAACAGTCTGCACTGAATTCTGTAACTATGGTTTGCCATTTAATACAGCATTGTTAGTACTTCTTGGGAATCAACAGCTGGTAGGGTTGCTTATTGGAAGACTTAAATGTAAACCTTACTAAACTGTAGGTGTACTTGCTGTATATAGGTGAATAGAATTTCTCCTAGTTGATTGTTTGATTACTTTGTTGGCCATGCTTCTTGAAAATTGATAATTATTGAATAAACTTGTGAATCTGACTGTCTACCTCCTTTATTTTGTAATGGGTGATAATGTGCACATAACACATGGTGAAGAGGGCTGTTTTGCGATTACCGCCAACAGGCCAGGATTGTAGTATGTTTCTGATTGTGTATTAAAGTTCTCTTTGAGGCTAGGTGCATAACTGTATGGTATTCATTGTAGCCATGCACCTGGCTCCACCTGAGTGACCCTGAATACGTTGGGAGAATGCTTAAACAAGCATGCGATGTTGGTGGCACGTATTGTACTGACTTTACCGCTAATTTAATGCTATTATGTCATATATGCTAAGGATTTAATCACATACTGAAAAACACACATAGGATTTTTTTATTTTTATTATTGCATATGAACATTGCATTTAGATACATCATACTATTTTCACACATAGCACGATAATATTGTGTCAGGGGGTACACATTACATGCTCATATAGGATTATTGCTAAGGCTGTAGGGCAGAGCTAGGTAGGTGTTAACCCCTGGGGCTCTTTCATAAGCAGTTAGTTTGGTGTCTGTTTAATTGTGTGTGTGCAGGTATTTGTAACGGACAGTGTGCTTTGGTTAAAAGTTTGATAGTATTGTTATATAGGGTTGGGTTCATAGAGCACAATATAAACTTTGCTATTGGTGATGTGTAGGTGTCAAATTGGGATCCTGAAATATGCTTCTTTAGGCTATGTATTTTCCTCCTACTGGAACACTTGAAGCTCCTTCAGGGTCTCATAATTATTCTTGCAATGATATTCTCTGCTTTTTTTGGGAGGTTGAGTTTACACCTAAGGATTTGTTAAGATTGTAAATAATTTCTATCTAAAATCGCACTTTTTTTTATTATAAAGCTAAAGTCTCCTATAGGGCAAGAAACCGTTCATATTTAGCAATAACTTGTAAGGGTTTGTTGTGGGTGGAATGTATTCTCTACGTGGCACCCTATGTGGACCGTTCACTTGTAAAAGTTTCCTGTAGGAGCTTGAAAGCAAGCCCTTAGGTGTAAAGTCTTTATAATGAAACGGTTTGAAGGGGATTAGTGAGTAGTAACGGGTACTTCATGGGAAGTGTCTGAGTACTGCATGTTGACAAGTCTGCAAGGTGCTTTGGGGAAAGCATTATGGACACTGGATTCCAAGCTCAAAGACATGGCCCTCCATTCTTTGCAATGTGCTAGTTTTGAATTTTTGTTTTTACATGGAACTTAACTATGTACAGCGCCACAAATATGTTGCTGCGTTAAATTTTATATATATATATATATATATATATATATATGCGCGCAGGTGTAACAACATTTTTAAAATGTGTATTATTTTTTTTTTTTTCTTTCTTTCTCTTTGAATTTAGGCTAAATACTGCTGTATTTCAAGGAATCGCTGGTAACCATTGTGGAGTGACATGGCAAGATCTGCACCTTACTGGGGATTTTTCTTCTCCATCACAATTTTATGTCAGCATTGCAGTTTTTGCCTTTCTGTACTGCATTGGAGCCCTTATTCTATACCTTGGTTACATGTATATGTATCGTGACTCTCCAAAGTTCCCATTAATTGTAAGTACCATTTTAGTTTCCTGTTTTTCATTTGCTAAAAATTGTTTTAATCTTCTCAAATTGAGAATACCGCTTACAATATAAGGGAGGGCATTGGCAAAGAAAATCGGGAAAAGGCATATAGTGTTTAAACAAGGATGAACAAAATATGTATGGGACAAGGAAGTATCAGTTAGGGGATGCACAAAAGCTAGATTTCCGGCTGCATACCGTATTTCGCGTGCGTGAGTGTTTAAATGTTCCTGCATTTCAAGAACTGCATACTATTAACCAAGTGACTCTTCCTCCTGGTGCAGCCTTTGTAGAGAAGGGAATGCATGCATATGTTATACACTGAATGTAATGGAGAGTTGACACAGATGTTGGGTTAGCATTTCCTGTTAGGGTGAATACTGAAAAAGTACACCCCATACTACTTAAAGTGGCAGAGTTATAGTTTGTTGTGTGTTTTCTTTATTTTTTTTAATACATTTTCTTGCAGCTTTCACATTTCAGTCTGTCCTTAGTGGGCGAATCAGTAAGACTCTCAGCAATTGATTCTGCAGTCAATTGCTGATTACCGTGGGGTTTTTAAACTATTGTCTTCAGTGTAAGTTGTATGCAACTCAAGACTGGGCATGTACACTCCTCCGGGACTTCGATGTAACTTTACGGTTAGGAACATGTGTTTTTTTTTTTTTGTTTGTTTTTTACATTCAGTTAAAATTTGAGATACAATAATTGTTACTACCTACAGTTTTTTAAATTCAGTCCTATTTTAATTGTCAATTTAGGTTGGCACACTAGTGGGTTTCAAGAAGAAAAAAAAGAGGGCAGGGATGTGAAAGGGAAGTATTGGAGGTTTGTGGGGACATTGGTTGGGCTAGAAAGGAAGGCTGTGAGATACAAGAATGAATAAGTGGAAGAGCACCTGGTAGTGTGAATGTGTGTATATATGGGAAGGGGGTTCATAAGTGTAATTTTGTTATAAATAGATGAGATAAACCTATGGTAAAAACTTTTAATGCAATTTTTGTTAACTTTGCCTTTCTTGCTTCATTGGATCATCTGCTTTGCTAATTAATGCTTGGTAAGTAACCACTATGTAGAACTTTTCCTTTTTTTTACTGTATGCAGATTGAAAGTCTCTCTCTTTATGGTTGTAGCATCAGCAACTTGGGGATATTTAACATTTAAAAAAAAATGCAGACTTTGAAAAGTTCAGCATGTTCTGTTTATATTGCTATGATGGTCCATGTTGACCCAATTTGTGGTGAATTTGTCATCTCTGTACCAACAAACTAGACACTGGAAGTGTAAACTTCCTGCCCACTAGCTAGCAGAATGACTTGCTGCAAAGGTGTTTTTAGGTCAGTAACAAATCACTGTGTGTGGCCACTATGGAACTTTTTTTTATTTTTTTTGGGCTGTGTCAAAGCCAGGGGAATGCAAGAAAGAACTTTGCAGATGTGTTACATATACTTATTTAGAGTTTGTGTCCTAAATAGAAATGCACCTTATTAATAGGATGAGTATAATGACATTTATGTGTACTTATAGTAAAAAGGTTTCTTTCTTTTAAAGGGCCACTGTAGTCCAGAACTTTCTGTCAAAATATGATTCTTTCAAATTATATTTTGTGTGAAAAATAAGTGCTGTACATTAAACTGGAATGGGGTTGTTTTCTTCTGACATATTAAGGAAACATGTATGTTTGTTTGTCCCCCTTCTTTTGAATGTAAAACATCCGATTAATAAGCTGTCCTTAATTATATTTCCTCACAAATTCTTTTCAATTGACTACTAAGGTCAATACCGTGCAATCTCAGTAATAATTCTATATGTAGTGTAAAACATATTTATTTTTCCTTGCCAAAAGAAAACATTCTATTTTAAATGTGCAGTAGAGCATTGACTACGGTGGACCTTTTTATAAAGGAGCATTTTGCTCATTTTTTAAGAAAAAATTATTAATAAGATGTATATAGGAGCCACTTGCTAAGTTTTTGTTATGTGTTCACACGTGCCCTTATCTGTACTGATTACATGGCACTTTACTACTAAATTTAGAGATTTTCTGTAAGGCCCATTCAAAACTATGTAGCAATATTAACCCAATAGTCATAGAAAACACTTGAGAATCTATCTGCCAATTCAAAGGGTGCCCAATAGAAAGAATTTGTGTAATTAGACAAGTGGTGGAAAAAAGGCGTCCGTCTCCCCATGCGGCTCTTTCATAGATATAGATATCAATTGGTTGATGAGGAAATGAAGTAAATGGAGTATAGGTGATCATCTGAGAATTAACAACACCTAAGTAGGTTTGTTCTATAGGTCTGCTCATTACAAACGCACAACATTAATTTTGACTAATTTGTATTCCTTATCATTATTAATGTTTTTTTATTTTTTTTTATTGAATAACTGCCCTATAATTTTGCCCAGAGCATAAATCAAATGAGGGTCTTGAACGATAAACACTGTAGAAGCATCAAACAAAAATGACTAAGCTTATTTGTATAATACAACATTATTGATTTTAAAGTTTAACCACCACAATTTTGTGTTTATAATGAACTGCACTAGTGGGAATAATATATATGAAGTATGTAATTATTATTTTTTGTTCGCTAAGAGGAGAAACTTTTAGCAGCATACTTCCATTTAAAATTAATTTTTTAATATTTTTTTTTCTTAGGACTTCATTATTACAATCATCTTTGCCTTTATGTGGCTGGTTAGCTCTTCGGCATGGGCTAAAGGTTTGTCTGATGTGAAAATGGTCACCGACCCCGCAGTTATTGCATCACAGCACTGCAAAGCGCCTTACAAGTGTTTCCCTGGTACTGTGTCCAGCATGAGAAGTCTAAACATTTCTGTGGTATGACTTTATTTTCTATAAATTTGTTTGTAATTTGACAGATGCAATAATTTCATAATATTATTTTTCTATGTAGTGTTTATGTATTTGTTTGCCATATAAACTGTTAAAGATTTTTTCACACTTAATGGGGACAAAATGCATAGATGTTTGTTCAGCTCTGACACCCTGTAAACAAATAAATACAGGTATCACCATAGGCTCACACCAGACTATCTATCTTTTTTACAAGCTTACTAAGATCTTCATGTAATAGACAATGGCAGACTGTGTCTTAGTAGCTTTTCAAAAATTTAAAGTGGAAAAGGTTTACAAAATATAATAAAAAAAATAGTTTTATTTATGAAAGAATGCCACACAAAATGAAAAACAAATATTTAAACAGTCACTTATTACTAACTATTGACCACTCTTCCGCTATTAGATTTGGATTGACCACGATTATGGTAGGTAAATAAAGACAACAAATATAATCACAATGGATAGGTAAAGCCCTATGACCCACAATGGAGTACCTCCGAACTGGAAGGCCTACCTTACGTTGAAGCCCCAATTCCTGGCTAAGTCCCTATAATAAACAGTGGTTAATATTTAATATCTGTAGTTGGAGCACCCATTATGCCACATTATCCACACAATATACATAGTTGACCACCAGCTAATATCCCAAATAACTGCAGTGTGCAGCTAGTCCGTAAGATGCTGGAAGGTTGGCAAGGGTATCTGTAAAACATGCAAACTGCAGTGCACGAGACAGCTGCTGAAGAGTGCATGTTAATGGATTCAAAAGGCGAGCATCGTGATTGAGGTGGTTTCACAGGTGCTCAATGGGGTTGAAGTCTGGGGAATTGGAGTCCAGGGAAGTACTTGGAAGTCTTTGTTGTGCTCCTCCAACCACTCCTGGACAATTCTGGCAACCCTTTGCCAGTCGGAAGAGGTCCAATTTCGGTATCGACGTGCAAATTTAAGCCATTTCTGACAATGAACTATTGTCAGCATGGGTGCAGTGACCAGCCATTAGCTTCTGAGCCCCATACGCTACAGGGTTTGCTTTACTGCCATGACACGTCAGGTAGTGTGTTATTGACAACACGCACCGTTCACGTCTGACATCAATGGCATGTGGTTCTCCGCAGTTTGGAAACAGCCTTTTATTTGCAAAGGTGCAGTTTTATCCAGTCATGGAACACTTTTTAACCACATTAGCACGTGTACAGTTTACAAACTTCATTGCTTGAGAAATACTGCCACCCTTGGACCCGAAAATCAATAATCATCTCCTTTTCAAAGTCTGATAAATCACATGTTTTACCCATGACAGCTATGGCTGATATGTTTACAGCATGCCTACATGTCACCTTATATACCCACGAGCCAGCTCACGACATATGCCTTATTTCATTGGCTACGTGCTGCTGACATCAAAAGTAGGCGGTGGTCGCATAATGTGGCATGACCCTGTATCATGAATATTTTGATTCACAAGAGTATATTTTATTTTATAAATTGCGGATGTAATCGCAATAAATAAAGCCCCATGACCCACAATGTGCCTACCACCCATGATGTGCAACTTGCAATAGGGATGAATGAAAGTGTAGCTTAATTACATTTCACAGATTTATGTCTGAAGAGCTAGTCTTTATAGTAATTTTAGAAAGTAAATAAAGAAATGCAAAGTAAGTGGGGATATTCAGGGTTCTGTATTAGGTCTTCTCCTTTTTAATATACTTATTAATGACTTAGAAGTAGGATTAGAAAATATTGTCTTCATTTTTGCTAATGTCACAAAGTTGTGTAAGGTAGTTAAATCAGAAAATTATGTAAATTCCCACCAAGTGGATTTACATTTATTTGTATTAAATCTCATCTGCTCATTTGTCTAATTTTTATGTTGCGTGTGGACAACCACCTATGTAACTGTGCCCAATGCCAAGCAACATCTGCAAAGGCAAGTAAAATATTAGCATACATTTTAGAAGGGTATAGAAGCAAATCTAATTCGGTCACAATACAAATCCCTAGTATGCCCTCATTTCTAATATGGAGTACAATTCTGGGCACCACTTCATAAAGAGACATTTTAGAGCTGGAAAAAAGTACAGAGAAACACAACAAAACTAATAAGAAAAATGGAGGGGCTAAGGTATAAATATAGACTAACCAAATGAAACTTATATATCATTTATTTTTATTTTTTTTTAGGTGTTTGGATTCCTGAATTTGATTTTGTGGGCTGGGAATGCCTGGTTTGTATACAAGGAAACTAAGCTACATTCCCCACCACCACCTAGCACCGAGCAAGGCCCTGGGAATATACCTCCACCTTCATCAATGTAATGTGTCCTACAGAGCAAAAGTCCATTCAAAGCATATTGCCAACACTTTGTTCTTTTCAGTGCATGTAGCTAAGGAAGATATTGGATATATGTTAATAAATCCATGGATACAAGGTATTTCTGCTGGGATCTTTTTTTCATTTTTGTTCTTCCTGGAAATAGGCCTTACAGCCATGACATGCAGGAGCCTCCAACCTATGGAATAATAGGTTTGCTGCGGAAAATAAATGGACATTTTGATAGCATAAAACACTAAGAAGTTTTAGATAATTATTTCCATAATTTTATTTCAATTTGACCTATATGAAAACAAAGCATGGCATGTACTGTACAAATTCAAAGTTGCCAAACTGCTGTAGCCTCAACCTGGAGGGGCAACCTTAAAAACAAAAAATGTAAAGCTATATTCTATAATGAGCAAATGTCTTGCAATATTTCACAGTTTAACATGCACACATAGTGATTAGAAATGCTTTTTTTTTTTTATATATACACCTACTTGGAAGATGTTCATGTTTTTGATTGTTTCATTCTATAAATCCCCAAGTTTGTTCTATTTGCAATTTTTCATGGAACATGTTTAAACTGTTCACTATAATAGTTGGTACAGGTTAATAATGATGTTATTACTGTTTTTGTGTTCCTTGCTTGAAGAAGAAACTACACCTCTATCGTTTCCTTTTTACTCTGAAATATTTTTGCTATGCTTTGTTGGTTAATAGTTGAACCTTTTCTTTACATGATGTTGTACTTGTTCTGAAACATTTAAAGAATCTGTACCTGCAAGCACTATATTAAAGACATGTTTGTGTTATTTTTTATTGCCTATTTTGTGTATTGGCTATTAAACGTCAACTTAATATTCACACTAAAACCTGTGGGATGTGAATAAATGGTTATGGATGTGGATTAAAGGACTGCTGTCATTTAGAAAATCTTCACATTTTGTAACAAACATTAGCAGCTGTGTAGTTCCCTGGTGGCCTGGGTTTTATTCCAGTCAGGGGACCAAGAGTTCACACCAACCTGAAGGTGAGCAGGGTTGGGCATGATCAGTACTTGGATGGGAGACCACCTAGGAATACCAGGGGCTGTATGCTGTGGCTGGCTAGAGAAGGAACTGGCAACCCAGTCCTGTATCTCTGCCATGAATACCAAGTGGATCAGCATGACCATGGGGATAAAAATGTGCATGGTGTTGCGCTCCATGAGGTCATAGAGAGTTGGAAAAAGCTTCATGACATAAAGGCAGGATTATTAGCATTTGTAGAGAAAATATTAGAAGTATAGAACACTTCTAGGGTCTTTTTTTTTCGTTTTGTTTTTTTTGTTTGTTCGTTTGAAAAAATGTGCATGGCATGGGGAGCTTGAACTTCTTCTCCAGTGACACCACAAAGCTATCCCTTCACTGCAAAATAAGAAACTGGGCAAATCATACGCCCAGGTCAATAGGTTTTGCGCTAGTGAAATTAACATTTCTCCTAAATGTTTTTTATGGTTATGTTAATTGTGTTTGTATGTTACACACTTCACAAACATGAAGCTTTCCCCTGCCAGTGGTCTTTTTGTTATGGGTGTTCCAACTATTTGCGGTTTACTTCAATCAATCCTGGTGTGCATGTACTTTTTTAAATAAAGCCTGCTATTTAGTATTTAGCTCATTGCGCTTTTGTATTAAATCTGAATTCAGATCTAGATGGATTTGGTCTCTAATAATATTCAGTCTTGTTTGGTTTCAAAACATGTTAAAATTAAATCTCCTATTCATTATTTTATATTTTTATTCAGAATGCACTAGCCACACCATATTTTCTGATTTAAACTACCAACTTTATTCGTAAGTAAAATCTTCAACGTAAAATTTCTTAGCAAACCCCTATTTCTGGAGTGCTTTTTGATTTGACACAGGGATACGAACTAAAACATGTAACTTTCCATCTATTGAAGAAAAAAGTGAGATGCGTGTTAACCGGTACTTAGCGCACTACACAGAATTTAGTGTTTACCGAGCAAGAAGTTAAGTGTATAGATAGATATGGAAGTTTCATGGACTACAGGAGGATATGTAGTGTATGCAAACATGTTTTGCATGGAAAAAATCCCAAATCTCTGCAGCAAAGAATCATGACATTTGTAGTAATTTGTTCCCACCACAAACTTTTCTCCCCCCCCTGGAATGAAGCCGCTCACGCAATACTGCTCATGCATGCCTCTCTCTGCCCTGGAATGCAGCAGCTTGTTTGGAGGAGCAGCAGTGCTGCTCTGGATCTCTGCACTTTGCTGCTATGGGTTGGAAGGTTAGTATAGGGTTAAAAATGTACTTTGATGCAGTTTTTCTATTGGTTTGTATGGGATGCTTATGTCTGCAGCGCTAATAAAATAAATCTGTGTATAGAA
This sequence comes from Discoglossus pictus, assembly GCA_027410445.1. NCBI lineage: Eukaryota > Metazoa > Chordata > Amphibia > Anura > Alytidae > Discoglossus > Discoglossus pictus. Next base: position 369,425,638 of record CM050167.1, read on the forward strand.
AGTATCAATGCGATGTGTGTTTCTGATAGAAGCAATGGATGTTGCATTAGAACATGTTAAAAATAGGGAAGCCTCCATATACCTTTTTTAATGACTTCATGGGAGTCTATTCCATACAACAAACCTTTGACAGGCATATCTCCGCGTGCAACATTTTCGGTAGTGCTAGAAGAAGAAATATCTGATTTTGGCTTACATAAAACAGAAGAAAATGTGTGGAGACTATAGATCCATAACTGTACATTTTAAGCCTTATGCTTTTCTAAGAATAAAACCTGGTAGTTATTAAATGTGTAGTTTTGTAGTGGGTGTAATTTGCATGGCTATAACTACAGTGTTTATATGTATTGCATGTTTTGTTTTTTTATTCTACTTTGAAAATAGTCTTGACAACATTTGTTTTTTTCGACGTGTCCATGTTCAAATTTTATATTTTAACATAACAGTATATATTCTGGTAGCAGATAAACTGGGTGCACGAAAACACAATTGCTACATTAGAAAATGCAAAGCACACACGGTAGAAGGAGCTGCTGTCCACAGAGTGTTTATTCCAAAGAGTACATGGACAGGCTTCAACTGGCGAAGTCACTGATAGTTTGTTTCACCTGGAGTATTCTCCTGTATGAGTATTTCCATAGGCTTCCTGTTTGTTGCTGCGGCCCTTTATTACTAGATTGTTCATGGAATTCTAATTTTAAAACTATATGGATAAAAAAAGTTTTGAGTGAACGATTGAAGTATCTGGCCATAAATAAAGCTCTTTTGTTGAAGAGGAGGAAAATATGGCACCAATCTTTATAGTTTACACTAGCTACTTGCCTGTCAAATGACGGTAATAAAATGTTAAGGCTGAGAATGCTGTACCTCTGCTTCTTTTGCAGGCCTTGGCAACCCACAACTTTCATGTTTCGTAATGATCACCTTCATTGCGAGCCCCGTCTACTGTACAGGCCTCGCCATGAGCGCCTTTGCCGCTCATTGCAGGCCTTGGCAACCCACAACTTTCGGCTCTGCAATGATGACCTTTTGGAGCTCATCGCGAGCCCTGCAAGGATTGCCTTTGGTGCCCATTGCGCGGCTTGCAGTGAGTGCCTTCGGTGCTCATTGCAAGCCTCTCCTCGCTCTCTTTCCCCTGTGTCTGTTTCCCCCTTTCTCCCTCTCCCTGCCCTGTGTCTTTTTGTTTTTCCTTATCCTGCACTGTTATAAAACCGGTTAAATTAATTACAATATTATTATTCATAATCATATTAATTATGATTATAATAATTCTAATCTCATCCTATGAGATTCCTGTTTTCTACGGATAAACAAATAAATAAATATATATATTCAAGAGGCGTTACAGATTTATGGTTAGAAAATGTGCATTTATTAGAACACAATACTTAATACAAATGCATTATATGATAACACTATGGAAACAATATCTCTTAACTTAGCAGAAAGGCATTCTAACACTACCAATTATGTCCATGTGTGTGTATGAAAGTATAATACTTTACCAGGCCTTCACAGTGTAGTGAAGAGTTCCAGAGAGTTGTAGATTGTAATAGAGGAAGAACAAAGAGGAAGAGCCCCACTTCGAACTCTACTTAAATAGTATTAATCCCACCCCCATACTCATGATCTTTACTTATTGGTCAATTAGGTCACATGTCCTTCACAAAGTCCCCTCACTGGTCAGCTGTCCACACAAAGGATTCCTTCGGCCACATGTAAAACTAGACATAACCGGTTCTCAAAGTTACACACACCCATGCTTTCAAGAATACCATATATGGTCTTCTGCTAATTCTCTGACTAAAACTGTGCTTGGTTAAATCCAGCGCCATCATATGGTCATTCGGCAAATACATCCATTACTCAGAGACGTTTACTCTCCAAGTGAGTGAGGAAAAGAACGAATATAGATAGCCTTTCAGCATTATATTAAAGCTGGTAATTATTCCTTACTTCTAACGCTTGGGGCACCCCCCCCCCCCCCTTTTGTCTCTCTTTTTCTTTGTCTCTCAGCCCTGTGTCTCTTTCCACCCTCTCCTTCCCCTGTGTCTCTGCTGAATTTGTGCATGTTGCTTGCATGGTTCAGCTAAGTCTTACTGGCTTCGGGGTCGTTTTAACTGTTTTCAGGATCGTTTTCATCTAGTTAAAAAAAAAAAAATTCTGGCCAAAATATTTTTTTTCTTTCTCTTGCTTAGCCGATTTTTGATTGCAAAAAAAGTGCCAAATATACCTCAAATAAACTTGCAACCTCACTCACAGACTCCCTGGCTCTCCCCCTGTGCTGTGTGTAAGTTATATATTTTTTTAATTATTTGACGTTTTTTTGGTGTTCTTTCGAGTTTGTAATTTAGTGCAGCCGAGCAACTGCGGCCTTTGGTCCTAAGTCCTACGATGATAGTCTTTGGCGCTCATCGCAAGGCCTGCAATGAGCGCCTTTTTGTCGCTCATTGCAGCCCAGCAACTGTGGGCCTCATTTCGGGAGGGACGCAATTATTTAACATTGCGTGACCAACATCGCAAACGGGACCAACAACTATAGTTTATATAAACTAGATTCCACTTCACATTTCTAGGATTCATTTTCCCATTGAAGCATCAAATAGATTGCTTCAAAACAATTAATATAAAATCATATTTTGGG
>CM050167.1:369433281-369573281 GCA_027410445.1 Discoglossus pictus
AGATGAACAGGTCAGTGTATGGGTTAACTGGTCAGTGGAGTCCTGAGTGCAGTGAAAAATTGCTGTCAATCACGGTCTTTCCTATAGATAATCACCACAGCGTGTGCTACTTGGCAATCGATTATTACTCAAGCCAGAGCGGAGGATACACTTTGTATGCAAAAAGAGATATAAAAAAAATATTTTATCTGTTATTAGTGTAATTTAAAAAAATAAATAATTTTAAAATCATCTCAATTATAGTGAGGTATATGGCCTTTAATAAAAAAAATATGAGATGTTCATTAAAGAAAATTGTTTTTGTCAACATCTTAAAAAATAATTTATACTCTGGTAGCTCTCAATTCCTATAGTCTTTCACACAAAAAAATACTCCAACTTTTGTTTTATTTTCTTCTGAGCTTGTTTCTCACTACAAAGAAGTACCAGAGCAGTTGCCAGTTTTATACAAGCATGTTTGCAGAGTCTAGGACCTGATCCGGAGTTTGTTTTGATTAAAACCATGATTTTGAATAAAGTGAAGCTTCTCTATCAATTTATAATCAATCCTTTCAAAAACTGCAGGTTCAGCATCCCTTCCCCCCCACCCCTTTTGTTTTGGGGTGGGGGCAAGATTTCAACCAATCAGAAGGTACAAGCGGCACCTACTTTTTTTTAATTTTATCTTTAATTATTTCTTATTTTATTTTCATTAATATATATATATATATATATATATATATATATAAATTGAATTTGGGGTAGTGGCAGGGATTATGGGAGGATAGGATCCATGGGGGTTCATAAGGACTCCTGGAGTAGTAGTTAGGTTGCCCTGTGGGTCCACAGGGAATGCCATGGTATGTGAATTAATGTTAGGTGCCATGTGGGTTCATAGGGACCTCCATGGTTATTGTATACCATGAGGGACCAAAGGAACTCTTATGGCAATGGTATAGTTTTAGGTACCATGGGCGTCCATAGGGATCCCATTGGTAACTGGTTATTTGGTGCCAAAGGGATCTGGGGTGTTGGCGGGGGGGGGGGGGGGGTTTGCCTGGGGGATGCACAGGCTCATGGTAGGTAGTGGGTATTGAGGGGTGGATACTATGACTCATAGAAGATATTGAGGGGGGGTCCTGGGGCTTCCCAGGCTCATAGGGGATAGCGGTCATAGGCTGTAGTTTGTCCTTAAGTCTGTCGGATTTGAGCAATCACACCAGAAAAAAGGTATTCACTCTTTCATTGTTTGGGGTTTTAGCAATCATGGATTCTCTGAGGTTTTTGTCTGCCTTTACATGCGAGGTGGGAGGTACCTGGAGGCTTTTTAAAAAAATAAGTAGACACTCCAAGCTTGCTGAAACTTACCAGCTAATCTCTCATATCATTCGTGGAAGCATGTGAATACAATCTAAAAAACGGTTATGAGACAGCAATATTCTAATGTGTAGCCCTGTTTGAGACGAGTGCATGATAATCACAGAGAGGGAGCAAAATTGTTACTGTTCAGTAAATTCACCACTTATTAGAATGGAACAAGTCAGGGTTGCCCCCTCTCCCCTACTCTTTCCCTTAAACTTTGATCCATGTTTGCAGTATATACAACAAAACGTAAATCTACATGGATTAGAGATAAAACCTATAAAATAGCAGCATATTCATATGGCATCCTCATAATACTGCAGCATACACTTCTTGATATTTATTGTAGAGATGAAAAGGTTATTTCTGGATTTAAGGCAAACTGGGGAAAAAGTACACTTATGCTTATTTACATACCAAGGCAAGACATACAACTTGTTAAATTGAGCTTTAATTTGTCCATTGCACAAAACCAAGTCAAAGACATTGAGCTTAGCAAACCATACATACTATATAAAGTCAACTCACAAACCACTCTTACAAACAATATCAGACCTGAAAGAAATGCACTCCAATTTCCAGGTTCGGCAGGGTAACCACTATAAACATAAATATTCTTAAGATTTTTTATTCTGTCTAGATGAATGGTATGGTCAGATAAAGATTTCTTGGGAAACTAATTTAGAGACATAAGACCTAGAAAAGTCAATATGATACCATATGTGTAAGCATCCAAAGCTCTTATCAATGTTAATTATTGCACTCATTTTTTATTCATATCTGGCTGCCAAAAACACATAGAACTAATGCCTCCATAGAGTATCCTACCATTTAATCATTATTAACAATCTGGAATCGAAATAGAGGACAAATATAAACTAAGATCCACATCCTCTCTCTCCACCCACATCCTCTCTCTCCACCCTTCTCTAAAAAAAAACACTTTAAAAACATAGAGCAAGCTGATCTAGAAAGATACAAAGAATTATATAAGGCAGAGATAACCGTAGACTTCTAAGATTTTCAGTATAGAAATCGTCTAAGCACACATGATTTTTTTTTTTTTATGCAAAAGCAGGTATCCCATCACTGACTAATTTTGAAAAGCTACGTAATGATTACAAAAAACATAAACACTTACAGCCTTATTAAATTGTGATTCAGGAAATTGAATAGGGCTCTATTTAAGCACATATCATATTTTTTTACAGAAGTTTTTAGTTGGTGAAGACCTTGCTGTTGGATAGAAGTTTACTAACTAAAAACTTGCTCTGTGCTTAAATAGAGCCCTATTCAATTGGCCTAATTGCAATTTAATAAGGATGTTAATCCCTGCATACTACAATTTATTATATGACCACACAAAACTACTCAAGCTCCTCTAGATGATAAAATGGGTGAGAGATAGTGGACTTGAAATAGATGAAAAAGACTAGTAGGGTCTTAGAAAATAATAATCTTAGAAATATATAACAAGCTGCTTATTGGTGTGAACTATAAGGAGCAGCGTTATAAAACCTTGTTCAGGTGGTACATTGCTCCAAATCAATTACAAAGAACGGGCAAAATCCCAAACCAAATGTTCAGGAGCGGGTATGATTAAATAAGTACAAAATACCACAACTGGTGAACATGCCCCAATGTGCAACGATTCTGTAATCAAACTTTAGATTGTACGTTTGCAAGTTTTCAATCTTGCAAGGTGCTTTGGGGAAAACACAATGGACACTGGATCCTAAGCTCAAAGACAGGGCACTCTATCCTTTGCAATGTGTTAATATTATAACACATTATAATGTGTTATTAATGTTTTTTGCTTTGATCGTAGCCCATGTATAGAGCTATGGAGAATGTTGGCGTGTCACAAAAAACAATAATAATAATTTAATTGCAGGATGTCTCCAGACAGTTATACAATTAGGGCTGCATTCAATTGCGATTTGGCCAATTGAATAGGGCTCTACATAAGCACATAGCATATTTTTTTACAGAAGATTTAATTAGTGAAGACCTTGCTTTTAGATAGAAGTTCACTAACTAAATATTTCTGTAAAAAAAATATGCTGTGTGCTTATATAGAGCCCTATTCAATTAGCCAAATTGCAATTGAATGAGGCCCTTAGATTCTTACATCTTTTTTTTATTTATTTTTTAATCAAAGCTTTTAAAAACTGTAAACAGATATGATAACCTTCTAGTATCCCAAATAACACTGTCTACAAGGCCACTGCCTGGAACCAACAAACTGTCCCACCACTAATAAAACGTTTACAATAGATAAACGAAAATGCTGTAATGCAAACACTGACTGCATTATTAAAGTGTCATTTGTATTAATTCTCACAAAGAAAGGATAAATGGGTCTGATCTCAAGTAAGGTATCTTGAGAGAAATATCTAAACATACAATCAAATTAAAATTATTGGATGATCAAGTTAAATTGTAATGCAATTCTGGTCTGATGTGCTATAATGTTAAATACAGTGGTTGAAAAATTGTTGTTTTTTTCTTGTAAAAATACGGAAATATAATTAAATTGAATGCAATGTTAACTAAGAAAAGCTACATCTGTAACATTTGGATATTATATGATTACTTATTGTGCTTCTCTTTTATTCTCCTTTCCCTCCCTTCTTCCCTCTACCTCTTAGTTATATCTATTTTATAAACAATAGGCAGAACACAACTTTTATGTTTGGGAACAAAAAATGTTTATTGTATTGTACTTCTCTTTACAAAATGAAAAATAAACCATTAAGAAAAAAAAAAAATATATAGGTATGGTTAGAATAAGCATAAGGCCATCCTGGTGTTTATTTAAGCCAAACATTTAGGTTTTATAGTTTGGGCCAACTATATAATTTGTTGTGGTTCGTATCTGCCCTCATTTTGTGTCTCTTTTAGGTAACCCAATAATTGAGCAGGGAACAGTTACTCAGCACCAGTATATACAATCACTGCATAGAATTTTCAAATCTCTGAGAAATACACTGAAAGTATATCAGTATTGTGGGCAACAAGTACTCAACTATAACTATACTCCATACGTTTCCTAAAAATGTATTTCTATCTTAATTTTCATGAGGCTTGAAAGCAGTAGCAGCATCAAAATCAGTATTTAATATGGAGCAACTAGTTCTATTGATTACTAATGACTTCTTGAGCTGCTGTCCTGATTTCAGATCAAATGGTGGTAAGGTGGTGCATAATGTGCATAGCAATGCAGCAGGATGCATGGGAGCCCAGAAGCCCATGCATAAAAAAGGATTTGACTTACACAGTATGGCCCTCATTCAATTGCAATTTGCACAATTGAATAGGGCCCTAAATAACCACATTACATATATTTTTTAAAGAGGTTTTTTGGTAGCAAGCATCTATCCAAAATAAAGGTTTTCACTAACTAAAAAATTATTTAAAAAATATATGTTATGTGCTTATTTAGGGTCCAATTCAATTGGGCAAATTGCAATTGAATGAGGCCCTATGTAAGCAACAAGATTAGCATATAGAAGTTAGGTGAATGGAAACAATTTAGAAAAATAGGTCAAAAAACGTTTTATCTTACAAAAAATAAATAATACTGACGTGCAACCATGTTTTTTTTATGTTTGTATGTATATATAAGCTATTTTACGGCCTGTGTATATAATGCACTGATTCCCCCCAGAATTGTTCTGGCTCCTACACCCCTGTGTGCAATCATACAAGACAGGAATCCATAGACTGCATAGACTAAATATTTGAATTTGAAAGCAGCTGCATAAATCTGTATAGATAAAAGCCACAGTGTGGGATTACAAAACTGACCTATATCCTAAATGACAAAGTGTACAAAAGTCCAAAGGGTGATAATAAATTACCAAGTGTAGTATGAAATGGTGAATGAGCTATTTGTACCCAGACAGTTGAAATCTTAATAAAACCAGAACAAAATCTTAAATTAACACTCTTCTCCCATTACCTATGAATTCTCATAACAAAATGTGACCTGCCTACACAATTTTTACCCAACACTATATAGAGACACTAATGCTGCAATACTTCATAATGCCACACCTGCCGAATGTTAAACAATTTTAGTACACACTTTAAAGAATTAAGAGAATGAATGCATACAGACTGAGGAAAAACTTTTGTTAATGGTATTTCTTTGCTTTCTACACAATCCCTTATCATCCATATTGTGCAAGATGGAAGAGTTTGGGAAAAAACGTGGCATATGTGGTCAGTCTCAAGAAGTCTGACGCATGCCTTGCCAGCACAGTTACTTAAAAGCATACCTAAGTTTGTTGGATTATGAGTGCATGTGAGGAGAATCAGTAGTATATGCAAACATTTTTTTTGCATGAACAAAACACCAAAATAAACACTTAAACGCTTATCTTGAAGTTAGCAAAATGTCTTGTATTTTCTGACAGTTGAAAATCAAAGTTAACAGTCTCTCCAAACCCAGGCTAAGATAGCATTAATTTCAAAAATAGTTTTGGCCAATAAGGAGAAAGCAGAGGCTGAAACATTTGTATCACAATCTGGGGTTGCTGTCTGTGCTGCAAATTAGCTTGGGATATGTAGTCAGACTCTTATATGAAAATACATAGTACTTTCTAACATATGCCAATCTGTGCAGCACATTCACACTAGATTACATCTGCGGGTTGTCTGTTCCCTACTTCACTGCTGCTGGTGTTTATTTCTCTGCCTGTCTCCTTGTGGAAAATGTAAGCAGTGACCCCACCAACCATGTGACTAGCAGCACTTACTCTGGAGGTCACAAACTGTACCCAGATGCTATGCAGCCGGGTACACTGATATGTAAGCTTCCTAGGAGTGTGCAATTACAGATAGCAGTACTCAGCATATAAATATGTAAGTATATTCAACTTTACAATATAATACATATTTTTCTACTAATCAGTGGCTGTTTTTAGAAAACATTTGAAACCCAGGAAATGTCTGTATAATCGTTTTTTCCCCTCTGCAGTGTCTTAATCAGTGTCAATATTAGTTTGGAACGCTGCACTTCATAGTTTGTGTATTCGTGAGCTATAGAGGGCAGACCCAAACAGATACTCATTGTATGGTTATAGGCCGATATATAAGCACTTCTTATTAAAATAATGTACTTAAAAGTATATACAGTGGTGGGAAAAAGTATTTGCTCCCCTGCTGATTTTGAACGTTTGTCCACTGACAAAGAAACGATCAGTCTATAATTTTAATGGTAGGTGTATTTTAACAGTGAGAGAAAGAATAACAAAACAAAAAAAACAAGAAAAACACATATCAAAAAAGTTATACATTGATTTGCAATGAGGGAAATAAGTATTTGACCCCTTCAACTTAGTACTTGGTGGCAAAACCCTAGTTGGCAATCACAGAGGTCAGACGTTTCTTGTAGTTGGCCAAAAGGTTTGCACACATCTCAGGAGGGATTTTGTCCCACTCCTCTTTGTCGATCCTCTCCAAGTCATTAAAGTTTTGAGGCTGATGTTTGGCAACTCGAACCTTCAGCTCCCGCCACAGATTTTCTATGGGATTAAGGTCTGGAAACTGGCTAGACCACTCCAGGACCTTAATGTGCTTCTTCTTGAGCCACTCTTTTGTTGCCTTGGCTGTGTGTTTTGGGTGATTGTCATGCTGGAATACCTATCCATGACCCATTTTTAATGGCCTGGCTGAGGGAAGGAGGTTCTCACCCAAGACTTGACAGTACATGGCCCCATCCAGAAGGAGACTGGCAGTTATTTTGTGTTTCTTCCATTTGGAAATAATCGTACCAACTGTTGTTACCTTCTCACCAAGCTGCTTGGTGATGGTCTGGTAGCCCATTCCAGCCTTGTGTAGGTCAATCTTGTCCCTGACATCCTTGGACATCTCTTTGATCTTGGCCATGGTGGAGAGTTTGGAACCTGATAGATTGATTGCTTTTGTGGACAGGTGTCTTTTATACAGGTAAAAAGCTGAGATTAGGAGCACTCCCTTTAATAGAGTGCTCCTAATCTCAGCTCGTTACCTGTATAAAAGACATTTGGGAGCCAGAAATCTTGCTGATTGATAAGGGATCAAATACTTATTTCCCTCACTGACCTGCAAATTAACTTATAACTTTTTTTGCCATGCGTTTTTCTTGTTCTTTTTTTTTTATTCTGTCTCTCACTGTTAAAATATACCTGCCATTAAAATTATAGACTAATCATTTCTTTGTCAGTGGACAAACGTTCAAAATCAGCAGGGGATCAAATACTCCCCCCCCCCCCCCCCCCACTGTAGATATACCTTCCATACCCTTTCATAAGGAACAGAGTACTTCTGAGAAGCATAACTCCCCCTCTCCCCCACTCCCTACCCAATTTTGTCCTCTCCCCTATTCTCTCCTCTTATTTTTCTCTCTCCCCCTTTGTACCCTCCCCTTTCTGTGTCTTTTCCCTTCCTTTTCCACTCTTTTTCTCTCTTGCTGCCCCTCTATCCTTTCACTCGCTCCTCTTTTTCCCTCTCCCTCCTTAATATTTTTCCTTTCTACCCATAACCCTTTTATCTATATTGCTCCCTCTCTCGCTTCCACCACCTCACTCTTGTATAAATACATTACAATAATGCTTTCACTTTAAAGTATAAGTATTGACTATAAAGTATAAGTATTGCCAAAGCTTTGAGATATACATTTTTTACAAAACAATATAAGATAATATATACAAAATGTATATTTCAGTACGTAGTCCATGCTGTCTGCTATCCAACCCTTGCTCTCTCCCCGTCTCTAACTTTTTCTATAGCTAATGATGTTACTTATCTCCTTTTATGTTCTCCCCTTCTTCCCTTTTCTTTACTCTTACTTTTCTCCTCCCTTCTCTCTCCATATTTTCTCTTCGCTTCATCCCTTTTTTCTCTACTCCCTTGTACTCTCGTCTATACTTTTCCTTGTTTACCCCCCCTTTCTGCTCCTCTTTCCCTTGTATTTTCTGTTCTCTCTTTTCTTCTGTATGTTTTTGTTCACTGCTATCTTTTCTTGTTTTCTCACTCTTTTAATCTTTCTCATATGCACTCCTAAATTCTCCCTATATCTGTTTTTCTCCCCTGTTCATTCTTTGTTCTCATATTGCTGATCACAAACTTGGCGCCTGTGAGCATTGGAAGGTAACCAGTTGGTCCCAAGATCAAAAAGATTGGGAGACACTGACCTAGGGAAAACTATTGATGAACATATTCAGAAAGCGATGTGAAAAGAAGAAAGAGAAAGTTCAATATAAGGAAAGCCCATAAAATAGTAATTTCCATTGGTATCAGAGTCTTTTCAAAATAAAAATTGATACCTGCCTTTTCCTGATTTAGAGCTAGATCACAATAGCTCCTAGGGGTGGCCAGCTAACACAAATATCCTTGGTAAAAGTGCTTTTCTCTTAACCCCACTTCACATAGCATTAGATCCCCACCTTAATGTTAGACCAACCATTATTCACTCCCAGGCATAAACCCTAGTCGGAAATTATAGACATTACCAAAGTCCAGCTTCATGTTTGCTTCTTAGCCTCTTAATTTTTAACCAAAAGAAAGCACTTGCAAAGGTGCAATACTTATTAAGTGGTTTGCAAATGTTTTTGAGTCAAATTTGATTACTATATATTATTATATGGAGAGACCCATATGGCCTAAGGTGTGCAATGGCCCCGGTCTTATTTAATCCCTACTAACCATCTCTAGCCCCTACCTTCACATTGGACAAGAGGGGGTCGACTGAACTGCTGCCATACATCTAATTGAAATAAAACTGGAAAAAGTAATAATTCTCCACATTCCTGCCTAGTCAAAGAACACGGTTGAATCCTCATTAAGCCCTTGAAACTAGACCAATCAAAAAATCACTTTTATAAGTGCTTACATGGGTCTGATTGCATGATGTTCTATCAATCACTTTTCAGCCAATCAGAATGCTGGAATTTTCAGTTCCCTTCTCTGATTGACTAAATGTAGAGGGTACTTCTCCATTATTATATTATTAATTACAAATATAATAACAGTTTTTCTTTATATTTATTTTATTCACATACTTACGTATTTACATGTTATTTTTGATCAGATGTTATGGTGTGTTATGTATTATTTAAAAAAATCAAGAAAATGTAAACGAAAAAATCTAAAATGTTTCTATTTCACTGAGTAATTGATATTCAAGATCCTCTTACCTGATTTTCTTTCTTATCAGAGGCAATTAATTAATTTTTAATGTGGGTGGAGATTAGCAGGAAGAGTATGGCCAGTTGTTGTAAATAAGAACTACATCAGAAAAGTATGTTTAGGCATCTGTCATTATTATTATGTATTACAACCGGGTATGCATTTTTTTTCTACAATAACTGAGACTTTTGTGGTGGTCCTTTAAGTGTCAGCCATTAAATAGTGATATTAGTTAGAATATATATTTTCACGAGCAAGGTTTTTAACTCTTGTTTTCTACACTTCTGCTTATTTCAAATCTTCTGAATTCATCACATATATAGTTGTGAGCATACGAGTTGTTGCTAACGCTTGCAAAGGCACTCCTTGCCAGCAACTGCGACCCTTGCAAACATTACATTGTAACGCAAACAACACAACAAAGCAACTGCGACCCTCGCAAAATTTACGTCGCAACGCAAACAACACGACACAGCTACTGCAACCCTCGCAAACTTTACGTCGCAACGCAAACAACATATGAGACACGTTACCACTCATTACGACCTTGCAAAAATCGGACGCAACCCGCCAACATGAAAAAATGAAAAACACAATAAATACACACAACACATACATAAAAAGCTTACCTACAGCAAGAGGGAGCATCCAGGACCTCAAAAAATGAAGTTACAGCTTAAATTAGCTCAAAATAAAAGAGTTTAGACACTCGAAAATTCTCTAAGCGAGAGAAAAAATGGCCGCCGAACAAAACGAAAACAAGGCTACAGCATTCTAAACATGCAAAACACCACAAGAAACACCCAAAACACCACAAAACACCTATGGATATTCCGCTACAGACGCATACCACATATTTGCCGCCATTTTAATGCGGAAGTACACAGCTACTCTAACGGTTTGGTCTCGCGCACGCACGCTATTACACTGCACACATTCATCACGCTTACACAGCAGCTCCACACCACTAATGCTGCAGCAACATCAAAACAGATTGCCAGCTCTTCAACACAATGCTTCAAAATAGGTAAAGTATTTTCATTTATTAATGTATTATATATTTCATTATTAGACACCAAACAGCATTAGCTAGCTTACAATTTCATTGCCGTCATTTTGTGACGGGCAATTCTCTAGTTATACATAAATGCTAAAATAATACAGAAATTACTGGAGATTTATACATTAAAGTTAATAATAATATGGCAGAACTGAAAACAAGTTCAAGCTCACAACAGGAAGGGGCCCCACCCAGCCCCGGACTTAAAAGCTTAATCAAATAAATTCTATCCACTGCCTTCCAGAGATTTCCACGGAAACTATTGTTAGGAATTTTGGAGTTTGTGATAATTTGGCAATCAACCAAAACACCAAATTGCTGTTATTTATCACATCTAGACACTAGATGGCAGTGTTTGTGTGCATAACATTATTGATGGTACCGTAAAACGACCCAACAGTGGTTCAAAATATGGTATAATATAAGAGAACAGGAAACAAATAGCATTGCTCTGGCTATACTTATTTGTTTCATACAAGCCAAAAGACTTGTTTCCCCATAGAACTTCTTAGTAAACTGTATTTCCACTGTAGATAAGGATTATGGGTAGTAACATGTAAATGAGACTCAAATGCAGTAAATTTTGACCTCAGGTCCACTAACAAGGGATCTATTTAAGACTATGGGCCATATTGTCAGGTAAGCGTAACAACATAGTCATGGGTTAGGGTACAGTGCCAGAAACCCACTCACAGACTGTACTTATATGGGGCTCATCATTGTGAAGTTGGGTCTGGCAACTGTGAAATGAGGCTGGAGAGAAGACTGACCAGGCCCTACATGTATGGGACTGTATGTATGATATTTTATTTCCTTCCTGGATATACAGTGGGGGGTTTTCAGTCACCGTTCCACCAACCATAACATACTTCTCCAGCCTCATTTCACAAATGACAGTACCAACTTGCCTCTGATGAGACCCATACAAGGACAAAGCTTCGGTTTGTCTGTGGGTTTCTGGAAATGTTAGGAGTAAACTTAAATAGTCATTTCCATGGTGCATAACACCAAAATACTATAATATATAAAAAAGGTTTAAATGATTACGCTGCACTGAAAAGACATGTAGGGGTGCCTAATGTATAACTATGATGGTATAATTGTTGAAAAATATATTGAAGGGTTACCTCAACATCCTCTCAATTGCCAACACAAAATTATTGAATATCTCTCCGTTCCTTAACAGAAAAAAAGGAATACAAAAGCGGACAAACCTTCAGATAAGTGGATAAAACCAAGTTTTTGCTGAATATAAATGTGTAATCCAAAATATAGATATGAAATAACAATTTGATGAATTTGATAATTGACAGGTAAACCACTTGAAATATATAGAACCTCATAATATAATGCATTGCATTATAATTCCATATAAAGTGCAATGAGGGACAAAGATCATTTAGTTGATCCTCATATTTGAATGCATAATCATGGGATCACCCCTATATTTAATACAAATGATTCCCGTTGCATAGGGTTAACATTTCAGGTGCCATGGCGTCTCAATGGACCCCCATGGTGAACAATGCAGACTCCCTCTTCTTTCATCTGTCAGGTACAATGTAAGAACATCACACATATGACACTATCAAGCTATGTCTGTTACATAGGGAGAGGAACGTCAGCTGCACGGGACGGAGGTATTTATATATTTTCTTCATGTGCCCCCCCCCCCCCATGTGTCGCCCATCTCCCCATTTCTCTTCCTAATTCTCATGTCTCTACCTCTTCCAATGTCTCTCTCCCCTACCCGTGTCTCTCCACTTATCACTCCCATTTTCTCTCCTGTCCTGCTAATGTCTCTCCCCTCCCTATGTCCCTTCCCTTGCTGCTCCCCATTACTCTTTCCTTACTCCTCTCCCTCTTTCCTCCCTCTCTCTTTTGCCTGTGTTTGTTCTCCCCAATTCCACTGTCTTTCCCCAATTCTACTTTCTTTCCCTCTTGCTTTTGTTAACAGACCCCTTTCTACCCACTCTTCTCTCTATTTTCTCTCATGCGTTGTATTTAACTTGCTTTAGACATTCAAATGTGAACACAGATGTACTTTTTATTTACTTTATTTATATATATATATATATATATATATATATATATATATATATATATATAATTTACCTTTACAGATAATGAGGAATACTACAAGTTGTAGACATCAATATGAGAAATTTGGAAGCACACCAAATAAACACAAGTTTGTATTGTAAGCAAACAGCATCAAACCAAGATTTACACCACACAGTTTCTCATCCTTATCCTATGGGAAGCTTTATAATCAACTAATAATATTGAAAAGTATTTATAGTAGTACAAACAATTTACAAGAGTTAGCCAGACTATTGAAAAATGGATTTAGAAAAATAGTTAATATAACTCAAAAATATTAAATAAGGCTCATTGCAGGGCACATTTAAATGGTGAGAAATTATTATAACAAATAATTAAGAATGTAGAGGGAAGTAATGTAAGATAGATAATGCCATACCAGGAGTAAAATATCTAAATAGTGGGACGTTTTAACAGTGGATTCAGAAATCACACAAACAAGTGACTATAATATTGGAATAAGTGAGCAGAAAAAGGGAGCACATAAATATGTGAAGGTTAATGTGGTTACAGTTATGGACTTAGGAGAGAGAATTACAGTGGAATAACTCATCATATAACTCAATATATAGATTGTAATATAGACCTTGTGTTATACAAACGTACTTTGTGGGCAAATTTTTTTATTTTTTTTATTTATCTAAGGATATGTATTTATGAACATTTGGAGGACATTCATAATGGTAATCTAGTGGACAGTGTATGGCATTTTAAAACATAGAATGAACAAACGGCATTACAATGTCAAGATGTAGATAAAATCAGGGGTGAGACTTAGACATTTTTAAAGTAAGTGAAAGTGGATTCCAATGCTTAAATGTATGATTAGGGCATTGGTTTAAATAAGGAGTTTTTGAATTAGAAAAACATTGACAAACAGTTCAAAATACTCTCAAAAAAATAAACTGTTTTGATTTCTTTAATATATATATATATATATATATATATATATATATATATATATGTGTGTGTGATGGTGTGTCACCAGAGGGCAGTAGAGAGCCCTTCAAGGCTTCTCCCCAGGAGTGAGATGGTTAAGAAGATCCTTAAAAAGCTTGGGTGTGGCTGCAATCAAGACCTACTGCTGCCTCCATGCGGAGAGTTGTTTGACAGAGCTGGAGTGTTGTGGAAGTGTGCAGGGCTGCTGTCAGCAGCTGCACTGAAGCTAATGGACCAAAACCAGAAGCTTTGAAGAGAGAGCCTGCAGATAAGAGGAACAGAAAGTCCCTGAAGGTGATGACACAGGCTCAAGAAGCAGCCCTGAGAGAGGAAATGCCTTTGGAGTCTGCGAAGGATACTGTACCAGAACTGAAGCAACATGGCCGTATGAAGCTGATATGTTTTGGTGAGAGTTATCAGTCAGCTAATTGGAGCACCTGGAACAGAGAGAACCAGGACAGAAGGGAAGAAAAACAACACGAGAAGTTGCTGTTCCATTGGAAAGGCGGAAATGATGATGATGAACCTAACAAGGGAGTATTATAGACCCTCGAGAAAGGTCTGAAGGGAGCCCGACAAGCTCAAGGGGTCACAGAGGTTGACCAAGAGTTGTACAGATCGACAGCAGAGAACCAACTGCTATCTGAGCCAGACACAAGTACCCAACTGGGTGAGTTGAAGGAGCAAATGCATGAAGTGAAGAATGTACAAGGGGGAAAGCAGCCAAACCCCCTACAATGGAGAATACCCTCAGCGGTGTAAGACCAGAGATGTCATGGATGTCGCAGTGTGAAGGTAGAGATGTCACAATACAAGTTGAGGCGCCGAAGATTCACAGAGCGCTAGTGAACCAAGAGGTTGCGATCACTCGCAGATCACAGGAGTTACAGAAGAGACACAATGATCATGATAATTTACCCCCAGGGAAGAGACTGTATGTAGAAACAAAGGGGAGTATGAAGAGATTGTAATGACATGTGTTCGCATTGCTCCTAGCAGACCAAAGAAGAGAGCACTGGAGAATGAGACTACTGGAAGAGCAGTAGCTTTGGTGACTATGGAAAGGTCTCACTGGTGCCAAGGTGGCGGGGAGATGGCGGATGTTACAGAGGATGCGTTGGATCGCATATAAGGCCTCACGGTGTTGGACGCTCAACCCCATGGTGTCTAGCTGTGGTGGGGAATATGTGATGGTGTGTCACCAGAGGGCAGTAGAGAGCCCTTCAAGACTTCTCCCCAGGAGTGAGATGGTGAAGAAGATCCCTAAAAAGCTTGGGTGTGGCTGCAATCAAGACCTGTTGCTGCCTCCAGGTGGAGAGTTGTTTGACAGAGCTGGAGTGTTGTGGAAGTGTGCACGGCTGCTGTCAGCAGCTGCACTGAAAGCTAATGGACCAAAGCCAGAAGCTTTGAAGAGAGAGCCTGCAGATAAGAGGAACAGAAAGTCCCTGAAGGTGGTGACCGAAGGAGGGATCTGCTTAGGAAAGAGAGGCCAGAGATACAGAGCCTGAGAGAGAGGTGAGAAAGAAGGACACCTCTGCTGCCTATGTTTGGACTGTATATTTGCACTTATATGTAAGACAGTGAGGGAAATACAGTTTGGTTATGCAGGGCTTCAATGAGAAGCTAGGGTTTTGTTTCTGCCTTCAGTTTTATGTTATATGATGTCAAAACAATCAGTAAAGTGTGGTTAAATATTTAAAGAGCTCCTGGGCCCTCCATTTTTATTGAAAAAACAAGGCACGGATCCTGAGAGTGACAGTGAATCTGCCCATTAAAAATTATGGCAATAAAATTTGAAGCCTGGCAATGCTGTTTGCCACACAAAGCGAGGTTCTCCCCCCTCTATCTTGGGTGCCCCGCAATGAGCGACTTTGGCTCTCATTGCGAGCCTCTCCCCACTCTCTCCATCCCATGTCTCTTTGCGCCCTCTCCCTCCCCTGGGTTTATTTCCCCTTATCTCCCTCCCCTGTGTCTCTTGCCCCACTCCCTCCCTTGTTTCTCTTTCCACCTCACTCCCTCACCTATGTCTCTTTCCCCCCTCTCCCCCCTCTCCCTCTTCTATGTCTTTCTCCCCCCTCTCCTTCCTCTGTGCTCCTGTTTGCATTTACGGCTGTGAAACCATTTGAAAAAATGTCGGCTGTTAAATCGGTAATTTTTCTGAAGCCTATAAATCGTAAACCATTTGGAGCCTTTTTAGATGGTTAATAAAGGTGATGTGTTTAAAAACAGCGGGGTAAAGTTGTTGTTTATTCATTCAGTCATGTCTCTCTGTGACCCCATGGACTGCAGCACACCAGGCACATCTGTCAGCCACTGCTCCTTGGAGCTCCATCGAGTTCATGTTTATTACTTCAATTACCTCATCTATACATCTCTACCCCTGTCATCACCTTCCTCGTGTGTCTTCAATCTTTCCCAGCATCAGAGTCTTCTCTAGGGAATCCTGTCTTCTCATGATATGCAATTTGATCTCTTGGGCCTCTTCATCTGCGGAACCTGGCTTTCCCATCTGGTAGTTCATGATCCATATATTTTTTGGAGCCCAGCTTGTAGGACCTTAAGCATTACCTTGCTGGCATGTGAAATGCCATTGTTCAATAATAAGAGCAATCTTTGGCACTGCCTTTTTGGGGATTTTAATGCAGACTGACCATTTCCAATCTACTGGCCACTGTCGATGTTTCCAATTTGTTGGCATGATACAAGCAACTCTTTCACAGCATCATCTTGTAAGATTTTGAATAATTCAGATTGGATTCAATTAACTTCTGCAGCCTTATTATCAGCAAGGCTTCCTAGGGCCCATGTCACTTCACTCTCCAAGATGTCTGGCTCCATCTCATTGGACAAACTACTGAGGTCATCATTGTTGTTAAGATCCTCCCTGTATAGATCTTCAGTGTATTTCTGCTACCTGAAGAATCTGATCTGCTTCTGTTAAGTCCCTCCCATTTTGTTTTATCATGCTCACTTTGGCATGAAAGGTTCCTTTGAGATCCAAAATGTTCTTGAAGAGATCTCTTGACTCTCCCATTTTGTTATCTTGTTCTATCTCTTTACATTGCTCATTATAGAACATCTGCTTGTCTCTTCTTGCTATCCTCTGGAATTCTTCATTCAGTTAAACAAATATTTTGCTATCTCCAATACCATTTGCTTTCCTTTTTTTCCAGATAGTTTGCCTTCTTAGTTTTCTTTCTTTTGGGGGGGGGAGATATTTTCTTTTGATGTTTCCTGGATAATGTTGCAAACCTCGGTCCAAAGTTCTTCAGGCATTCTATCTTCCATGTCTAGTCCCTTAAATCTATTTTTTACCTCCACTGCATATTCACAAGGGATGTTATTTATTTCGTATCTACTTGGTCTGATGGTTTTCCCTCTTTTCTTCAGTTTAATTCTGAACTTTACAATAAAAAGTTTGTGGTCTGATCTACAGTCAACTTCAGGTCTTGATTTTGCTTACTGGATAGAGCTCCTCCATCTTTGGCTACAAAGTACTGTATATACTCGAGAATAAGCTGACCCGAGTATAAGCCGAGGCACCTATTTTACCACAAAATACTGGGAAAACTTAGTGACTTGAGTATAAGCGGAGGGTAGGAAATGTGCTGCCCCCTGTGTCCTTCTTGTGCCCTCTGTGTCCCCCTCTTGTGTGCCCTCTGTCCCCCCTCCCCCTCCCCTGTGTCTCTTCCCCCCTCTCACTCACCTGTGTCTCTTCCCCCCTCTCCCTTCCCTGTGTCTCTTTCCCTCCCCCTCCCTTCCCTGTGTCTCTTTCCCTCCTACTCCCTTCCCTGTGTCTCTTTCCCTCCCCCTCCCTTATCACCCTCCTCAACCCAGCTGCTCATCCTCCCTCCTCAACCTCCCTCCTCAACCCCCCACCTCATCCTCAACCCCCCACCTCATCCTCAACCACCCTCCTCATCGCTCAACCCCCCTCCTCAACCTCCCTCCTTAACCCCCCTCCTCATCCTCAACCACCCTCCTCATCCTCAACCACCCTCCTCAATCCCCTCCTCATCCTCAACCCCCTCCTCATCCTCAACCTCCCTACTCAACCCCCTCCTCATCCTCAACCCCCCTCCTCAACCTCTCTCCTCAACCTCCCATCCTTATCCTCAACCCCCCTCCTCAACCCCCCATCCTCAACCCCCCTTCTCAACCCCAATCCTCAACCTCAACCCCCATCCTCATCCTCAACCCCCCCATCCTCATCCTTTTTATTATTATTACTATTATTAACTTTTATTTGTAACTCGCCAACATATTCCGTAGCGCAATACAGGGGATAAAACAAGGAAAAATACAGCATTAACAACCTTTAAAAAATGGAGGACCCTGTTTTGAGCTTAGAACCTTTGCAGAAAGTGCTTTTTCCCAAAGCATCCTAGAAGACGGAAAACTCGCCACTTACAATCTAAAGGGAATGGAAGGGACAGGAATCAGGGAAAGATTAAACAGATAGGGAATAAAAAGGGTCAGAAGAGAAGTGAAAGTTAGAAAGGTTTTTCATTTAGAGGAAGAGAGAAGGAACAGAGGTGAGGGCTCTAGCATTTAATATGTTGTCTGCCCCTAGTGGTAAGATAATATATGCAAGTAGGAAGTCAGGTGATTCCCATTTCACTATATATTTAATCAGAAATGGGGTGGTAGGGTGAGGGGCAGGGAGGGAGGGAGGGCAGAACTCCCAGAATTCAGAGTAACCAGTGAGGCCTTCTGAAATCAGGATGCAGGTAAAATTTGGGGCTAAAAAGAAAATAATAAAAATATGGTATGAGGGACCAATAGAACAGGGAGGGAGAGAGGGAGAGAGAGAGAGAGCATTTAGCAGAAAGGAAATGCCAAGACATGTGGAAAGGAGGAGATCTCGGCAAATTATACAAGCCATAAAAGGGGGGAGTAAAGCCAGGCAAGATAAAGTAAATATTTGTAAGAGTTTGAACTAATGTTAGAAATAATTCTATGTCATCAAATATAATAACGAGCATATAGTAGAAATATTAATAAAAGATATTGGCTCCTGGGAAGGCGCAGCTTTCAAGGTCTTCTCCATACCTGATGGTGTGTATGAAACTTCCAGAATTCAGAGTAACCAGTGAGGCCTTCTGAAACCAGGATGCAGGTAAAATTTGGGGCTGATGGTGTGTATGAAACTCCCAGAATTCAGAGTAACCAGTGAGGCCTTCTGAAACCAGGATACAGGTAAAATATGGGGCTGATGGTGTGTATGAAACTCCCAGAATTTAGAGTAACCAGTGAGGCCTTCTGAAACCAGGATGCAGGTAAAATTTGGGGCTAAAAAGAAAACAATAAAAATACGGTATGAGGGACCAATAGAACAGGGAGGGACAGAGAGAGAGAGAGAGAGGGGGAGAGAGAGAGAGAGAGCAGTTAGCAGAAAGGAAATGCCAAGACATCCTCAACCCCCCATCCTCATCCTAACCCCCCCCTCACTTTAGCCCTCTAAGGACCTCCCCCTCTCCCTTTCCCCTCACTTACCTTACATCTGCAGCAGCTGCTCCTCCACGCTCCTTCCGGCTGCTTCTTGACCCGGCCAATGACGTGACGTGCATGTGACGTCACGTCATTAGCATATGCCGGCTTATATTCGAGTATATACGGTATATAGTAAATCTGATTTTGATATTGCCCATTTGGTGATGTCCATGAGTAAAGTCTGCTCTGAGGCTTTTGGAAGAGGGTGTTTGCTATGACCAGAGAATTATCTTTACAGCATTCTATTAATCTCTGACCTGCTTCATTTTGTACTCCAAGGCCAAACTTGCCAGTTATTCCAACTATCTTTTGGTTCCCTACTCTCTAATCTACTCTGATTAGAGTAACATATTTTCTTGGTGTTATATCTTTCTTGTTATTTTCCAATTGTTTACAACCTATACTCATTGCTCTATTTAATTAAAGCAGCTTAAGAAAATAAATAGCAGAAATGAATACAACAATATCATTGCTGGTTTATCAATAGGCATTTTTAACCATCCCTTCACCACCCCTTGCACTGTCGAAATGGATGCACACATTTTCTATCATATTGAATGTTGTATAAGTGCATTCACTATATGATAATTACTGTTTTGCATATAGGGTTGAACTCCTCACATAAACAACTAGTTAATAACTCAATTCCACATTCCAGAATACCACATGATACATCTGAGGTGTTTTAGGAGGTGAAAAACTTATTAAAACTTGAGGGTCCTGTCCAATCCATCTCTGTTATCCTCTCCACCATCTGTTGTTGTTGAACTACTAGTCAGTAAGAAGGGGGTTGGGGGGATTAATGGGCTATTTTGTTTTTTGTGTTCTACATGCTTTCATTGACATTTTCTAGTTGTCCTTCATGGAATTGTGAAAAGTGATTGAGTGTTAGGACAAAATATACTGGTGAATACTATGTCGTTTTTTTTAAGTGAATAAAAACAATATTTTCCACATCACTATGTCTGTGTGTACAAAAACAGCCATTAATTCTATATTTATTGACTACTCAAATTATTACCTATCCCTTATATTGCATGCGTGGAGTAATGATCTCCCTCAGCATTCCTAAATCTGTAATTTATTGTTCCTTTGTTTTAAAGAACATTTTTTAGGAATCTGTCAGAATGTCTTGAACGTACTGTCTTACGTATAAATTCTTTTGTGGGTGATCAAGCATTTATTTTTCTTTGTGAATAATATCACCTCATTGTAAGACCAGAACATACAGCTATTCTCTGCTCAGTGCTTATGTGCGTGTATGATTTTATGCACTTGATTTACAAGTAGATTCAGAATTATGTAGACAAAGAAGTCATGTTCTTCGAAGCAGTTACTTGCAATAAAATAAAAGGTCATAAATCAACTGCCTTGTGTCTAGTGTAAGTGCATGAAGATTTTATCAGCATTGACTGACCCATGCAAACAAAGGTGGGTCAAGTATGTCATGGAGTAAACAGCTACTACATGGTTACTAGCAAAGCATCAGATCACCTATAGTAACCACAAGGGTACAGCAAACTGGTAACATGCACACAGGGAGGAATATTTGTTTTAATTCAGAATTATTGCATAACATAGATAGGCCAAAATAAGAAGTGACGTATGTCATTAAAACACATGGCTACATACAGTAGGTTTATAAATGTAGCCATTTAAATGACCACTGTAGTTTGGTAAAAAAAAGTGATATGCATGTGTTTCACAAACTATGTAAGACATGAACATGAAATATTATTTAGAGAAAATCAAATATTTAACGGACTCTGCTTGTGTCATGGGGTCTCCATCTTAACTGATAGTCTGTCTGTAGCTTATGGGATCTATTGTCAAGTGCGCCATTTGGAAGAGGAAAAAAACCCTCAATGCGTTACCTGGCGCCACAGTTTCTCACACTCCTCCTTTAAGGTATCTATCTAATCCTTTGTGGGACAAAAACAAAATGTCCGTCATCATCAAAACAAAACTGAATATACTAGTTACAATTTAAAGGCTTTATTTATTTATTTGATGTAGTTGAAAATATGTTGCACATTAACAAGTTCAGTTCTTCAAAAAATACTACAATAAAACTCAGGAAAGCACCGAATACATGTCATCTCCCCTCTTTCAATTTGTAGTTTACAGTGAAATTCCCCTATTGGCTTCTCAGTCACATCCAGATGCCTCCGTGATTGAGCCAATATAGGATTGTCACTAAAAAGGTAAAATTAGTGAGGGCCGTTGATGGCTCATTAAAAATGTTCCCTATGTTGGTTATGAGTCACAATGCATTGTGTTATGTTTGAGCATAGCATGTACAGATCTATATAACAACACATCAAATGTATGCAATTTAGCAATATATGTTCATGTATTTTAAATGTTTTTATTAATTTATTGCTAGCTAGCAAAATCTCAAGTACCACTGGTAGCGCATGAGCCACAGCCTGTCGAGGCAATTTATAATATATTATAAATTACCTAGACATATATTATTAAAAATATATATTACAATTTATAAACTGCCTCCCAGTTATGGGAAAACCACTTTAACATAGCATGCCTTCAGTTACTCAAATGTATGTGGCTCTGACTGGCAGGACAAGCAACAAAAATGGAGACGGTCAAACTGATACCTCAAACTAAATTTAATACCGAACATTGCTTTTTTAAATAATTCAATATACATTTACGTATTTCATTAAAACAGCTCCTGTTCTTAGGGCATAACAGTGGTTCCTTAAAGGTCCATGGGACACAATTAATTTTTTTTCATGTAATAAAAAGCGTAATTTAAAGATTACCAAAGTTGTGTTTTGCACAAATATTAAGCAAAACAGGAATTGCACATAGGATATGTATTTATGTATGACTCATTCTTCTATATTATTGTTCATTAGCTGGCAGAGGTAAGCACCCAGATAAGTTAAAGATTTTAATATTTTTTTATGCTTTAAGAGCATCATTTGGAAAAAGAAAACACACAGTGGTACATTATCAAATACCCACTTTCAACAAATGTAAAAATCTTTTCAATGAATAGCCCTACTAACAAATCAGCTTTTTTAAAGTTTCAAAAGACTGTTGCACAATAGAAAACATTTTTGAAAACAATTTAATTTGAGTCTGTTCTCTTTTCTCCCACCCTCCCTCCACTGATAACTACAAATACACACACTTCATGATTCAACTCTCGGGAAGGGAGGTAACAAACACAAAACAAAGTCCTGCACTCACAAAAAAATGTTTTATGTCCATGGCTTACACAGCTGCTAATGTAGTTAGTTTAGTACAAACATGTTAAACAAGTGACTTCTTTCTTGAACTGCAATTGTTCTTATTTTAATTTTTTATTTATTCAATCTCTAGGATAAAATGATGGGGGAAGAGGAAAGGACGCAAGCTATTGAAGCATTAAGTACCATATCGAGAGAGTGGAATTTGGTACTTCTTCTCTAGAGACACCTGCAGACAGGTTTTGGTGATATACATAATCATAAAGTAAAACATTTAAAAGATAAAGCACAAGACAAATGAGTTGAAACATCACATTAAAAGTAAAGAAAGCAAAGTCTAAATTAAATATTTTATGTAAGGACCAGTTGCTCAACCCACTAGAAAGAGCACCAACCATGATGCCCAGTTTAGAGAGAATGCAGATAGAGAATTATGAAGCATGACACTGAGTTTTTCCATTTCCATGTTTTCTATGATTAAAGTTATTATTTGAGTGTGGGAACAGATACTAGATTGATTCCATTGGAGAGCTAACGATCTTCTAGTGGCTAATGTAATTTGGAAAATCAAGGCATTTTCACTTTAAGATAAGTGTGGAAAGGTCGCAACAGTTATTTATAATTAACCAAGTAATTGATTAATTTGATGCAAGAGACTACTTGGGAGTAATCTGAAGCAATACAGATTCCCCTTCAATTCTTATGGTATCAGTCCAAGTCCAAGTATGGATGAATGATAAGTTCTGAAGAGATCTCTTTGCAGAGTAAATTAGCTTGATGAAAAAAAAAATGTGAAAATGGCAATAAAAAACAAACAATATATGGTGAAGTAAGTTTGGGTTATTTTAAAACATGCATATAATAATATAATAATATAATTAACTTTTTTAGTACTAAGCAGACAACATTTGATTAATCTCATACCCTGTGGTCTATTTATCTTAACTATTTATCCATTTATCTTAATAAGACTTTTGTATGTAATTTTAGAGATTGCGGGCATGTTTCTGTAGTTTTTATGGGTTTTTTTTTAACAATATTTCATGTGAATATTACAATAACCCAAAACCACTCCTGGGTCAAAGCTTTCCTGGGACAGATAAACTGTGGCCTCTAGTAGCAATGTATGATTAAATTTAATTTCGCTATTTTGTGACCCCATTTTAAAGTAATCTGGGGGCATATGTCCCCCAACCTCCTAGTTCCTACCCCTAGTGTTGTGGAGTTAAAGGGAATTGGGAGGAGATTAGGCCATATTTAGTAGTTTGTAAATCCCACAATGTCATAGAGTTAGCTATTAGAGGGCATTTCTGATTTACAAGGATTCTGAATTTTTTTGGAACTGAAATACAGTATGATAAAAGATTTGATAAGGTCAGGTCCAAGGGCGTAGGAAGCGGATGGAACGAGGGGGGCATATCCAATCCACACACACATTTTCATCAACCACTTACTCCCCCTCACCTCTTGGGGCCTTTAGCTGCTGCATTCCCTGAAATCTAGGTCTCACAAGATCACGCAAGATAGTCTTGCGTGATCTTGTGTGACCCGGTTTTAACATGAATTCAACGGACAAGGGGAAAACATCAAATTATCTTGCAAATAATTGCTGTAGCAACTGAGATGTAATCTCTTGTTCTGTTTATTTAATGAAGGGGTTTGGGGAATATTTATATATATATATTTGAAATTGTATAAGAGGTGAGGAGGAGACTACTAGGGAGTGATGGGTCCCTATTGTTCTATACATGCCATAAACAATCCTTTGTGCCCAGCCAATGTGACAATGTGCCCAGTTTGTACGAACCTATGTGCCCAGCCCATACAGATGTGCCAATGTGCCCAGCCTATACTTATGTGCCTATGTGTCAATGTGCCCAGCCTGTACCTATGTACTTAGCCTATACCTACAGTGGATATAAAAAGTCTACACACCCCTGTTAAAATGTCAGGTTTCTGTGCTGTAAAAAAAATGAGACAAAGATAAATCATTTCAGAACTTTTCCACCTTTATTGTGACCTATAAACTGTACAACTCAATTGAAAAACAAAATGAAATCTTTTAGGCAGAGGGAAGAAAAAATATAAAAATAAAATAATATGGTTGCATAAGTATGCACACCCTTAAACTAATACTTTGTTGAAGCACCTTTTTATTTTATTACAGCACTTAGTCTTTTTGGGTATGAGTCTATCAGCATGGCACATTTTGACTTGGCAAGATTTGCCCACTCTTCTTTGCAAAAAACTCCAAATCTGTCAGATTGCCCCACAGATTTTCAATCAGATTCAGGTCTGGGCTCTAGCTGGGCCATTCCAAAACTTTAATCTTTGTTGATTTGGATGTATGCTTTGGGTCGTTGTCATGCTGAAAGATGAAGTTCCTCTTCATGTTCAGCTTTCTAGCAGAAGCCTGAAGGTTTTGTGCCAATATTGACTGGGATTTGGAACTGTTCATAATTTACTCTATCTTAGCTAAGGCCCCAGTTACAGTTGAAGAAAAACAGCCCCAAAGCATGATGCTGCCACCACCATGCTTCACTGTGGGTATGGTGTTCTTTTGGTGATGTGCAGTGTTGTTTTTGCGCCAAACATATATTTTGGAATTATGGCCAAAAAGTTCAACCTTGGTTTCATTAGACCATAACACCTTCTCCCACATGCTTTTGGGAGACTTCAGATGTGTTTTTGCTAAATGTAGCCTGGCTTGGATGTTTTTCTTCGTAAGAAAAGGCTTTTGTCTTGCCACTCTACCCCATAGCCCAGACATATGAAGAATACGGGAGATTGTTGTCACATGTACCACACAGCCAGTACTTGCCAGATATTCCTGCAGCTCCTTTAATGTTGCTGTAGGCCTCTTGGTAGCCTCCCAGACCAGTTTTCTTCTCGTCTTTTCATCAATTTTGGAGGGAGCTCCAGTTCTTGGTAATGTCTTTGTTGTGCCATATTTTCTCCACTTGATGATGACTGTCTTCACTGTGTTCCATGGTATATCTAATGCCATGGAAATTCTTTTGTACCCTTTCTCCTGACTGATACTTTTAACAATGAGATCCCTCTGATGCTTTGGAAGGTCTCTGTGGACCATGGCTTTTGCTGTGGGATGCGACTAAGAAAATTTAAGGAAAGACCAACTAGAGCAGCTGAACTTTATTTCGGGTTAATCAGAGGCACTTTAAATGATGGCAGGTGTATGCTGACTACTATTTAACACGATTTGGAATGTGATTGCTTAATTCTGAACACAGCTACATCCCCAGTTATAAGAGGGTGTGCAGACTTATGCAACCACATTATTTTTCTTTTTTTTTTCTTCCCTCCACCTAAAAGATTTCAGTTTGTTTTTCAATTGAGTTGTACAGTTTATAGGTCTCATTAAAGGTGGAAAAAGTTCTGAAATGATTTATCTTTGTTTCATTTTTTTACAGCACAGAAACCTGACATTTTAACAGGGGTGTGTAGATTTTTTATATCCACTGTATGTGCGAATATGCGCAGCCTACATCTATGTGCCAATGTGCCCAGCCTGTATTTATGTGCTAATATGTTCAGTCTTTGCTTATGCCAGCACTGGGGAGCTACAGTTCATTGAGGGAACCATAAATGCCAACATGTACTGTGACATACTGAAGCAGAACCTCATCCCCTCCCTTTGGAGACTGGGCCACAGGGCAGTATTCCAACATGATAACGACCCCAAACACACCTCCAAGACGACCACTGCCTTGCTAAAGAAGGTATAGGTGATGGACTGTCTCCTCAATGCTCCTCACATTTATTATTCCAGATTAAGTTATCTCTATTTGTTTTAGAGGGTTGATATCACTTGTCTCAACGGAAAAGGCAGCATTTGAAAAAATAAAGCAAGGGAGGATCAGGTTTATTTTTATAGTGACTCTCCCAAGCTAAAACATGGGGAGAGATCTCCATCGAATTTGATTTTTCTTCAATTGGGAGAGAAATGGAAAAAATTACATGCATATAATTCTGTGTATATACTTGTTAGATTAATACCGAGGTATTTAAGTGAAATATTGACAGGGTTTGAAGCTAAAATTAATTTCTATAAGTTTATGAGGTGTGCTGGTAAGTGTATATCTAAAGATAATGATTTTTCAGGTTTTGTTTTGAATCCAGAAATGATGGCATAGCGACATATATATTCGCAAGGAATGGTAAGGATTTTAAGGGTTGAGTCAAAGAAAACAAGATGTCATCCGCATATGCAGGGTTTTTGTAGGATGAGCCTGAAATATTGGGGTTCCTATGGATATGATTTATAGTGCCTTGCAAAAGTATTCACCCCGTTGGCATTTTTCATGTTTTGTTGCCTCACAACCTGGAATTAACAGGGATTGTTTGAGGATATGCATCATTTGATTTACAGAACATGCCCACAACTTTGAAGACGTCTTTTTTTTATTGTGACGCAAACAAAAAATAGGACAAAATAACAGAAAAAGTCAATGTGCATAACTATTCACCCCCCTAAAGTCAATACTTTTTAGAGCCACCTTTTGCGGCAATCACAGCTCCAAGTCGCTTTGGATAAGTCTCTATAAGCTTGCCACATCTTACCACTGGGATTTTTGCCCATTCCTCCTTGCAAAACTGCTCCAGCTCCTTCAAGTTGGATGGTTTGCTCTTGTGAACAGTAATGTTTAAGTCTGACCACAGATTTTCTATTGGATTAAGGTCTGAGCTTTGACTAGGCCATTCCATTACATTTATATGTTTCCCCTTAAACCACCCAAGTGTTGCTTTAGCAATGAGTTTGGATTCATTGTCTTTCTGGAAGGTGAACCTCCGTCCTAGCCTCAAATCACGCACAGAGTGGTACAGGTTTTGCTCAAGAATATCCCTGTATTCAGCACTATCCATCTTTTTCTCAGCTCTGACCAGTTTCCCAGTCCCAGCTGCTGAAAAACATCCCCACAGCATGCTGCTGCCACCACCATGTTTCACTGTGGGCATGGGGTTCTTTTGCTGATGTGATGTGATGGGTTTGCGCCAGACATAGCGTTTTCTTTGATGGACGAAAAGTTTAATTTTAGTCTCATCAGACCAGAGCACCTTCCTCCTTACATTTTGGGAGTCTCCCACATGCCTTTTTGCAAACTCAAAACATGCCATTTAGTTTTTTGCTGAAAGTAATGGCTACTCTATGGAGCGTACGGCTTATTGTCGTCCTATGTACAGATACCCCAGTCTCTGCTGTGGAACTCTGCAGCTCCTCCAGGGTTACCTTAGGTCTCTGTGCTGCCTCTCTGATTACTGCCCTCCTTGCCCGGTCGGTGAATTTTGGTAGGCGGACGTTTCTTGGCAGGTTTGCTGTTGTGCCATGTACTTTCCATTTGGTTATGATAGATTTGATGGTGCTCCTGGGGATCATTAACGATTTGGATATTTTTTTATAACCTAACCCTGACTTGTACTTCTGAACAACATTCTCCCTTACTTGTTGGGAGAGTTTAATGGTCTTCATGACAGTGTTTGGTTATTGGTGCCTCTTGCTTAGGTGTTGCAGCCTCTGGGGCCTTTCAGAAAATGTGTCTATATGTAATGACAGATCATGTGAAACTTAGATTGCACACAGGTGGACATCATTTCACTAATTATGTGACTTCTGAAGGTAATTGGTTGCACCTGAGCTTTTTATGGGCTTCATAACAAAGGGAGTGAATACATATGCACATACCAATTTTCTGTTTTCTATTTCTAAAAAATAGTTTTATGTATATATTTTCTCATTTCACTTCACCAACTTAGACTATTGTGTTCTGATCCATCACATAAAATTCAGATTAACAAAACATTGAACTTAAGGCTGTAATGTAACATAATAGGTAAAAAATCAAGGGGGTGAATACTATTGCAAGGCACTGTAAGATAGGTTCAAAAGAGCAGGCAAATAATAGTGGAGTGAGAGGACAACCCTGTCTTTATGTCATTATATATTTCAAAGGGGCATATGTTGGACCCTGGTACTAGTAAAGAAGGGGTAGGTGATTATATAATGTATATATCATTTTGATGATGGAGGAGGGAATGCCAAACACCTGTAGAGTTTGGAAAAGATAGAGCCAAAGAACTCTATCAAATGCTTTCTCAGCATCTTTTGAGGTGAAGATAGATGCCTTTTTTTCTATGAGCTTGAAGCCAGATTAAGTATATCACTTAATTTTTACAGGTTGAATTAAAGATGGAAGGAACCAAGCCAACCTGTTGCCTATTAGTTCAGCCAAATTTTTATGTTGCTATTAAGGAGTCTATACCTAGAGCATTTTCCAGGGTCTCTGCCTTCTTTAAGTATATGGACTATCTCTTGAGGTATAACTTCACTTGAGTGGAGTGAGTTAAAAAAGCAAAGCAAGTATAGGCTGAAAATGTGGGCAAAGGTTTTATAGTATGCATTACTAAAATTGTTAATACTACTAGATTTGGAAGATTAAATCGATTTTAAATGTGTTTTTTTAAGGAGTCTGCTTTTTCCAGTGTTAGTTTAGGAATATGATATTGCTGCAAGATTAATTCACATGTTTCCAAATCTTTGACAAGTTCCTGTATTTTAGGGGATTGAATACATAAACTCATACAGTATGTTTCAAATATTTTGGCAATCTGATTAGGGTCTGTTACCAATTTATTTTGAGCGTTTAGTATCCCCAGAACAGTGTTTTTAGTTTTATCTTATCTTCACAGTGAGGCCAGCATAGTGTCCAGTTTGTTGGACTTTTCAGAATATGTTTAATATGACACATAGCATAAGCTGTATATGTTAAGTGCAGTTGCTTATTTGCACTTCTAGTAGATAAAACTTGTTGGAGAATCTGAGGGTCATGGGTTCTTTTGTGAATCGCTTCCAACATTAAATGTTTTTGACTTAGGCTCACTAGTTCCTGTGTACCTTTTTTGGATATTATTATTATTATTATTATTATTATTATTATTATAAACTTCAAGACTTACAATTTACAATTTGACTCTGCTGAAGTGCCAAAGCTAAAAATGGGGGAGGCAGTTTCACAAGACCCTTTAACTTAGGTGGCAGACATTCATGGAATTCTAACTGGTACATCATAAAATAGATAAAAGGAAGGGGGTTGGGAGGGAGGAATGGACAGTGTAGGGTGAACATAATCTCATGGTAAAAAACTCACCCAGAGCGTTAACAATATATAGATATTGAGTTTTAGGTAAGGTCAGTTTGGTTTAATTAGTATGATTTAAAGTCAACTAAGGATAGAGTGGTAGCGTACCCAACCCCATAGTAGACTACTTACGTAGTTCTGCAATTTGTCTTTGAACTTTGAATTACAAAATTAAAATTCAAAAGGCAATTGGCACTTAACATTCCTTTTGCAGTTATACCAACATATCAGCTAGTAATAGTAAAGGTAATAGTGTATGTTTACAAGTGAGAAGAGGTGGTGGCAAACATAATAATAAATGTATCTCAATTGTTCTGGCAAAAAAATTATAAGACTCTTCAGTGAAACACCACCGTAATACAAGTATAATATAAGTGTTCCCTGTTAAATCTTCACAGCAGAGGAGAAGTAAAAAGGAGGTCTAGGATTACAAAACCCACAAAATATGAAAGTATAGATGTAAAGGGTCAATAATTGAGCCGTAGTAGGTTTAACCTTTTTATGGGGTCAGACATCAGGGGCCTCATTCTATTATCGGCCGTAGGAGATGCGGGGCCGCAAGGACCGGCCGCAAGCTATTTGCCTATTCTATTCCCTTCCGGCCGGGGATTCTGGCGGGCTTGCGGAGGAAAGCCTTTGATCCTTAATGGCCGGAAGCGTTTCGGCCGCAAGAAAATCCTGGTTGCTATTCAATTGCTCCGGCAACCCTCTCTGCAAGGCTAAAACCGAGCCGCAGCTTACTTGCAGCAAAAAGGTCCCGCAGGCACACATTTAAGCACATTATAAAGCCATAATAAAGTCATCCTGCACTCTGAGGAGACTATAAAGTGATTGTAGGTGTTAGCATTAATAGCACAACATTCCCCTACACTCAAATCCATAAATCCATTTTTTTTAAAATTTATGTCACATATCCATGTAAAAAGTCCAGAGGGCTTGGAGCACCTCAGACCCGCCCACGCTGCGGCCGGAAAATAAACAGTTAATGTAATCTCGGATTTGGGCTGATGTGTAAGCTTGAGAGGGGGTTGCTATTCATCCTCGTGTCCCCCATTATGATCCCTAGCATTTACAGAGCTTTACAGTGCCGTCTTCAATTTCTTTTTGCATTTAAAGATTTCTGAGCTTACGGCCGGTTGCAAGATATACGTCCGGCCGTAAGGGGATAGCCTTGCGGCGCAGTATAATTGAATTGCAAGGTAACGGGAGCCCCGCAAGGAATCGCAGCTTTGCGGCCGATTTAAGGCCGATAATAGAATGAGGGCCCAGGTATGTAAAAGTTTGAGGAAACACACCTGAATGTGGTGCATAGGGCACCAGGTGGAAAAGGCAGGTTCAGTATTGATCTCTTAAATTTTTAGGGAACTTAGAATGTTTTCACCAATTGAATACCAGTACCTTGAAACATAAGTGGTACCTGATTTTAGGCTTATTTCAAATATATTTTCTTTTGTAGGGTAGGGATATATACACATATATGCACTGCACTGGTTCTTTAATGTGACATTCCAGTAAACAAACATATTAACCTGCCAGTCCAATAATTACCTCTTAGAAGTATTTTAACTGTACTAATGAGATTCAGCCCTGTATGGACTACAGCAACGAGCAGAACACTAAGTGGTCACTACTCAGCAGAAAAGATTTCCTGTTTTTGAAAATAATGACAATGCTGTTAATCCAGCAATTTAATTTCTTCTTAGTTCTTTAGTGCATTTTTTGGTAAGCATGGAGGAATGTGTAATTAAATAATACCGACAACACATATATATTTTTTAAAAACTATATATATATATATATATATATATATATATATATATATATATATATATTTTTTTTTTTACCAATGATATAAGTACATGCAAACAAACCCTAACTCAACACAAAATGATTGTAGTTGTAGGCAAGTTTAAATCTCAACAATGAAAATGTGCAGATTAAATCTGAATACTTGATGGGTAACAATTACCAATGAAACTCAATACCAAATAAATATATTGTTACTTTGTTTATTTACTTACATGCTTTAAATCATGACTGAACGCCTTATGTCTTACACAACAAAATGTGTTTAGCTATATTATGTATTTAATCTACTTACAAGGATATTTATAACAGTATCTGTATTATGTACAACAAGCCATTTATAGTGTTTGCAGAAAAAATAAATACATTCTGGTAAAAAATTAGGAAAAGGCATTACAAAGGAAAGTACAATGTTCGAGAGATGTTCGAGAGCAATAGACTGAAATAGGCCTAAAAGCATATATGATAGGTACTTATAGATGAAAATAACTTCCCAAATACATGGTATTGCAACAAAAATATATCTTTGGTCCATAATCTCAAGAAAAAAAAACATTGTAGGAAAAACTGAAAAATTCCTCAAGCAAAAAATGAAACATTCATTGAATAAATTATAAACAAACAAGAACATAATATCTTAAATAAATCTAAAATATATAGAAGTGTTCTTATATACTTCTTTATATTTATTATGAATCTTAACTAATATTATCCCAGCTTCATAAATAATTTTAAACATAAAATTAAAACTTATATTTTACTGCTTTTTTATGCCTTATATATTTTTAATTAAGAAAGATTTTTTTTTCATTTTAATATAGAGACTTTCCTAATTTTTTTCTTGTTTCTGAAATCTTAGAAAGGTGACATTAAAGTGAAGTTTCCACCATGGGATGACATATGAATTGGATGTGCTCTCCAACAACTCTTCCGGACTTAATGTCTATTGTACCACCTGTTGCTCCAAATAGAACTAATAAAAATGCACAAAAAACTATTAAAATGTACTTTTAGCCACCAGTTTATTGGTTTCTGCAGAGATTCCTTATTCTTGTCCCTAGTATTTGGCGAAAGTAGCCTTGCTAGGGATTTTCACAGAGCTTTCAAAATGGTGCACCCTTGGGTTGGAAATTTAAATACAATAACATATAATACAAAGCAGTAATAGAGAAATTCAAAATAAATATTTTGTTCATCAGTGAAGGCAAAATTATTTTGTAGATTAAATATTTAAACAGGATACAAATGAGTAAATGCAAGAAGAGTTCCCTTTTATATTTGAAAATAGAATCCATAAGTTATAAAATCATTCAATTTGCCAAATATTGTAAATACTATGGTAATTTAGTTGTGTTACACATGTATTTTTATTTTCAAAGTACTGAAAAAATCCTTATGTTTGTTGGTTTGGTTTGCATTAATCCATTTTATTTAACCAGAGGTCTGGCTATATGTTTGCCTATGTCTATGGACATCACATGCTGCATACATTATTGGAGAAATGTAGTTACCATTGGCATTGATATGGGAATGAAACATACAGTCTGCTGGTCGCCTTTAATCTCAGTAATACCAAGCATTGCAAACAAGTCTATTTGTTATAAGGTATTTTCAAATTTAAAGCTGAGGTTATTTAGTAATTATTAGTTGTTTTAGGGTAATTTTTATTTTAAAAATCCAATGTGTACATCTAAGGTTATTTTACTGTGCTGAAATAAAAAGGAGTTGAAAAACGAATTACTTGATAAAAAGCCTATAGACTAACATTATATGTAAGATTATTTTAGTTCAAATTATGTACATTTGTAGCACTGAGCCAAAAGACAATTATATTCCACAATAATAAATCTAATCTTTCAATGGTACAAACAACACAAAAAAAAAAAAAACTAGCAGCTCCATACCTACTTAAGCATGGAGCAGTAGAAGACAAACTTAGTAATTTTCATAACTTTTACATATACATTTAAATTTAGTTTACTCTGATATAGACGCAAATTATGACTTGCATTACATTTTTACACATTAAACACAATATGAAATATCTCATCTTTCCTTTCCCCTCTTCAAGTAGAATGTTTATAGACAAGTATTTCCACCCCTACATGTTTATTATTCTTTCTTTACATAGGCGTTTTGGGTATTTTGGGTGATACTTTTGGAGATGACCGAGGTGATAATGGTGACCAGTTGACGCTTCCTTCCTTTTTAGGTTGGTCTTTGGATGGTGTTTGAAGCCTGTTTGAAGTTTCTGGTTTTGTATCTTTTGCCTCCTCTGCCTTTGGTGAGCTACCAGGTGTCTTCTCTCTCTTAACTGGTGTACCCCTTGGAGATACCCTTTTTGGTGTGTCTTGGGTTATGGGTGTTGATGTGCTGGGGGTGACAGCTATGTGGGGTAAACCATGGGGGGATTCAATTGGTTGCTGTGTGTCCTTCCATCTTCTGGCTCCAGATTTTGAGTTGTATTCATAAATCTTTCCAGTAACTGAAAAACAAGGATAGCACCATCAGTAAATTAGCAATAAGGGTCTTGTTAAGATATATCTATATTTAAGTGGGAGGAGCATTACACACAACCCTTTGTATTTAATACTTAAAAATAGTATATTGACAGGACCCGTGTTTGCTGATGTCATTGTTGAAATAAGGTCTCCAAACACTCCTGTTCCCAGGAAATGTTGAATACATTCATGAGCCAGCTGATTATCTAAATCACTGGCTCTCAATCTTCTTGATCAGGGTACCGGCTGGAAACCTTCCAGTGCTCATGAAGACCAGCTTTGAGATACAGAAACATTTTAACAAAGTAGTGATTTGCATGTGACACATTACATTTTCATTTTTGTTATTGTTGTTCAGGCCTTTAGTCGTATCCGACCATATGGATGCAGCATGCCAGGCACATCTATCTGTGTTTTTGGTTGTGCTTATCCATATGGTTTTCTTGGCATAAATACTGGAGTGGGTTGCCAGTTCCTTTTCCAGTGGACCGCGATTTGTCTGACCTCTCTGTTATAACCTGACCATTTTGGGTGATCCTACATGGTTTAGCGTAAATCTTCATCGAAGTACAAAAGCCCCTTGCTTTAAACATTCAAATGTGAACACAAATGTTTTATTTATTTAATAAATAATTATATATATATCCACGTGAGAGCTAACAAACTCATTGACTATACACAGACACCAATTGCATTTAAAAAGTCACAGGTCTGGTTAATGAAGCTTTGATTGCCATTTTAACCTGTGTGTGTCACCTTGTGGGTCTGTAACAAGGCCAAACATTCAAGGGTATGTAAACTTTTGATCAGGGCCGTTTGGGTGATTTCTGTTATCATTATGATGTAAAAAGAAGTCAAACAATTATGTGATCATAAATGGCTTCATTTGATCACTATCCTTCAATAAAATACATTTTTTTTGCATCATCAGTCATATTTTCAAAATAAATGCCAAAATTTCACAATTTCTGCCAGGGCATGCAAACTTTTTTGTGCAACTGTACACTGATATATAACATAGATCAAAATAATTCTTATATATTATCTCAGGAAACTTGAGGTATTAAAAACAAACACACACACACATACAGTACGTATACACACACACACACACTCAAATAGATATATACAAGGCACAATTTATCATATCTTACTCGGATCTTGAGCTTCTCCATCAAAAACAGTATTTATCTTGGTCATTTCCTGTAAAATATAAAAATATGATGAAAAAAACAGAATACAATGCTAACTATCACAAATGAACTAAATAGCATTGTTTCTCTTTCTTAAGGGGGGCTTGCCCCTGTCACCAGTGATATAAATGTATGAGTCAAGCTTGTCTGCCAATAAAATCTACAATGTACGTATGCTCTGTGCATTTCTTGTTAACTTCTTTGAAGTTTAAACAGGTTTTCCTTAATATTTTTTTCATGAAAAACACAAATTTAGTAATGTTTAAAGCATGTTCTTTTAAATGCAAAAAATATTTGTGTTACATGTCCCTTTAATGAACAAACTTACCCAGAGGACATCATGCTTAACTTTTTTCTTTTCTGAAAAGAGGAAAT
The DNA here is from genome assembly GCA_027410445.1 of Discoglossus pictus. Lineage (NCBI taxonomy): Eukaryota > Metazoa > Chordata > Amphibia > Anura > Alytidae > Discoglossus > Discoglossus pictus. The sequence goes on from CM050167.1 coordinate 369,468,640, forward strand.
ATACCAAATTACATTATTTTTCTTAATTCAAACAAACTTCCCACACTTTTCTATATGTACCTCCCATATACAACATATATATATATATATATATATATATATATATATATATATATATATATGCATTATTTTTATTTATTTAAATTCAGAAAATAATGAAAGAAAGCAAAATACAAAAGCCAAATTAATGAAAAATATCAAGAAATGAATGTAAATGCTTTTTATTTGCTAATATGTTCTATATTGTGGGCCACTGTTGCAGTTTTTGGAGAGGGGTACATTGTAGAGGGGTACATTGTGGAGGGGTACATTGCATTGGACACCGTAGATTGTACTAAAATGTAGCTTTGCTTTTGGCTATCTTTCACTTTAAAGGAGTCCCAATTTCAATTTCGGAAACTTTTTTCACTTTATCAAGACTACAGTAAACATGTGAGTACTGTGGTACTTTAAGTTCCTCTATTACAAAGAGTATATTGTGCAGAATTTCAACCTGCTTTTTCTAAATAGCATTATTACAATGTAATGTAATGTAGGTAGGAAAATCTAGTACTTGTTTATATGATGCATACATATAATGCAAAAAGAGTTACACATACCTGGAGGGCTTATCCTGTAAGAAAGACACAAAGAAAAAGGGAATATGTGAATTAAATAGAAATGTATTTCATAATAGCATTAAAGCATGTGTTATAAATCCATTTCACTATGGTTTACCTACAGATGGAAAATATTTATTTATGATACCTACTTTTCAAATGTTAGTTGCTTATAGGTAGTATTACCCACATACACACATACGCATTTCTTTGTGAGCATATTGACACATTACAATTATATAGGATGCCTAAATTATGAATTGTAAACACTGAAAGTGAACAGCAGTTGGACTGTACTGGGAGACTTGTATTACACATAGACATTCCCCTTCAATAACCGTATGACATATTCTCTCTTACTTTCTATATTTTTCTCTCCATTTCTCTCTAGGGTTGGGAGAGGATTTGCCTAAGAAACTGTCCTAAAAAAATCTACTAGACCTGTCTAGGCTTGCCGGCAGTATTTACTGCAGTGCCTGAGGCAGATATAGACTCCTGGGACAGCGCTTGGGCAGATATTCTCCCACCTCCTGGACCTCAGACAAGGGGTGGAGAGAAGTATATCTCCTTGAACACTAAAGTTCAAATGTATGTTTTGCAGCTAGAAATACTTTCTTCAAATATTTTGAAAGCTAATCAGTGAATAAATAAACAAAAGAACCACTGTGCCATGGTCATTTAAATTAAACAAAATGGCCATGTCTAGAATCTGCTGTCAGTGCTGTATGTTGCATTTGTTTTATGTTACGATCTTTGTACTTACAGCCGTTCAGTGTCTGGTTTGGGACTGGATCTGCAGGGGCAGTACTTTATCAGAAGGTAAGTCAACAATCCAAGGAAACCAAGGAGAAGCAAGCAACCAATTGTGATCACAAAGGGCAGGTACCAGGCAGATGGTGAATATGTGTTTACACTTGTGGTCACGTAAATAGCTCTTGGCTGAAAACAAAGTACACATTATGTATACAGATATCAAGAACATATTAAAACAACAGACTTGAGATATAAAGCAAATATTAGGATTGTGCTAGATTCCAACAAAAGTGAAGCAACGTACGGTCATCAAAACAGTTTAGGGGAAAGAAGATCTAATTCAAGTGCAAATAAAATGTTGAAGTTGTGTGAATGCACTAACAAGGGTGGTATAAAGTTACATTAAAGTAAAAAAAAGTACATTTTTATACATTGCATTCTGGGTATTTTTCATTCTATTTCCTTCAAATACAATTGAAAGTGATGACACTAGCAAATATGTAAAAACTGCTATTTTCATACAAGAATATTCAATTCTTTCTATTATTTATTAATTGGTTTCCCAATGAGATGCTAAGGAGATGTGGTTTAGCAAATTCAACACATGAATAGTACCTTATAGAAATATGGATTTTACTTCACTAAGAAATAATGCAATGTACACTGGTTCTTAGCCATAGTGGGAACTTTACTGTGTATTTTGAATCACTGTTGTAAATAACATGCTAGCTTTTATATCCTTTTGGGTTCATCCTAACAAAATATTAAATCTCTAATTCAAACAATAATGAATTAATTAATTCCATACAAGTATAACAACACCTTCGCAAATTATATTATCTTCAAAGAAAGGGATCAAAGCTCACAATGCTTTCGGAGGAACACGATACAAATAGTAGATATAAATGGTGGTCTAAACACAATATTACACTTGAACAGAACTACTATAATCCCAACTGAAAACGGCCTGTCCGTTATCATTTCCCATATATCACATACTCTAACTATATTTTCATACCATCTTGAAGACCACGTAAACAATCCTTCTTTAGGCTGCATATTCCAGATTTGTTATATATATATATATAAATTCAGATTATATATATATATATATATATATATATATATATATATATATATAAATATATATATATATATATATTCTCCAGAACTGAATACTATGCTATTGGTTACTACATATTTGAAATTCTTCACATATGGTTGAGGAAAATGTTGCCTGGAACCAGTTTTGAACACCCTAAACTGGTTTATACCAAGCTAATATTAGTGATGCATTGCAAGCCAATGCAAGAATGGTTTAGATGTTTCCAGTTATCAGGAATCGTTTGAATATTTAGAGGTTTGGTTTAGTGTTTATATTTTGTAAGGGTTTATGTTGTGGCTATGGTTATGGTTTAGGTTAGATGTTGGACTCTGGTTATGATTCAGGTTGGAATTAGGGTTTGGCTTAGGGTTTGGCTTAGGGGTAAGGTTTAGGTATATGGATAGGGCTCTGGTAACATTCACACATGGTTGTAGACACAGAGCATTAGAATGGGCAACTAAAAATTGATTACAGACAACTGACCAAATGCCAGGCTTTCTCTAACATTATTGCTTGCCTTGCCGGTAAGCAAACATTAATTACAAAACTCGGACTTAGCAAAGATAGCAATTTTCAAGGACGTAGAGCAAGTTAATGACTTCCTTGTTGATAAGTTCTGTGCTGCATATTGCCGCTAAAAATGTGTCCACCATTCTATCTTGTGTAAAAAAAAAAAACACTTCTTGGGCACAACATGTTTACTTTTCACATTTTCTTACTAACACAGACCAAGTACTTACCAAAATAACATTGTGCAAGAAAAAGATAATCTCTGAGATAACAAACATATGGTAACAACACATTTGTATTGCAACATTTTCAATCTCTGCTTTCCATTTTATGGAAGTAAAACTAAAAATTAACGAAATGTGACCATTCACTCCATGTTTAACTAAAGTGTTGACCTTACAGCCAACCTGACCACTGCTTTCACAAAAAAAGGCATGTAAGGTGCCATACTTGAACAACAGTTGTAGTAGAGGAAGGAACATTACAGTCCCACCTGCTGATTAAGAAAAAATCTTAAAACCCTCTCATTTCAATGTATGAGACATTATTACCAAGGGAGGACCTTTCCTCTTATTTCCCCACTTGTGTCCAAGTCCCACAGCCCTCTGCCTTTTAATGTTGGGTCCTCCATGTCTTTCCTGGTTTCCAGGGATGCATTTATGCACAGACCAACAACATCCATGTTTAGGGAGGAATATCTCTCTCTCTGGGAGAGAGAAGCGGCGGTGGAAATGGACCAAGTCTATGTGACTGATTTAGGGAGGCAGAGGAAAGAGAAGGGGAGAGATGAAGTGAAAATAACTGAAAAGGTTAGAGGAGAGAGACGGTGGAGACTATAATTAGTTGAAACATGAGAGAGAGAAGACGAATGACAAGATTTGTTGGTAATAGTAACTAAAAGAGGAAAGCATATATCTCAATCAGCCCAGGACTACAAAAGCCTAAATGCATCTATGCAGTCATTAAATATTAAATGGGGATAGGGATTTAAGGACCAATAAAGCATTATATTTATAGTATATACTTATAAAGAACTTGACTTGAAAATGGGCAAAATATTGTTAGTATTAACAGGGATGAAGATGAAATATCTATGAAACCTCCATTACATTCTTTAAAGAATGCCACTATGAATAGCCATTTGAAATTATGAGCCAAGTAGGACAACTTCTCTTCAAGTCAGCTATTGGTCCAAGATGGGAATGCACAGGATGTAAACAATGTTTTTTAAATATAAGATTTTCTCTAAAATGTTTTTAAACTCCTGGCCGTTAACTGCCCATGTGCTAGTTTGTTACATACTTCAAAAATATGTGAAGTTTTTCCAAACCACAATGATCTCATAGTAACCAATCAGTGGCAACATTCTGCAGCATGCTACTTGAGAGAGGTCACTGTCTGGCTAATTTAAGACACTACAGTCTGTGTATGTGTGAGCTTAATGAGCAACCGACGGCAGCCCGAAACAGGTACAAATTGTATGGTTTTAAGGCATAAACCTACATAAAAGTAAATAGATACACGGATATATTATATCCCATGTTAAATCCAGAAACCTTCCAAGTCCCTTTAAGGACTCAGAGACTATACACATAGATTTAGAGAGGTAAATAGTTCGTGAAGGTCGTTATCTTTGTTACCTGGAGAGATCAGTAACAAACACACCGTATCAGGTTGCTGTCCAAACCAACCAATTTACAACCTAATTCCTTAATCCACTCTTAGACACGTTGCTTTTGAATGTGATCATGAGAAGCTGTGACCTGTGACCCTCTTGCACTATAGGATATACAGACTCTGTGCCATTCATGTAGAGAAAGCCAATATAAACACCTTGTTGCTGCCACTGAAAACACCCACACACAAAAATACCCACAGAAATATAGAAATCTATTCCTGTGTTTGTTCAGTAAACAAGTATTTGTTGTTCTTTGTTTTTATTATTATTATTATTACTCTTTGTTTATAAAACACCAACATTTTCAGTAGCATTTCTCAACAGTTTTTTAACATTTACTTTTAAACAGTCCATTATTAGCGCTGCAGGTTCAATTTTGGAAATGACAACAGAACTACAGTGGTACCTCGTTGTTAATTGATTCCCGAAGGCACGAAGAGTGGCAAACACAAACGACTGCCAAGTTCTCATACAGGCTACGTCAAGTGCGATGAGTACCAGAAAAGAACAAGTGTCAAAGCAATTTCTGCTCATCAAAACGCGTTGAATACCAAATTCAACGAGTTCCGAGGCAGACAAGTAGCAAGGTACTAATGTATTTGCCATGCAACTGTTAACTAAGAGAATCTTGCTACAGTAATTTAAAGGGCCACTGTGGTCATATATTTAAAGAACCACAGCACAATGAAAAAAAAACATTGTCTAACTAGGTGCATATATTTAGGAATAAAGTCATACAGTTAGTTAAAAAAAAAATAAGAGCATAATTAAGTAGGAAAAAACATACAACTAGTTTTTAATTAGAGAAAAATACATGTTGATATCTTTGCAGGACTGAAGATTAAACTAAGATTTAGACTATTGTGAGACTCAATATGCTAATTCATGGTTCAGAGAACTTGATAAGTGTGGGGTTCCAACTGAATGACAACATTGGGGGTAATTGTTTTGGCCAGAAATTCAGACTGTGATTCTAATTAGCACATCAAAGCAGTTAATTAGTATTTATGAACAGTTAATTTGCATACAAATGCAGCAAAAATAATAATCAATTCCTCAGGAGTTGTCAACTTTAGAAAGAAGATGCTAAGGAAATGTATAGCCAGTGTTTCACGCTGTTTAAAAATAACCCCAAAAAAACGATTTTGGTATAATCCCTTATGATTTACCATTCAAATTAACTAGAGTTAGTTAATTAGCAACACCTGCTAACTATACCTAATTAATATTTTACACAATGTTTCCTCATGCCTTTTCCTTCCTCATTACATCCTGTTTTTTCCTTAAGCTTCTCTTCTCAACTTTTCCACATCATGTCTCCAACCTAACCGTCTCACCTTACATGCTCTCCTCTCCTCTTTTATGCTCCCATGAGCTACTCTTATTCCTCCATTCACCATCTCCTCCCCCTTCTAAAGCTCATAAGCAGAAACACTTCTGCAAGTATAAATCCCACTTCCTCTCCCTCTCTCTCTTTCTTCTGCTGGCTTCTTGGGACATACCTCCTAACACAGGCCCCTCACCTCCCACTCGCAGATTATACTATCTGACCACTAGGGGCAGATAACATATTACATACTAGGATCACTTACCAAATTACTTTCTCAGTTGCTTTCCTGTTCCTTCTATATGAAAAACCTTCTAACTTTGCATACCCTCCTACCTAATGAAACTTCACTTTCTTCCTGACCCTTGCTATTTGTTATCTGACTCTTCCATCCCCTTTAGATTGTAAGTAGAAAGGTTTCAATCTTGTAGAGTGCTTTGGGAAAAGCACTTTCTACAAAGATTCTAAGCTCAAAACAGGGCCCTCAACTTTTTGCAGTTTGTTAAAATGTATATTTTTCCTTGTTCATTTCCTCTGTATAGCGCTACGGAATATGTTGGCGCGTTACAAATAAAAATAATAATAATAATAATAATAATAATAATAATAGAGTGATACATTTGCATCTGTGTAAAAATATATGTCATGATCTGTTTCTTCAAGGCAGCTTGATATGAACCTAGTTCAAACCTATCCCAGCAGAATCGTGTGGTTCTTGTTCACTGTGAAACAAAAGATAGCTTTTGAAGAGGACAACACCCAAAGGTACAGGCAAAGAATACTGGATACAGGTTACAAAAACAGTCTTACACTGTGGATATGTGAAACTAGAACTGAACCTTTATTGATTCATAGACCCAGCATATTTATACTCATCTCCCATACCACACCCTTGTGTACCTTGTTGTATGTGTGTGGTATCAGCACAGCTGCCTTGCAGCCTTGGTTGCTATAGAGCACTTGAGATAAAACTCATCAGATGTCTAAACGATATGACAGGTGTCTAAAGCTAGCTAGGGAAGAAAACCTTGATGTTAATCTCAAGGATTCCTAAGGAGCAGTCATCTGACTTGAATCTCCCATCTGAGACTGCCTGGTGTGTAGATACAGGCATCCCTTAAGAAGCAGCTGCTACTGTCTCTTGTTCAGGCTGTAGAGCAGTGCTGCTTTCTGTTTCTGCTCCAGGGTCTGTGGCTGGCTCCTGGACAATGGTCATCTAAGGAACCTCCCCACTATTTTTACAGTCCATTGGTAGGGCCCATTGCTCATATGGTTCTTCTCTGACTCTAGTAGCAGGGTAAATTCCCCCCAGGTCTTTCCCTGAGCCTGGCACTGCTGGGGTTTAGCCCTGTCCCAATGCCTCTAAATGGATGAGGCTCAGCCTCCTAAAGCTAGGGACCAGTTCTTCCTCTTCCCAGTCAACCCCATGCATGAAGGCATCCATGTTACTTTTAGAATCCCTGATATCAGAATTCTCCCAACAGTCTATACCTTTATCTCCTGACCGACCCTTGCTAAAATTTAGCTGGGTCCTTGTAGTCTCTGCTAGATGGTTCTGTTCCATGCCTGACTGGTATGACTTCTCCCAACTGGGTGGCCACAACCCATCCAGGGAAGCTTCATCTAGCAGGGCCAGATATCCTGCTTCTAGTTGTACCTCCTGCCGGATCAATGAAAGAACGCCTCATCCGACCATAGGGCCACCGCAGAGAGTTACAACGTCTCTTGAGTACATCAATTGTTCACTGTAAAGTGCCCACCATCCAGAGGGCCATATGACAGCCCCCAGAGTGCCTCCTTCAGCTTCAATGACAAATAGGGATTCACACCAGGCATTCCAAAAGTTCCCAACCTGGCTGCATACTGGTCCTCAAAGTCACTTTCCTGCACCACAGGGTCCTCCAGCTACTCCGTCAGCTCATGATCCTGCCATAGTCCAGAAACCCCATCCATTGGTTTAGTTGGGCCGTTTCTTGACAGTCCATTCCAAGAACAACAACCTTTTCTGTCTCCACTGAGGATAAGCATTGTCTATCCACAGGAGCTGGGAAAGGGCCATTGCATATCACTCTCCACTCCCACTGTACCTCCTGTATGATTTGTGTCAGGACAGTGCTCTGCTGATCCATGGTTAAATCTGCAGGTATTACCTCTGGTCTAAGTTCCATCATGTCCTTGTTTGTTGCCACCCTTTTGTGTTTTATACATAAATCCAATGACTGCAATCAATTGTCACAATCTGCTTCTTCAAGGGGGCTTGATATGAACCTAGTCGAAATCAACCCCAGCAGAATCGTGTGATTCTTGTTTTCTGTGGCACAAAAGATGGCTTCGGAAAAGAATAACGCCCAAAGGTGCAGGCAACGAATACTGGATACAGGTTACTAGACCACTCCCCAATTCAGGGCACAAACACACAAAACAGCCTCACAACTTGGATATGTGAAACTAGAACTGAAAATGTTTTGAAACATAGAAACCAACATATTTATACCTTTTTGTATGTGTATGATATCAGCACAGCTGCCTTTCAGCCTTGTTTGCTATAGGCCCTTGAGATAAAACTCATCAGATGGCTAAACAATATGACAGCTAGGGCAGAATACCTTGATATTAATCTCAAGTGTTTGCTTAGGATTCCTAAGGAGCAGTCATCTGCCTTGAATCAAGGCCTGTATGTGTGCACATGCAATGTTCTGCAGTTAAACGTATGTGGAGCATTTTTACCATTTCCACATATATTCTGTTCTATATCACATTTTCCCTCTTATAATATATTATAACTAGGATACAAGATAACAATGTACAGGCAAAACATAATTACATTTCAACAATGTCATGCGCCATTGGCTATGTCCATAATTACTGGTAATATTAGTCACCAAACAATGTAATCATGACAATATACATTTCTTCGATTGTGGCTGACAAAGAGCATAAGTATGCAAGTAAAAGATAATAAACCTAGTTTTTAATAAGACAACAATGATGCCTTTGCTATTCTTACATTTTTGCATTTTCATAGATTAAGTCGTCATTTAACTCAGTGAGTAATAAGTATTAAAAGGGGGAAATTTTGAAGACATAGTCTTCACATAACCACATCGGAATGGAGAGGTTCTTGAAGATTTCTTCACTCTTTATTACTGGCCCAAGGAGATACAGTATCACAATATGGTAAAACGCTAATGCATGAAGACAAATAGTATCATTTAATCTTTGTAAATAGTATTATTAGAAACTAAGCAACATCAGTTTTAATTGTACTTTGTATGACTTTTTGGTGCATTTATTTGGTTATACAAGACTTCAGGTTACTCATTGAAAAGTTTAAAATAAACTCTGATTTCTGTAGTTACATTTTATTGTCACTCAAGATCAAACTATTCAGCTTGTCTTCCATATACTGTATTATAATGACCCAGAAAGAGCCACAAAGAAATAAAGGCAAACATATTCAATAATATTAACTTTTTTTCACACAGAATAGGAAAAATCATAATGCTCCTATTTCCAATTGTTTTATTAGTTGGCTACTTTGCAAAAACAAAACTTCCTTTTTGCTAATGAATACTTCTTTGCTTTAATATGTGAGCAGCACATAAGTCAAAGTGTCCCATGGAAATTTGTATTATGGTTAAATAGAACATCTTTTCTATAGTAAATTTATCTAATTTGACTAGTGTTGCCTTTTACAGGACTATAGTTCACTGTACTTTCTCTGTACTAATTACATTTATACTGTAAATAAGGTTTTAACATAGAGTGAAAGTTTGTTGCCCTTCTTTACATAGCTACACATTATTGTATTAGGAAATCTTAGTGGCCTTTTCCGCTGCCTCCTGACATTGAGCACAAATTTCTTTCGCTGGGATTACTGTAAAATGAACCATCTTAGTTTACAGTAAACTGGCTTATTTCTACTCCTAAGAAGTGTAACTGTACATTTATCTATGCAAAATTATAGGTTATTTTTCCATTCCAAAAAATGTAAGAAGGCAAGCTATAAAAAATAAACATAATTTTACAGGAAGAATGATCTATCTGGCCATTTTTGTTATCTCTTTATAGGATCACTGCATAATTAAAACAAATATATGTTCTAAATATCTGAGTCTGACTAAGAGCATACTTCAGCAAAAAAAAATGATAAAGTTAGTTGCTATTTAGAAAAAAATAAATATTGGTGCCTCTACTGGTCCCTGGATGGATCAATTATACATTGGTGGTAGTTGTGTGTGTGAGATGGACGCTTACATTTCTGGAGAGCTCTGGTTAAAGTCTTTGATGCAACTTCCTGTTTCTGGTCCAGTGAGTGGGAAGCAGTGTGGTGTTAATTTTAATCCTATCCTATTGTCAAACAAGGGCTCCAGACCTGTTCCTTCCTCCCACACCCCGCCCTCCACTGATAACTACTAACACATATCATCTAGCTCTCAAGATGTAATGCAACAAACACAAAATAGATTCTTGACTCCCCCCCCAAAAAAAAAATATGTGTTGATGTGCTTGGCTTAATATTGTTAGTTTTGTATATACTTGACAAACAAGTGCTATTTTTCTCAACTGCACTGGTCCTATGAGGGTAGCATAGGCGGAGCTACTGCCGGTGCAGACGGTGCAAGGCACCAAAGCTCCTGAGCTCTGAGGGGCCCCCGGAACTCCCGCGGGCCCCTGTAGCCTCCGCTGCCCTCCTGTGGCCCCCTGCAGGACTTCTGTGGCCCCCGTAGATCCCCTGTGACCGCCGTGAGTCGCCTGGGGCCCCAGCAAATCCCCTGTGGCCTCCGTGAGTCCCCTGTGGCCCCCAGCAGATCCCCTGTGGCCCCATGGGTCCCATGTGGCCTTAAGTTGATCCTCTGTGGCCCTTGTGGGTCCCATGGGGCCCCACAGGTTCCCTGTGGTCCCTAGGGTCCCCTGTGGTCCTGTGAGTCCCCTGTGGCCCTTTATGGCCCACTGTGGCCCCAGCCGGCCTAGTGAACCCACGGCCCCTTATGGCCCCTGAAGACTTCCTGTGGGTCCCCTGCAGTCCCTTATAACCCACAGTGGCCCCCCTCATAGCCAAGGGGCCACCACTGCAGACCTCTGCGGCCTCGCTCAGCCCCTCTTGCCTCCCTCTGCCCCTAGTGGCTTCCTCGGTCCTTGCTAGCCCCTACAGCCCTCTCAGACCTCTGTGGCCCCCCTCGGCCCTCTGACCTGCAGTGGACCCTTCTCACCCCAGGAAGTGGTGTGCAGCACCGGGCAGGTAAGAAAGTATTTATAGTACTATAATATATGGAGATGTACATGTAAATATATATATATATATACACACACACACATATATATACATTTATATATATTTATATATATATATATATATATATGTATATATACATATTTATATATATATACTGTATAGACACAAACCCACATATTTACATATTTAATTTTTCTATATACATTATATATCTACTGCGTTGAGGTTAAAGGGGGTTCGGGAAGTGCAAAAAAAACAGTGCCCTCCACCTCCTGGGGGGGGGGGGGGGCAGATTATTTTCTTGCACCAGGGCCCCCTATGCTCTAGCTCCGCCACTGGAGGGTAGCACTACAGTAATGGGATGAGGGAGGGAAGCCAAATTCAGACAGGATGCTGAAGTCACCCCCCCGCCCCAATATGAGGGATGTTGGATCTGTTCTCAAGACTAAACAGAAGGTTTTTTAAACTCTAGACTTCAGCCAAATTTTTTTTTGTATGACATAAAATGTATGACTTTACTTTACCATAGATACTGTTAAAAAAATATACCCTAATGTTTCCTTATTGGTAAAATAAAACTGAATAGTGCATGTTTGCCTATACAGGTAGTAGTGCACCTATAACTAGACTGTGGTGTAATAAAGTGACCGCAGACTTACTGTAGTAGTTGTTTTTATAGTAGTGAGTCCAGGGATATAAACACGCACAGTGATAGACACAGTTCCAGTCTGAACGATGGCTGCTGTTCTTTGTGACGCTGACAATAAGTTGTCATCTGTAATATAAACCCTCAGGTTGTAAAGGTAAGTGGTGTCACTACCTCCGGAGTAATCAAATGGGATTGCGAGCACCAGGCTTGATATGTTGGAACCAGCATCAGGTGAGAATGCAAAATGGTTGTTAATGTTTCCTGCAAGTAAAATAAATAGAAAAATCCAGTTATGATTCCGGAATATACATAATGTCTCCAACATAACAATCTCACATCCAAGGCTCTTCTCTCTTACACTCCCAGGAGCTACTCTCCTGCCTCCAGTCTCTATCTCCCCCCTCTTCCAAAGCACATAAGCAGAAACACTTCTGCATGCCCCATTCCCATCTCCTCGCTCTCTCTCTTCCTGACTACTAGGGACAGATAACATATCACACACTTAGCCTTTCACTTCAAATACTTTCGTCCAGATCCCTTCCCTCTCCTACCAAATTTAATACCATTCTAACTTTGCATACTTTCATACCCAAGTAAACTTTCAATACCTTCCCGACCCTCCTTTTCTTTATCTGTTTATGCTTGCCGAGGTTTCTGCCTCTTCCATTCCCTTAGATTGTAAGTAGCGAGTTTCCAATCGTATAGGGTATTTTGGAAAAAAGCACTTTCTACAAAGATTCTAAACTCAAAGCAGTGCCCTCCATCTACTGCAGTTTGTTAACATTGTATTTTTCCCTTTTCTTATCCCCTGTAAAGAGTTATGGAATATATTGGCATGTTACAAAAACAAAGTTAATAATAATAATAATAATATGGATCTAAGAAATATCTAGATTTTATGCTGTCTCCTCTATTTTACTATATCCTTCCTTGTTTCTACTATAACAATAGTTCTGTCCACTTCCCTGCTTTTTTCTTCTGGCCTCTCCTATACTCCTAAATGAGAGCTGTAGCGGCCATACAATAAGATTTCATATGTTCATTATTAATGGATTGGCAATTACTTTTGAAGAAATACAATGCAATTTAGCTTTTAAAACTTATATTCAGACTTTTGCAATTTTGCAACACGTTTTGAATTCTTGAAATCTGCACTTATTTCAAATTAGATATTTATTAATTAAATCTATTTTACATGTGCAACTGGCAAGCTGCCATACAGACGACAGCAAGCTCCCTTACAGAGAGCAAAGGAAAACTATAGTTAACCCTTTATAAATTCATCTGTGCATAGAAAGGAGTGTTAGAATCTCTTAAATAAGTTACTTGTGGGTTAACTGCTGGGCTGTAGGATTCTGAATGCCAAGAAAAACATCTAAATCTTTCTCTGCACCGGAGCTACAACGGCCGTTGTCGGTAGATGTAATTAATCATGGAATATTCAATGTTTGTAAACAGAGCTTAAACTTTAGTTTTCTAACTGTTATAAGTGTAAATTAAAGAAAACAAAATAGATAATTTTAACATAAAATCTTGTGCTTTTTCACACCATGAAGAGCATTTATGGTTATAAAACTGGCCCTTTAAGGAGATTTGCTTCTCTCAACAGGTGGTGGGAGTAGATCTGCCCTGAATCCTACAATGAGACTTTCACTGCCTCTTGTCTGCCACTGAATACAGAAGGTATAGAGACCAGGTTGAAAGAAAATTTTGGATAAATTATTTTTAGAACAATGTCAACAAATCACCAATTAGTTGTGAGGTATTGAAATTAATAAATACCTGAGTTAATAAAGTAACGGAAGGAGTTAGGTCCAGAGTCACGGTCTGTACAGGTCAGTTTGAAATTCAAAATGTTTGTTCCAACAACTTCATTAGAAGGAACAGATAATGTGTAGGAATTGGGCAGACAGGTGGGTCTCTCGTCGTTTGCCTCTGCAATATTTACTGTAACCTGTAAAATAATAAAAGTGCAATTCGCTTATATCATGGGTGGTATCTTCGCTTGTTGACCTGAAGCCTGCGGGAAGGGTTATCCCACTGGAAGTTGTTTTGCTATTTATTTATATGGTTTAATGGCAATTTAAAAATGCAATGTTTCAATAGAAATGAACAGAGATGTTATCTACATCCATAGTTCCTCCCATTCCTCCCCAGTCTCTGATTCTCATGGGAACAAAGGAAAGTTGTCTGCTGACAATAAAGCAAACTTACATACAATAGTTAAAGTTAAAGATTGTATTTACCTATTTTAATCTTTCTAAAAAAAAATGTTGTTGTCAAGTCAAGTTTTTCAAAAGAGCATACCATCCATGTGGAGTCTTTTCCAAACTGGAGGGAACCCTTCATACTTTAGTGAAATTACAGTCATGTTTCCAGAACAAGAATACTTTACAATGGAAAATGTATTATAAAATGATGGATCTTTCCTGTTATCTGACCATGACTGCTGGCAGCAGCAGTTGCTGCAAGGGTCTGCTAGATGGCGCTGCTGCTATTGTATACAATTTTTAAGCTTATACCCTAACCCTAATGCAAACCCCTTAATCCTTACTTCTTACCCTAACCCTTACCCTAACCTTAAACCCAAACCCCCACCCTAACCCTTACAACTTAACCCACTTACCCTAACCCCCACCATCACCCCAACTCTTAGTTTAACCCCCACCCTAACCCTAACCCCCCAACTCTCACCCTTAATCCCTAGCCCCCACCATAAACCCCACCGAACCCGCACCTTAACCCCCTAGCCATCACCAAAATCATATCCCACTAAATTGGCAATAAAATGCAGCGCCATCTAGCAGCTGCTCACTGCGACTGCTACCACCAGCAGTTATGGTCAGATAACTAATGACTTTATTAGTTTTTATCTGTTTTGTAGGAATCCTGTTCATCAAAATATATCTGCAGAATAACATAGGAAGAGCAAGAAAAATGTTTGTGTCTTAGTGAATATAGCATGGTATACTCTTAATTGTTGAGTGTCATCAATGTACCCAGTGCTAGTCAATATAAAAATGCAGGATATAAGTTTATGGCTAAGAAAAATGACAACTCAATTGTTTAGCAGATTGAGACAATGTTGTGCATTTTTATACAAAATCATTACAATTTATTTTCTTGAAGACCAAAAACCGTACAGGATTTTTTATTACATGGATTTAAAGACAAGACAAGTAAACCATTCTATGATAATGCAATCTGCTAATGTATTATCATAATGTAAATATGGTGAAATACTGTTACTCACTGATGCCGTTGCATAATTTGATTGCGGATCTGCAGCTTGCACAGCAAATTTATACACCGGTGTTATCTCATAATCTGCATATTTAGCAAGCTGCAAATTCCCTGTGTTTGGATCAATCCAGAAAATGTCAGTGGCTCCCAGAGTACTCCCTCCTGACACTATACTGTAAGTGATCCCAATAAATGGGTAATCTTTCTCTGTTGCATACAGTTGTCCAACCTTTGTTCCAGCTGCAAAGATTTAAAAAAAATATTGTTAGGTTGAGTGAACCAATACACAGAGATCTATCCTATTGTAATATAGGGCTTTAGAAATCACATACAAGTGTATGCAGAAATTTTTAATTAAACTGAAGTATAGTGGTTACTAGGTTGTTTGGTTATGGCTTTGGTTTAGAGCAGCCTCTTTGTGATGCCTTTACATGCATTGTGGGATGAACTAAGCTTTGATCAAGTTGGGTTCTCTGGCCAATTGTAAAAATCCATGAGAGACAGCAAGTGTTGGAGATGTGTTAATATAAACCATCCACTCACTGTATTCATTAGACAGTTAAATCACAACAAGCACAATCTAATATTGTCGACCTATTACTTGTGAAGCCCCTATACCCATATCTAATAATATATAGAAATGTTTGCTAGGTATTTTTTTTATTTATAGTACCTTCACATTTATATGCTCTTGACTAAGAATATTATTATAACAGAACGCATACTTAAACTTTTATCATTTGTTCTGCTTTGATAATATTGTTGCCCATATAGCGCATATAATTAGATCATGAATCTTATTGTAATTAAAATGAGAATACATGGAAAGCATTTCCATGACTTGACACATTTCATTGTATAGACTTTGCTTTAGCACAGTGCCGATTTTTTTGCTTAGTATAATGAGTAAATCTTAGTACATATGGCAAAGCTCTCACTGACCATTGAACTTTCCATATTACTTGCCATCATACCAGTCTTTAATAGTACACACACCATGATTTACTCTTATTATTATCTGATCTATCAACTAACAGTTACAAGGGGAAGCAGGGGGATCAGAAGGAGGCAGGCCAGTACTGAGTTAGGCACATCTAAACAGATTTGCCAGATTGAGTTAAACTGTTTGGGATGTCCATTCAGGAATGGCAATACCAGATACAGCTGTTCCCTCTAATAGCTGGTAGACCTGTTTAACTGGAGGAGAGGGAGGGTAAAATAGGCAGAGAAACAGACAGGTTTTGGTGGTAGTGGACTCTATTATTAGGAGGGTAGACAGGGTGATTTGTCACCCAGATCCCAGCAAACAAACAGTTTGCTGTCTCTTGGTGTTTGGGTTTGGCATGTTATGGATCGGGTAGATAAATTATTGGGAGGGGCTGGAAATGAACCGGTGGTCTTAATACATATTGGTACCAATTACAACATTTGTGGAAGATAGAGAGTCCTAAATAATGATTTTATAGAATTAGGTAATGAGCTAAAGGCAAGGACCTCCAAGGTAGTATTTTCGGAGATACTACCAGTGCCATATGCTAGCCCAGGAAGACAGAAGGAGCTTAGGGAGGTTAATGCGTGGCTAAAGATGTGGTGCACTAAGGAGGGGTTTGGGTTTTTAGAGCACTGGGCTGACTCCTCACTTGGGTACAATGTCTATAGCAGGGATAGATTGAACCTTAATGATGAGGGAGCTTTTGTGCTAGGGGATAGGATGGTAGAAAGGCTGGGGGAGTTTTTAAACTAGTAGGTAGGGGGAGGGACGAGATATAAATAATGGGGTAGAAAGTGTAGAGGGGTTAAGAAACAAATTAACTAGTCATGTGGGGGGAGGGGGTAGTATAGTCAATAGGGAGGTATTGTTAAGTAACTCAAGTACAGTGGCAGGAACTCTAGAACCACTGACCCCTAACATAAGGTGTATGCTTGCTAATGCCAGATGTTTTCCAGGAAAAATGGGAGAGTTAGAATTATTAGCAGTTAATGAGAAATGGGATTTAATAGGCATTACTGAAATGTGGTGGGATGAATCTCATGACTTGACTGTTAATCTGGATGGTTATAAACTATTTAGGAAAGATAGGGGCAATGGTAAAAGAGGAGGAGGGATTTGTCTGTATGTTAAGCCTGAATTTAAGCCTATAGTCTGAGAAGATATTTATGCTGGAACTAGCAATAATGTTGAATGTTTGTGCGTAGAGTTAAATAGCGGAGCAGCAAATTCTAAAATAATATTAGTAGGAGTATGCTATAAACCCCCAAATATAGCTGAAAATGAGGAAATACAATTATTGTAACAGATTGGAAATACAGCTAAGCATGGGCAAGCTCTAATAATGGGACATTGTAATTACCCTGAAATAAACTGGATAAATGAGACCAGCAGCTCAGCTAAGGGGAGCAGGTTATTGAGCACACTCAGGGATCATTATCTGGCCCAGGTTATACAAGAGCCTACAAGAAATGAGGCTATCTTGGATTTAGTTGAGGCTATCTTGGATTTAGTTATCATAAATAATATTGATATAGTATCAAACATTGAAATATGGCAACCTTTGGGAA
This sequence comes from Discoglossus pictus, assembly GCA_027410445.1. Classification (NCBI taxonomy): domain Eukaryota; kingdom Metazoa; phylum Chordata; class Amphibia; order Anura; family Alytidae; genus Discoglossus; species Discoglossus pictus. The sequence continues at coordinate 369,486,299 of CM050167.1, forward strand.
ACTGATCACAACACAGTCTCATTTGAGATTGAATTAAAAAACAAAACTGTAAGGGGCCAACAAAAACTCTTAATTTTAAAGGGCAGATTTTAATGGTCCAAGGGCAGCAATACAAAGTATAGACTGGGACAGAGAACTGATGGGAAAAAAATTATCATAAATGGACAGCGTTCAAATCCCTAATAAATATACATACTTATCGCCTTATACCATGTGGAAATAAAAGTAGAATAAGTAAATCAAAATCCATGTGGCTTAATAATGACTTAAAGATGAAGATGTGGAGTAAAAAACAGGCATTTAAATTATACAAACAAGAGGTGACAGAGACTGCTTTATGCAAGTACAAGGAAGTCAACAAGGTAGCCACAGGGTTATTAGATTGGCTAAAATAGAAAATGAAAAGTTAGTTGCAAAGGAGAGTAAGACAAGCCCTAAAATATTTTTTTTAATATATTAATGGGAGGAAGGCCAGGAAGGAAGCTATAAGAACATTACAATGTGACACAGGCCTTCTGATAATTAGTGACCAGGAAAAGGCAGATGAGCTAAATAGGTTATTTTTTTCGGTATACACAAGGGAGGTACCAGTGGTTGGGACAGTGCAACATAATGGGGCCACATTACCTTCACCAAATAACTGGTTAACGCAGGAAGAAATCCAAAAGAGGATGGAAAAAATAAATGTTAAATAAATGTTAAAAAAAGTCCCCGGACCTGATGGAATACATCCACGGGTACTGAGGGAACTGGGCTTTGTATTAGCAAAACCATTATATCTCATTTTTCAAGATTCACTCAAAACATGTTTCAATCATATATTACAGCAATGAAACTAAGAACTACTTTTCCCACTATCCAACTTGGTGACAATATCAAAGGCGGTGATTTATTTGGTGGCTGGTAGTCTATCCTTGGGCAGAGTCTGTCGATGAAGTAGGTCATTGAACATCAAGGAGAGAGAGAGAGGTATGATCCAGCCAGGACAGAGAGTGTATGTAAGAATTTTAAGGGGTAAACTTAACAATTTCTATTTTGATCCTTCAAGGAAAGAAGAGACCATTCTGAGGACACTTACAAGCAGGTACAAAATTTCAGTGATTTCACTGCCACTAAGGATTTCTGAGAAGTGAAATGAAGCTCAAAATATACCACCTTCTTCATTCTGGAAATGGTTACTTAACATTGTTCAGGGACTTAAAATATATCCCTGCTCCACATTTCTCTATTGGGAAGGTTTCATTACACTTTACAATCAGTATTATCATACCTCCATGGAGTTTGCAAACAATTCAAATGATGGCACTTCTCGGTTGGTGCTAAAATACACTTTTTCAAAGTCTGTTTTTTAATCATTCAAAAAAAAAAGTTATTTATCATTGGCTCTATTATTAAAATATGATTTCATTGAAACAGGTTGATTTTTGTAAAAAAGTAGTTAATATTAAATTACTCACGTGGGGAGAGCTCGGAAATGTTGAACACATAAGAAGAACTATTGAAAACTGGAGGAAATTCATCGACTGGTGTAGTTTTCACATATACGTAGATGTTTTCTTTTAAAAAGAAAAAATATATTCAGATTTCACACTGGTTATAATTTTTTTATTGTAACTTACTGATGTGTACAGCATTATAAACTTACTTTTATAATATGGGGCTGCAATGTCCTGAACTTGCACCTGCAAACTGTATTCATTGCCAACTGCTAGATTATTTGGCTCTTCAAAGTTCAGATCTCCTATTAACTAAAATAAATAATATTTTACATGATTACAGTAAAGGTAAAACAGTATAGAATCAACAACAATATATACCACAATAGAGTAACTAGGGTGCTAAAGTGAAAACAACAACTTTTAAATCCTCAATATACAACCGGGGGAATTCACTTGTACCATTATCCAAGGACAGAGGTGTCAATGAGGACACTATCCCCTGAAACAGGGACACTTTGAAACATAAATCACACTCTTTGATAGCAGATGTAAACTAAAAGGTCATCTAGTCTGCTGATGCCATCTACCTATAAATATTCCAATTAAAGGACCACTGAAAAATTGTCAGTTTAATCAATAGTCAAATATAGGTACAAATGTTTGTTACGATCCCGACCAATTCTCATTTATGGTGAAAATGCCTTGACATTCTCAAGGCATAGATGTTTTCCGCCAGTTCTCATTAGATCTTTGAGTAAACACACGATCTACACTTTAAAATCCTAGACTCACCAAGGTCTGAAGTTTGTCTGAGACTAAGGTGCTATTGTTAGACCTGAGTGAGTGTCCCCTTAATCCACAATCTTTGAAGCACGGGGAAAGTCTTATAGCAATTCTACATTCTTATGTTATCCTATAGGGCATACACATTAAGATTTGACTCCTTTAAGAGTTCTCTATCATTTCTCTATTTTAAAACTTTTAAATCAATTAGCTAAATATAATTTTACCAGGACTAATTTGCAAATGTGTGCAGAAGTTGCTGCTTCTGATTGGACAACAAGTTGCTGCTTCTGATTGGACAACAATCAGAAGCAGCAACTTTGGGTCTATATGTAAATAGTAGCATCAGGGGGAGCTATATGACAGTTAAAAAAGTAAATCACCATGCTGTAAACAGGCATATCTGAATGTTGCTGAGGAATGTAAGTCATCTAAATAATAATATATTACTTTATTTTGTTGAAGAGTCCATTTATAATGTGGGTTTTCTATGTTTTATGCATGGTTTCTGACTTGGTGGAGAATTGTAAGTTTTGTGCAAGGTAATGATGTTTATATAGTCAACAATAAAGTTAAGTGTCTATTAAAGTGCTATTAAAAAGAAAGTTTAAAATAAATACTGTGAATCGCAGCTTGCCTTAATAGAGCAGCAAACTTTAGTAGGAGAATCCTCCCCTTCAGCCTGTATGCAAACTAACTATCCAGTATGGAAGTGCCCATAATACAAGTAGAGACTCCAAAATTATTTCTTCCTTAAAAATGCTCTCATGCTTATGGCACATAGCTGATAACGAATTTAGTTTGTTAACATTTTTACAAATGTTTTCCCCAAACTACAATGATCATTTAATCCTACTTATACGTCAGTCTTGTTAAATTATCTAAGGTATTAGGTATTTTTTGAAAATTAAAAGCATATGGAAAAGTTTGTACGTACACCACTTCTAGTTTGAACTTTTGACTTTGTGAATGTAGGGCTTAGAGCAGACAAGGAACCTATATCACTTGAAGAGCAGAATATGCAGCACTTGAAAGGGTCACACAATATGTTTATCACTTTAGTTGAATACATTATAAAAATGTAAAGCTCCAATGTAAGAGATCGAAATGTGAATCAAGAGAAATAATTAATAAGGGTATGTGTTATGGATGGTTCATTATGAATGAAGAGTACATGCTCTCCTGCACCAAAGAACAAGATGGTGGCTGCATGGAAAAGGTTCCAAGGAAATATTAGGCCTCTGGGCTGCACATTACCAAAAACGTTCAGCCTAGAGTCTAGGTCTAAAGTCTAAAGACATGCTTTTGTTTAATTATGTTGATTTATTTATTTAGGCCTTCTTCTGCCAAGTATCAGACAGCAGCTTATTTTAACATTCTCAGCCAGTGTTATTCCTTGCAGTAAAAACAAAATAACATCCCCCAAGGATACAATCACAAGACAAACCACTATCTTTGGAGAGCCTGCTGGGATCAACTGGAATCGGTCATTGCTGCCAAGTCCTGAGAGGCCAGTAAAGTTGAACAAATTGTTGGGCGGGTCAGCGTCTATATCAGAGCAATGACCTGCTAGATCTATGATGAGGGTGTTGTTAAGCTCCGTCTCAGGTACCGATCGACTGTCAAAAAAGATAAGACATGGTTATTTAAACAGAGCTATATCAACAGAGATGCCAATTTCTGTATCAAGCAATTTAAACTACTTTATTGTAAGTTCATATATTTATTTTATTTTATTTTTCATACCTGCCATTTTAATATTTACTGCTTTCAAATTCAATTTAATTATATGTTCTAATTTAAAACAAAATGGAGGATTAGCTGCCGGGTGTCTATTTCAGCCTTTCATAGAGGTACAGAGAAAACAAACAGTATTGGGCAAGCTCGCAGCAAATTAACTGTTGGCTGTTGGAGATTCATTTATGATGACATAATTCTTAGTCTGTAATAAAGTATATTGTCACTACATGAAATTAATGAGAATATAATCTCAGGTTTTCATAAGGAAATTGCAACATACTTAAAAAAGTTAATATCTTGATACTCACCTACAAAGCCACCTACATCGCTCATCTGGTTACCAAATAATCCCCTAACTGCCCTCCATTCTTTGTTTGTAATTTATTTTTCACTTCATCCATCATTAACTTCTTCCACCTCCATTTGCCCTGCTCTCCACACCCCGTGGAATTTTTTCTACTCTTCACTTTCACCCACTCAGTCCCCAAATGCTCATCAGTTCAGACTAGTTCACAACCTTGCTCCCTAAAAAATTCTCCTTGAAGATGCAGTAAGTGCCTCCTTTGAATAGAAAGGTACCTTATAAAAAAATAATAATAATCATAATAATAAAAACAGTAATGAACTCAATGACTGCCCTGTTGCATATTCCAATGACTGCCCTGTTGCATATTCCAATGACTGCCCTGTTGCATATCATACCTAAATGCATACTGATCGCAGACCGGAGGATTATCATTCAGATCTTCAATAATGAATGTTACAGTGGTTTTGTTGGAGTGCCCTCCACTCGGACTGTCCCGTACTCCAATTTCCAGGACAATAGTTGGATGCAGCCTGAATGGGTCAGCATCACGGTCAATGGTCATGGCAATTTGGATCACTCCAGTTACTAAAATATAGAGCAGGTGTATTAGCTATGTCTGCAGTAAAACTGGTGGTAGACAATTATCACCTCCAGTTTGATTTGTGTTAATCAAAGTTCTTTGGTTTATACAGCAATATAATAACAACAACTGGTCCTATACCAAGTAGCACCAGGGGAAGAGATTTCATTTCCATAAAGAAGTGAATTCATAAGGTGCAAAGTGGCCACCAAGGTATTTGGTGACCCATGTCAACAGAAAGACTATACAGCAATGCAAGGGCATTTGTGTTGTAAGGTAATGCTCTTAACTCAAATGGATACTACAGTAATAAAACAAGTAATGGCCTTGAAAAGTATGTTGCATCCAATCTGTGAATCCACATATTGCAGCTTTTAGTACACAGAGCACTGATGGCACCTGCACTATAACCTGCAATATGATAGCCCTTAGATGTGAGCTAAAAATTTAGAAATATTTAATAATTCTATAAAATTAGGTCAATAAGTCTTTCATTATGTTGGTCTCAATGTATAGTTTAAGGTTTTTTTTTATCTATCTATCTATCTATCTATCTATCTATCTATTTATTTATATATGGATATCCATGTTCTTAGCATGGACACACCTTCTTCACTGATAAGTGGCCAATCAGGCACAAGACTGAGTTATTAAAGGACCACTGTAGTATACAAATATTTCACATAATGTTTGTGAAGTATCTACAAACTAATAACTTTAGGAGCTCCTTAAACCATGAGCATAAAAGTGTTGTTTTAATATTTTTTGACTGTGTCTAAGAGCTTCCATACTTAATATTAATAATATGTATTCCTATTGTCCAGTTCCATGACACTGTCACATGCTTTTAATAAAACTGAATATAGATCTTATCTGCATGCAGTATCCCTTCTACATTACTAATCCTGTTTGATAAAAAAGCACATGATTTTGCCCAATTGAATATAATAGATAAACATCTAAGGCTATGTATATATATATTTTTTTAGCTTTTAAAGGGCCATTTACCTCACTATAAGTGCTCTTCATGGTGTGAAAGAGCACAAGATTCTATGTTAAAATGATCTAGTTTTTTTTATTACACTAATAATAGCAAAAAATCTAAGGTCTTAGGTCTGTTTACAAACACACTGCTGACTGCTCCATGATTAACAACATCTGCAGACACCTAGCGATGTAGACTCCGTAAACACAATCGTTCTAGTTTTTCACTGAACTACAGGAATGCCGGAGGTGAAGTTAACCCCCAACTATACTCTTTAGAAGTCATTTATCTGCACAGATTAATTTCAAAATGTTTAAATCTCTTTCTGCTTATGCTCTCTGCGCGGATCTGTTGCTGTGACTCTGTTTAGGGGCACTGCCAGTGACTCATGTAAACAGACATTTCATTTCACTATCTGTGAAAAAGGCACCTATTTCAAAAAATCTAAAAGTTTTTCAACATGCTTTTAAGAGAACTTTACAGTGGTGTAATTTGTGCTGAATTAGTGCGCCCTTTAAGCCAGTTAGGTACATTACATTCTTAGTGAAATCCAGATACCTTCCATTTCCCTTTAGAAAAACCTTTTCCAAGAAGACAAAGTACCCTGAATTTAGTATTATTTATTCCTGAAATGAACATTTATTCTTACTCTGGTTTATTGTGAAGTAATTAGTGGGGGTGTTGATGCTGTAGAGCAGGGTGTTAATAAAGCCGTCAGAGTCTGGATCCAACGCAGTTACATTTGCAACTGGTGTGCCAGGTATCTGCTCTTCTGGAATGGTGTAAGTTGCAGGTGTTCTAAATAAAATAAAATACAGTTTATTACCATAATCAGTGGATTAGCCAATCACATTCACAGACAGAGAGACTTAGGTTTATAAAAAGCCATACTGACAATAATGGTGGCTATTTATACCATAAGATAAAATGAGCCAATATCTTAAAGCAATTACATAAACAGCAACATCATTTAGAATGAGTCATGTAGATGAACGCAAGGTCTGAGTTTGTATATTAATGGACCATGTGGTCATATATTTAAAGTCTACTCTTATGAAGAACCACACTTGAATTTAGTCATATATAAGTTACCATATACTACTATTCCCTACGGTGGCAGCCTATCAATGGATTGTTTATTCTCTTATATCTCAATATCATTCAGACCTACCTCTGAGCCCATACCCCACCCTACCGTTCGTGATCTTATCAGGGCGGAGACAAACATTCAGCTGGAACATGCTACATTAATTTTTGCCAGCATCAAATTAATGGATGGCAATTTTATTAAGGGTTAATGCATAATCAAAATAACTAGTTCATCTTGCTGTGACATAATATTGGTGCTTTTATATAGATCCCAACCCTACTCTTACAGTATATTACAAGATAGATAGATAGATAGATAGATAGATAGATAGATAGATAGATAGATGTTACAAATAATAATGTAAATTCACTAAGCTATCCATGGGGCAGGGAAGAACTGTAATGGTACTTTTGCCATCAGGAAAAAAAGACATTACAGCATCCAATGATCTGCTTGGGAAGCTTAGAGACTCAGTGAATGTCAGAAACTGGATAATATTGTGATCATGCAGATGACATTTGCAAATTAAATGCAATTTTATCCACTATGATTACATTGTTTTAAACCCAAAGGCACTTTTTGTAATTTTTAAAATGTACTCCTTTAAATGCATGATAGTAAATGTAGATGTTCTATGTCCAGTAAGTAGCTCATACCTGAAAAAGCATTGCATATTGATACTCACCCAATAAAGTAAGGTGTCTCATCATTGACATTGGTTATCTCCACAATGAGGGTCCCATTGACGTACAATCCTTTGGGATCAGATACTTTCACTGTCATTGTGTAACTACAGGAAACAATCATGGCAGCATTATATTGGAGCTGTCCCCATGTCACTATTATTACCAGATCCTATGACAATTAATAGAGACGCTTACCTGTGAGGATCAGTCTCATAGTCAAATACCTTTGTAGAACTAATAGATCCTGATGCAGAAACAGTAAATGGAAAAGAAGCCGGAATCAATGAGTACTGCAAAACAATTTAAACAAATGAGTTGCAACAAAAATAAAATAAATAATGGAAAAAAATAGTTTTTTTTTTTAAAGAGAGTAAAAAATAAATAAACATAGCCTTTAAATGTTTAACTTGTATATGCAATTATTATTACCGTGTGCTTCCATTGTATTTTTGTGCTGTTTGTTTCAACTTACTTGTACACTAATGAGATTTCCATTAGTCCTATTAAAAGTGGCATTCTGAATAGCCACATTTGCACTATATCACCTTTTCTGTGTCACCAGGACCACTGTAGATTGGGAAAGATGTTATATGTTTATAGAGTGTGCAATAAAGTAACAGTATTAGATGCTGTGTAAGCCGTGGACATAAAACTATTTTTAGGTATCATCTTTATTTTAGGAACATTTGGTGTGCCTGAAGTAAAAAAAACTTCTGTAAAAAAATATGCTATGTGCTTATATAGAGCCTTATTCAATTGGCAAAATCACATTTGAATGAGGCCCTGAGTGTCCAACTAATTTTATTATCTCTTGTGTAATGGAAAGAAGGGGAGGGGGAAGAGAAGACGGTGAGTGCAGCGATGCTGGCAGGATTGGAACCAGGTACGAGCATCAGTGGGGCAGGGGTAGCATCAGTGGGGCAGAGGGAGCATCAGTGGGGCAGGGGGAGCATGGGCAGGGGGAGCATCAGTGGGGCAGGGGGAGCATCAGTGGGGCAGAGGGAGCATCAGTGGGGCAGGGGGAGCATCAGTGGGGCAGGGGGAGCATCAGTGGGGCAGAGGGAGCATCAGTGGGGCAGAGCAGTGGGGCAGGGGGAGCATCAGTGGGGCAGGGGGAGCATCAGTGGGGCAGAGGGAGCATCAGTGGGGCAGAGCAGTGGGGCAGGGGGAGCATCAGTGGGGCAGGGGGAGCAGTGTGGGGCAGTGGGAGCAGTGTGGGCCTCTGAAAGGAGGAGGAAAGGGACAGACATGGGAGGCATTGAAGCCTCTCCCATAAGCCTTGCGATGAGCGCCTGCGGCGCACATTGCAGTCTAAGTGCCGCTAGCCTCGCAGTCGCAGGTCACTGGGGTGACATTTGAACGGACCGCCCCGGGTGACGTTTACTCTAGCTACGCCACTGACCAGGACACAGGTGTGAAATATGGCAGCATAGAGGGGAGCATACAGGAAAAGAGTTTAAGATGCTGATAAGTTTATTGCTTGTTGTCTTGTTAAAGATGAAGTGTACATTTTATAAGATAATTAAGGGTAAACCTAATATAATAAGGGTGAATGCCTTGGAACCTTTACTGTGTCAATATTGTAATAAGAATCTTTAATAATGTGAATATAGTGAGGAAAGATATTAGCTCCTCACTCAACTCATTACCACTATAAAGCTGAGTGCCTCTAAGCCATTTTATTCACTAATGATCCGGTGACATGTTGAAAGCTAATATACAAAATCCAATGACCAGTCCACTTAGTCATGGTCAAAGAAAATAAAGTGTCTGATGCCTGATTAATATGTATTATACTTCAGTTTGGCATCTGACGTTGTACTAATTGTCACACAATGGCAGCTACACCCCTTGTACAAATACGATCTTGCTACAAATGATTTATTGCACTATATCAATACATTTGTTGTGTCCAGTCTAGCAAACAAAAGGCACTGTTATAGTCTATATCTTAATACCTACGAGAAAGACTATTTAGATATCTCTCTCTGATTATATGCATACTCCTAACATGCCCAAACAGCTCTCAGGGTGACTAATCAAATAGTTTCCACTCGACTCCTACTGTATATTTAGTAATTTCATTCTTCTGGTCCTCACTAATCTTTTCTGAATTCCTGTCACTTCATTATTCAAACAAGGCCTGGAATTAAAGGGAGTTTGAACTCATGGATACTGTTCTGCGCCATCATTTAGAGCAATAAAATAAAGTTGGGAATGTGTAAAACACTATTTCAATTGATGTTATTTTCAATTTGACTGCTGTAAAAGCAGGATTTATTTGAAACATAGATCTGATGGCAGATAAGAAACAAATTTGCCCCAATCTGATTTTATGGGGTTCGAGCTCCAAGATCCTGAAGGGACCATACATTACAAGATCCCTCTAAAAACGTATCTATATTTCAATACCGTTATACATTTAATATTTTCATATTTTTCACCATTTAATGTTGGTTTCAGCAGAGTATATTCCCATTCAGTGCTTGCAATTATTTGGTGCTTTCAGAACCTGAACGTCCATGCATTTTTTACGGAGAACTGTTTGTAAAAAATCTGTAAAATATGCATGAATTTTAGGGTAGCAGTACTATGTCAGCCTTCTTCTGGATCGATATGTTGTCATGGTGAAGGAGCTTGTGTACCTCAATGAAGCTGTGAGCTATATCATGTAGTGTCAGGTGAAAGCAGAGAGATCAAAGAAATCACGGTCCACTAGAGAAAGAACCGGATACCCACTCCTGAATCTTTGCCAAGAAAAGCTTATGTATAAGCACAACAAGACACAAGATATGCCTGGCGTGCTGCGGTCCATCAGGTCATGGAGAGTGGGAAATGACTCAATGACTATACAACAACAATGTCAACAATTTTACAGTTATCTGACAATAATGACTAATTAAAACGTTTAGGTGCTGCAAGTACCTATCTAAAATCCTTCAGTACTGTAACCGTTTGCCCCCTAGAGGATGAGTAAAGTAGTAAAGTAGTGTAAAGAGTTCTTGACAGGAGTGATGGAGTTAAACTTCTAAAGAACTCCTAATTGCTGCAGGTGCAACTTTCCTTTAAAGCCTGGAAAGCAGACATGGGGGAGAGGCTGATTAGGCTCTGGCCTGAGTGCTGTGAGGAGTCTGTGAGGAGTCTGTGAGGAGTCTGTGAGGAGTCTGTGAGGAGTCTGTGAGGAGTCTGTGAGGAGTCTGTGAGGAGTCTGTGAGGAGTCTGTGAGGATTCTGTGTTGAGCTGCAGTCTATGTGAGAACCTGTGTGAGACAGTCAGGAAGACTGGATCCTGGGAGCTGAGCTGAAATAAGCTCTGAAGTGAGACAGTCAGGAAGACTGCTTATAATGAAGATTAAAGTACAGAGAGACACTGGCAAGTAACTTGGATTGCCTGGAGAATACTGCTTACAGAGCAGCAGAGGAATTTGCCAGTAAGAGGAACAGTCTGTGTGACTGCAACAACACTTAACTGAGAGACTGTAAAAGTGGAGGACCTAGAAAGGATCCATTGTACCTGAGAAGCCGAGAGACTAAATTTAAAGGTACCACCCCTCTGTGTGAACAGATGTTTATTTTATGCTGAAGTCAAGCTATTGTTTATTTTTGAAAGCCTTTATTAAAACAAAGCTAAAAGTATATTGGACTCCGTGGTTTATGGGACACTCAAAGGCCGGCCCTATCACAGTACCCTTGAATGTACATTGTCTGGGTCCACTGACTTGTTCACTTTTAACTTTGATAATGCTAATAAAACCTAGAGCAACCTAGTATAAGTAAATGTATCATAAAATGTATGTAAAAATAATAATATTTACTTGTTTTAATGGAATTTGTCTTTGCCAACCAAATTATAAAATGTATAGATTGGGGAAAATGTAACAAGATTTTCATTTTTATTCAAAGGTCAACTGTAATGACCCAAGTTTAAGCTAGTACAGTTTATTCTAAATAACAATTTAAATTTATTATGATTAAAAAATGATTATAATTACAAAAAAGTATAATTCCAAAAAAAATATTTTGTGAGAAAACATACAGTACTTAAAATAGATAATTTTCTCACCTATTTAGGCTATTACATACTGTATACAGAACATTTGCATTCGCCTGCCTCATTGCTGCACATCAATGCTGTTAAGAGTATAGGGAAATGTGGTTTACAGTTTATTGAAGGTTAGAGGACCTGGTGCTAAATCAATGGAACCAACTATCTTCAGTTAAAGTTTTCTCATAAAAGATCAACTTTAAAAAAAAATATTATACACATTTTTAATACAATTACAAAGAATCATTAAACATTACAAATGTGTATTTAATAATGAATCACTTGAGTTTTATCTACATATTAGCTTCAAAAATTCAGGTGCAAAAGTACTCATTTTTACATTTAGTTTTCAATAATACAACTGAAATTTTACATGTCTTGCATCCCAAATTGCAAATGATGTGAAACAGATATGAACGATTGTCAGCATACTGGGGAGTATACAGGGAGAAGAGGGTTGGTTGCAGAAGCTGACAGGCTGTTAGTTTGTTGGCTTGTCAAAAGTAAGTGAAGTGTACATGTTGTGTGTAATTGTGTAAACAGACAAAAAATAGAGCTACCTACCGTCAGAGTATTTGTTGCATCATCAGGGTCAGATGCTTGAATCTTATAAATAAATGGAGTTAAGGTTCCTTCAGTGATATAAACAAAAACATCTAAAATAGAGAGAGAAAATTTTATTTTAGTCAGACATTGAATATTTTCCATTAAAACTACTTTCTAGCACTGACCTTGAATTTCAATATATTTAAATAAACACAAGCTCCAGTTTGTCTATCATATATTTGAAAGTGCATGTTTTTTTAAATTACAAAAGTTATTTATTTATTTTTGTATTTATTTATTTATTTTACTTTTAGAAAACAAGCACAAAAATAGCTGCAGAGTGAAGTGTTTCCATAGCCTGTCAAGTGAATCCATCAAACATCAAGAAGCTTGTTAAATGATCATTGTTGTCAATTTTTCTCTGTGTTTTTTTGAAAATAACTAAATAAATATTTTACATTTTTATACTCAATTATTTATTAATGCAGGGGTCAGTTTCCTCTATCAGTTAATCCTGCCTGTTACTTTATATACTGATAAACTAATGAGCTTTTTATTACTTTTTGTGTAATCAAAGTTCCTTTTCACCTCAAGAAGTTGATCAACAGAAAGTAAAATGGTAGATCTGATAGCAGCATAATTGCATATAAAGGATAATATATTTGAGGTTGTATTATTTTATTTTTCATTCTAAGAATATTTTGTATATTTTCAACTTAAGTTCTTCAAAATAGTACATATTAAAATATGACCACAGGGTTTCTTTAAATCAGTTATCTGGTTATTGGTGTCAACATTCCTTTAAACATTGGTGGAATTTTTCAAAAAGGATGCGTAGTGAGCAGCAATCTACTCATCAATCTCTAGTGCTAATCAGGTCTTCATGTGAACTAATAAATCACTGGTATTATATTTTGATCCGCGATGGATCACGGGAATGCCAGATGCAGCACTGTGTATCCACCGCATATTCACTCATGTGTGTTATAGGGGTTAAGCATGTGCAGCACAGTTTGTCAGTGCAGATGCCATATTGTTTGTCAAACCTACACTGGTTAGCAATAGGTCTAAAATGACTTATAATACCAACAAACCCGGGAAAATAATACCGTGCTTGTGCATGGTCTGTTGTGCTACATATTAAATAAATATCTACCTTACATTAAAACACTGCACTAGCCCGTTACCGCCCATAAGCCCTAGAACCCCATCATAATAGGTTAATCTTCGGTGCCATGGAGGTCCATAAGGACCCCCATGGTTATAGATAAGATTACCAGGTAGTACGTAGGATCCCACATGGTAACAGGTAAAATGTTAGATGCAATGGGGATCCATGTAGAGCTGTATATTTTATATTTATATAAAATAATACAACTAATATTCACCTATTAATATACAACATACACTATTAAATATAAGCAGCCTTATTAAATTGCGATTCGACCAATTGAAAATGGCTCTATATAAGCACAGAGCATATTTTTTTTACAGAATATTTTAGTTAGTGAAGACCTTGCTTTTAGATAGAAGTTCACTAACTAAAAACTTCTGTAAAAAAATATGCTCTGTGCTTATATAGAGCCCCTTTCAATTGGCTGAATGGCAATTTAATAAGGCTGAAGATCTGGTAATGTATGTTATATATTAATGGTTGAATATTGATTATATTATTTTAATTAGTTATAAAATTAGAGAGGCCTGGTCTTTAGTGGCAGTGTGATTGGATGGTTTGATCACTATACAAGGCTGTGTATTTCTAGTCTGTTCTTCTTCCTGTCCTGTTAAGCTTAATTCTAAGTGCAATTTGTTCTTTCAACCTGCCAACCTGCAAATTAGGGAGATAGGACAAGATTTTTGCACAACCTCTTTATAACTGCTAATTTCATGTTATATTCTGAATTTTTATCATATTGTGCTGAGAATACACAGTTGAAAAGAAAATTGAATGATGTATTTCTTTAAGATAGATAAGTACAAATTGTCATAATAACAGAAAAAATGATTATCACACAAATCTTGTTTAGTAGTATAAATAGCTTTGTAATTTAGCCATACCTTTTATTCATTAGGAAGTAAGGGGAAGTAAAAGGCTGACTCAACTATAAGGTATGATTTAAGTAATCACTCAACATGCCCAGTGGATTTTCTAATATACATCAAACTATCCAATGAACGCTTAGACTTTTAATATTAATTCTTACCTTGATTTGCCATGTTGTCTAGAAAAACAGGAGGCTCGTTGACATCAACAAGCTGCACTGTTAAGATCTGGAGGTCAGTAGCTCCTGTTGCATCCTCTACATAAATCTGTAAATCAAAGCTGTTGGGGCTTGTTTCAAAATCCAGCTCGGGAGTCCCAGTGAGAACCACCTGGAGTAAAATACATACTCATAAACTTCAACCATGACCATGCTTTAGACATTACCAAAGTTGTATTTTGCATGAAAAAAATCAGTGAACCCTGTTATATATCTATATTAATGCTCAATGGTTCACAGGGGCAAAAGCTTGGATGAGTTAAACCTTTAAATCATTTTCAATAATGTTTTATTGCTGCTTCAGTATATATACACAAGAGTTCAAGGGTTGATTCATGCCTCTAACGCCATCAATTCAGCAGCATTTCAAAAAGGAAAACACTTTTTCTACATATATTTCAATCCTTTAATGATGCAGAGAACATATTACTTTCAACTTCAGATCAAAAGATCAGCAGTACATAAAATAATTTGCATAATGGAAGATATATAATAAAATTGATAATAGACATTTTATTCAATAATAATAATATATGCTGAAAGCATGCAATATATTAAGCAACCTTAGACTGAATTGAATTCACAGTTGGATTGTATTTGTCTAGATGTTTTATATATTTATCACTCGTCTACTTTTTTGGATGAGATGCGTTAATTTTTCTTTTTTTTACTCTTGATACTAAATTAGAGAAGGGTTTATTCCCTGTAAAAGTAAAAGTATTTCTATATGTTCTCGATAATTCAATAGGTATTTCACGTAAGACTGTGGTGGATGATTTTAATGGGGAAACCTCAGGAAATTGCACTGAACCTATGTGTGTCTAAAATTTCCAACGATTTTACTTTTTACATTTCTATCCATATATTTTCTAACTTATATATATCTATATATATTTTGTTATTGTTAGGTTTCTAATGATATATTTTTGTGTTTTTATTTATTTTAATAACCAGATATTTACTAAAATACATTGAGCGATATATGATATATATACAATAATACAATACACTATAAATATACATTAAACAATATACAATATATACAAATCAAGACAGTAATGGAATACTTACAACATATGTAGGTGGAGTGCTGACAATCTTAAAAGCTTTGGTAACAGGATTTGTGTTTATTACAAGAGGGTATCCAGATGATATTGAGGAAGATGTATTCAATGAGAATGTGAAGACTGAGGTGCCAGCCGCCCCGTTTTCTAAAATATTAGTAGTGTTGGGTAATCCAATCAATACAACGGTGCCTCCACCTACAAAGAACATACAATATGGCGTCAGTGATCACATGATGATAGCATTAAACTTTTCTTTGGTAATAGTTTATATTCTTGTTATACGTACCAAATTGTTGGTAGAGCTGGTAAAGAAATATATTAGTAAATGTATCCCCTAATTTTGAATTTGTGATTTTCTTATATTTTCACTAGTTTTTATTTTGATAATGAATAAAAAGAGATCCTGTGAATCTTCATGGGGTTATTGGCTTAGTCTGAGATATTTGCTAAGTATCTTAGTCACTGCACTGTATATTACGGAAGGCTACAATGCTTCTTTCCTTTGGGCAGAATTTCCATTGAAGCCCACCACAATCAATAGAAATCCTTAGCTAAAGGGCCCTTTACCTCACTATAAGTGCTCGTCATGGTGTGATAAAGCACAAGATTCTATGTTAAATGATCTTAATGATCTTTTTTTTTTTAAATTACACTAATAATTTCTAAAAAAAATCTAAAGTCATAAGTTTGTTTACAAACACACTCCTGGCTGTTTGATGATTAACAACATCTGCCAACAACAAGCGGTGAAGGCACAGTTAACACAAAGATTTATAGTTCTTTCCTGAACTTCAGGAATGAAGCAGGAGATTTTAACCCACAAATCTATTTAGCGGATTCCAGCCATCCTTTGCCTGCACAGATGAATTTGTTAAGGGTTACCTCTCTTTCTGCTTCTGATTTCTGCACAGAGCTGTTGCTGTGGGTCTGTCTGGGGGCTTGTCAATGACTCATGTAAATAGAGATATCATTTATTAATGTACATATTTCAAAAATATTAAAACTATTTCAACATGCTTTTAGGAGATCTTTACAGTGGTCTGGTCTACATTGTGCTGAATTTAGTGTCCTTTTAATATCCCCAAAGATGACTGGGTTCATTATTAGTGCACCACTACGGTTAAAAAAAAAGAAAGGTATTTGTCAAGTATGTACCAAACTAACAACATCAGCAACCGTGTAAGCCATGGACATAATTTTTTTTTTGTAAAATCCAGTGTTTTGAACACACTTTTTATGATTATATGAGCCCATTTTTTGTTGCTGACATCATATTCTGAGAGCTGTTTGACGTTGTAAAGATCAGCGGAAGGAAGGGTGGGAGCAGGCAGATGCCCATAGCTATTATTTAATAACTAGCCACTTGCCCGTCAAAAATGATGGCAATACAATTTGAAGCCTGGCAATGTTGTTTGCCATACAACCTGAGCACCTTCGACGCTCATTGTGAGGCCCGCACTGAGCGCCTTTGGAGCTCATCACAGGGCCCGAAATGAGTGTCGGCGATCATTGCAAAGCTCTCCCCCTGTCTACTTTACGGGCCTCGCGATGAGCGCCTCAAAAATGACTGCAATAAAATTTGAAGCCTGGCCATGGTGCCTGCCACACATTGCAAGGCTCCAGCCCCCCTAACCTGCCTACCTCAGGATGAGCGCCTTTGGCTCTCATTTCGAGTCTCTCCCCCTCTACTTCCTCCTGTGTCTCTCCCTCCCCTCCCCCTGTGTCTCTTCCCCCCCTCCCCTGTGTCTCTTTTTCCGCCACTCTCCCTTCCCTGTGTCTCTTTCCCTCCTCTCCCTCCCCTGTCTCTCTCCCACTCTCCCTCCCATGTGTCTCTTTGTACCCTCTTCTTCCCTTGTGTCTCTTTCCCCCTTTCCCTCCCCTGTGTCTCTCCCCCCATGTCTCTTCCCCCCTCTCCCTCCCCTGTGTCTCTTCCCCCTCTGCCTCCCCTATGTCTCTTCCCCCTCTCACTCCCCTGTGTCTCTTTCTACTCCTCCCTCCCCTGTGTCTCTTTCTACTCCTCCCTCCCCTGTGTCTCTTCCCCCCTCCTCTCCCTCTCCTTTGTCTCATCCCCCTCCTCTCCCTCCCCTGTGTCTCTTCCCCCTCCTCTCCCTCCCCTTTGTCTGTTCCCCTCACATCTCCCTCCCTTGTGTCTATTCCCCCCTCATCTCCCTCCCTTGTGTCTATTCCCCCCTCATCTCCCTCCCCTGTGTCTCTAGATAGCACAGCAGGGAGCCCCTCTGATCATTTCCCTGCTGACAGAGAGAGACCCACGGTTGTCAGAATGAGCCCAGTTCTGTGCAGTCAGTGAGCACAGGAGAGCGCCATCTCATCTGGGCGCGGGCATGGCCGCCCGCTTGCAGGCGCACGCACGACCTCCCGCTCGTGGGCGAGCACCCGAAGCAATGCACATGCGCAGCTGTCACAGCGCAATGTGCATGTGCAGCACAGTGCCAGAAAGATGCGATTGGATAAGAATGAAATTGATATCACATCCCTTCCCCCTCACTGTCTCAGAAGCAGACTGCTCGCATCAGGAAATGCAACTACAGCTCTTCAAAAATGAAAATGCCCTCACACACACATTATCCACTAATAAATGTTTATAAGGTGTTGCAAAAATATACATATGTTTTTTTCTGAATGAGTTGTATAAGGGTTTTTGGGTACATTGCAGCTATTAACATCTACTGACATCATACTCCCAATGCAATGTTCTGCTAAGAAACAATACTCAAGTAGAAAATGATATTGAAATGTTGCACCTCGGGGTTCATATAACTCAGGCTGTCAATGATCCAAGGGAAAACTGTGAATCCAAGAGTCGGAAAGTGTTTAAGAGCGTGAATAATAAGGCTAGGTGTTGAATATCAGCTGTTAGAGGAAGTGCTATTTGTACAAACAAGAGGTGTAAATGAGGATTAACTTTTTTTATTTAGTGGTTTTCATATTGTTCACACAAAGAGGTTAGGTGGAAAATACCTCATAGTTTAGATGTGTGCAATGCTAGCTGTGTAAACAGCCTATTTGCAGTATGCACGTATTAAAGGGACATGAAAGGTCCACAGCTCTTATTATTAAAACTAGCGACTTGCCCGTCAAAAAATGACGGTCAATAAAAGAAAGTGTTGAAATGCTGTTTGTCACACAATGTGAGTGTACTGTGTGCCTCAACTATATAGACCCCTCTAACACACTAATGAATGCATGTAATAACACTATAAGTGCCATGAGGGTCATCCAGGACCCTCATGACCCAAAGTGTAAGCACTACACCATTTTAACCCAGTCACTTATGGCGGTCTATACAGACCCTCATAAGCCTCTATTTAACTCCATGAGTCCCTTAAGGGTATATTATGACCATTATGGGCCTGTTACAACCCAACATTAACCACATAAGTGCCATGACGGTCCTCAAGGACAATCATGACACTAAGTATAAACACTACACTTCACTATACTCCCCAATAAAACATTAAATATCAACTAAACACCCTCTACACTAACCTATTAACTCCTACACTACCTACCTACCCCCTAATAACCCCCACCACTCTAATTACAGAAATCAAAAAACTAAAGTCATCAAAAATCAAAAATCTACATTACATAAAATAAAAAACCCTAAAATCACCAAAAATAAAAAATGTACATTACAGAAAAAAACAAAACCTAAGTCACCAAAAATAAAAAAAGGAACATTACAGAAAATAAAAAAATACATTACAACCCCCCCCCCCCCCCCCACTACAGTAAAAAAAAATATTACACACCTGAAAAGGAAATACATATAATACATACAATACAATTAAATACAATATAATACAATTAAATACAATACAATACAATTAATTACAATACACCCTATCTAATATACATCCCCCTATGTAAGATACATCCCACTATGTAATATACATCCCACTATCTAATATACAATACTATCTATCTAATATACATCCCCCTATCTATCTATGTAATATACAATAAATAATATCTATATACTATACATCCCCCTATCTATCTAATATACACTACATGCTATCTCTATATAGCAATCCTAATTCTAAGCTACAATAAAATAATTAAGACCACTTACCTTTGAGATGTTTCTTCAGATCACCAACCTAGGGTAAAAAAAGATGAAAAAAATTAATACAACACGTTTACATAAAATAACTAAACATTCTAAACATTCTAATTATTCTACTCACCTTTCCAGCATGTCACGTTCCAGCATGTCCGGTCCCAGCATGTCACGTCCTCCTACATGTTTGCCTCTGCGGTGCTGCCCCTGTTAAAAAAAAGCATTACATTAGTACACATACATAAACATAAAACAAAGTGAAATAAACACAATCTACATTGTACTTACCTCCCCGCGATGTCTCCGGCCCCCTGGCGGATGTCTCCGACGCTAATGAGCTTCCTACTGAGTGTTCCAGAATAAAATTGGCAATGGCGGCTTCTGATTGGCTGAAAACGCTGTCTATCAAATTCAGCCAATGAGAAGACACCAATTGTGAACCAATGAAAAAGGGATACACCCCAAAATACCACGCTGATTGGATAACACACCTGTCAATCTTTATTTGAACTAATCCGAAGGCTTTATTGCCATCAGCCAATCACAATGGAATATACCCCCACGTACTGATTGGTGAAGACATCTGCGCCTTCCCATTGGCTGAAATATTGATTGACATTACCAATAGCCAATGAGAATGCGCAAATCCTTCACCAATCAGTACGTGGGGGTGTATTCCATTGTGATTGGCTATTGTCAGTGCAACCAATCAGAATGCGCAGATGCTCCAACCAATCATCCTGTGGGGGTGTATTCCATTGTGATTGGCTGAAGGCATCTGCGCCTTGTGATTGGTTTAAATAAAGATTGACAGGTGCATTATCCAATCAGAGTGGGATTTTAGGGTGTATCCCTTTCTGATTGGCTCACACATTGGCGCCTCCTGATTGGGTAAATTTGATAGACAGCGTTTTCAACCAATCAGAAGGCGCCATTGCCTATTTTGTTCCAGAAAAGTCTCTGGGAGCCTCATTAGTGTCGGAGATGTCCGTGAGTGCAGAAGTATTTTTTTTTACAGGGCGTGACAGAAGAGGAGGCCGGAGACATCGCGGGGAGGTAAGTACAATGTAGATTATGTTTATTTTATTTTGTTTTTATGTATGTGTATGTGTATTAATGTTATGTTTTTTTTAACAGGTGCCGCTCCAGGGAAGGGTAAAAGAATAAGAACGGGACATGCCGGAAAGGTGAGTAGAATATTTAGAATGTTTAGAATGTTTCTTTATGTACTGTAAACATGTTGCACTAATTTTTTTATTTTATTTCCGTAGGTGGCTGATCTGAATGGACATCTGCAAAGGTAAGTGGTCTTAATTATTTTATTTTAGCTTTGAATTAGATTATTTTATATATAGATAGCATTTATTGTATGTTAGCTAGGGGTATGTGTTTTATATAGATAGCATAGTATGTATTGTATATTAGATTATGGTATTTATTTAGATTGGGGGATGTATATTATATAGATAGGATGTATATTAGATTATGGTATTTATTTAGATAGATTGCGTGATGTATATTAGATAGATAGAATGTATTGTATATTAGATAGGGGTGTATTGTATTGTATTTAATTGCATTGTATTATATTGTATGTACTTGTATTGTATGGTATTTAATTGTATTGTATTATATTGTATGTATTTGTATTGTATTGTATTGTATTGTATGTATTTGTATTATATGTATTTCCTTTTCAGGTTGTGTAATTTTTTTTTTCTGTAGTGTGGGGGGGGGGTTGTAATGTTTTTTTTATTTTCTGTAATGTTCATTTTTTTATTTTTTGTGACTTAGTTTTTTTTTTATGTAATGTAGATTTTGTTTTTTTGTGACTTTAGGCTTTTTTATTTTCTGTAATTAGAGTGGTGGGGTTTATTAAGGGGTAGGTAGGTAGTGTAGGTGGTAATAGGTTAGTGTAGAGGGTGTTTAGTTGATATTTAATGTTTTATTGGGGGGGTATAGTGCAGCGTAGTGTTTATACTTAGTGTCATGATGGTCCTTGAGGACCGTCATGGTACTTATGTGGTTAATGTTGTGTTGTAACAGGCCCATAATAGTCTTAATATACCCTTATGGGACTGATGGGTTAAATAGAGGCTTATGAGGGTCTGTATGGACCCCCATGAGTGACAGGGTTAATTAGAGGTTTATGGGGGTCTGTATTGACCCCCATCAGTGAGGGGGTTAATTAAGTGCTTATGGGGGCCTGTATTGACCCCCATGAGTGACAGAGTTAATGAAGGGCTTATGGGGGTCTGTATTGACCCCCATGAGTGAGGGGGTTAATGAAGTGCTTATGGGGGCCTGTATTGACCCCCATGAGTGACAGGGTTAATGAAGGGCTTATGGGGGTCTGTATTGACCCCCATGAGTGAGGGGGTTAATGAAGTGCTTATGGGGGTCTTTATTGACCCCCATGAGTGACAGGGTTAATGAAGGGCTTATGGGGGTCTGTATTGACCCCCATGAGTGACAGGGTTAATGAAGGGTTTATGGGGGTCTGTATTGACCCCCATGAGTGACAGGGTGATAGTGTATATTTGTTTTCTTTTATAACGGGTCCTTTAAGGACCTTTACGGTCCTTTAAGGACCTGTAACGCGGGAATTTTTAATTTTCATTGCAGTGGGGGTCCCTGATCGCTTGCCATCGGGACCCCCACTGCAATGGTTAATGTGGGGTTAATGCAGGTCTCCGAGCTTATTTCGGATCCCGTGGGGTTAATGCAAGTTTCCGAGCTTATCTCGGATCCCTTCTTGGGTAAGTTGTACGTGGCTGGGCTGTGAGCCTCGTTTTCGTTTTTTTCTGCCACCATTTTTTCTCTCGCTTAGGTGATTTTCTGAACTTGGGAATTTAGACCTTAATGGAGGTGTAACTTCACTTTCAGAGGTCCTGGGTGCCCTCTCTTGCTATCGGTAAGCTTTTTATGTAGTTTTTGTGAGTATTTGTTGTGTTTTGACTGTTTTTAGGTGCACGCGGTTCTGCCGTTATGGTCGTATTTTTTGTGCGTGTGGGTGTTTGTTACGTTAAGGTTGGTCCTGAGGTTAATTCAGGTTTCCGAGCTTATCTCGGATCCCTTCTTGGGTAAGTTGTACGTGGCTGGGCTTTGAGCCTCATTTTCGTTTTTTTTCGCGGCCATTTTTTCTCTCACTTAGGGGATTTTCGTGTGTCTGAACTCGGGAATTTGGACTTAAGTGGAGGTGTAACTTCACTTTCAGAGGTCCTGGATGCCCCCCTCCCCCCCCCCCCCCCTTGCTATGGGTAAACTTTTTATGTTGTTTTTGTGAGTATTTGGTGTGTTTTG
Organism: Discoglossus pictus; assembly: GCA_027410445.1. Lineage (NCBI taxonomy): Eukaryota > Metazoa > Chordata > Amphibia > Anura > Alytidae > Discoglossus > Discoglossus pictus. The sequence continues at coordinate 369,509,214 of CM050167.1, forward strand.
ACTGTTTTTAGGAGCGCACGGTTCGGCTGTTATGGTCGTAATTTTAGTGCGTGTGGGTCTTTGTGACGTTAAGATTGGTTCCGAGGTGTTTTTTTTTTCTAAGTCGTGCGTGTGGTGTGTTTTTAACCGCGTGTGAGGCGCCTTTGAGCCTGCACCTTCCGCAAATGCGGCCCCTCACTTCGCAAGGGACTGCATTTGCGGACAATCACATATGACATTGGAGGCTTCACCTTCCGCAAATGCGGCCCCTCGCTTCGAGAGGGACTCAGTTCTTGCGAGCTCGCTTAGCGAGCTCGCAAAGCGTGACGACTTCTCATAGTTTGACAACTATTATTTGTGATACTACACTAAGGGTTTGTTGCATATTAAAATATAATTTTATTAACAAGTGCTTAAAAGCTCTATTCTTACCTACTGAAATATACAAATTGCCCTTACAAAGGTCCACCACCTGTAACTCATGCAGACAGTGTTTCTCTTGGTAACAGATGTAATAGCCAATCACAGACTGTCTCTCAACAGAATGTTGTTGAAATGCTGTTGAGAGACAGTCTGTAATTGGCTATTACATCTCGTACTGGCCTTATTATATATTGTTCCTTTAAACCACAGCATCGGCAGTGGCTTGACACTATGCAGCTTCTCATGGCATGGCCAATTACAAAAAAAACAAATGGACATTTCAATTATTTTAAATGTGTTTTCCCAATGAAAAACTATATCAGCCAATAAAAAATCTTTGGAATAAGGCTTGTTCAACTCCAAAAGACAGTATCACACTACATTTTTCAGGATATCTTACTTGGCTATAAGTTGTGTCTTAAAGGTATATCTAAGTCTCCCTGTTTTTACCTTTTTCTAATCTACCACATTCTGCTTATATCAGACAGGCACATTACATTCAGTCATTCTGCACAAACACAGATTTTTTTACATTTAAAAATAAAACTTGTTTTCCACACCCTCAGAGCTGCGTACATAGGCTAAATGAACATCCCAATAGAAATACTTAATTTGGGTATGGATTTTAACCATTTACTAATCTTCAAACCAGCAGCAGATCAATGCAAAGATCCACACAGCAGTGCCTGGTCCTCCTTACTTCCTGTTGACGGGTAAAAACAGAACTACACATCCCATGATCTTGAAACTGGCTTTATAACTTGATACAAACTCATTAGCTGCCTGTGATTGGCCAAAATAAATTATGAATTTTATGCTAATTTTAGCAGGGATATCTAGGGGTGTTAACTGTGATAAGCAACTACTTGCAAACTCAAAAGATTTAGCAAACAGGGTGAGTTTGTTAATTTTTATTTCGGTATTTTTTTCATTCAAAAATATTTTCATACACTACTGATTCTACTCAGATGCATTCATAATCCAGGAAACAAATATGTCTTTAATATATTTTTTTCATTTAATTGTGCTATTACAGTTATCTATATATTAATTTGTGTTTTCACTGTCTAAATTACAGAATACATGTAAACCTTCTAATACTGGAGTTGAAATAGCAGACAACAAACTTAATTTAAAGTTTAAATAAAAAATATAAAGACACATTTTCATGACTAGAATGATATTTATCATAGATCATCCGGATCAATAATCTACTGTATGAATTAACTATTACATGTATTTACTGTAAAATAAAGTTACCGTATATTAACATATATTAATACTACACAAAATTAAGCGATATGATATGATTATTTTCATAGTTGCAAAAACAAGAACAAATCTAATACTGAATCTGAAGTATCAATACTGTAGTATGTTTATAACACATCTAATGGCATAGGTGCCACACAATGCTAAGCAATTTATAAATAATAGGAGGGCTCTAGTTTAAATACAGAAGAAAACAGCGATTTCCAGTGTAAATTTTCTCACAAAAATAATATATATCCTATTAAACAACGGAATATGTTGTTGCGTTATAAAAAGAATGATGATAATCACATATACTGAACGACGCGGAGGCTGCACAGGCTCCCTGGGTCAGCCCGTAGCGTCACGTGACCCAGCGGAGCCTGTGAGGCTATCAGCCAATCAGGTGCGTCGGGGGGCGTGTCGGAAGCCCGTTTCGCGCCATTGATCACAGCAGCACGGTCTCCCGACTGAAACGGACGGAGGTCTGAGGTCCTGCAGCCAAAATTAAAGTAGGAAGGTTTAAATACTGAGAATTCCACCCCAGCTTACCAGCACATAAGGGGATATACTTGTTGAGGCTATTCTTGCTTGTGTTTTTATATTTCTTCCTCCGTTTTGTGTCTTTGTGTGTTTTGTCTGCGCTGTGAGTGTGTGTGTCTGTGTGTGTCCCTGTGGCTGTGTGTGCCTGGTGCTGCTGCTCGTTGTCCCCCCTGTTTGTCACCCTGGTAGACTTAGGATGGATCCAGAAGGCTTAGAGGCTTTGCTGGCTGAAGTTAGGACCCGTGCCCTAAGCCAAGGGGTCAGGTGGGTGCAGGACAGGCTGGGACCTCCCATGCCTTCTGCGCTTGGAGCTCAGCACATTGAACAGGAACAGCCTGCGGTGGCTGGTGTCCTAGACAATTCTGATGGCTCCAGGGAAATTTTTTCCCATCCCACCACTGTAGGGCTACCAGACCCCCGTCCTCCAGGCAGCAGAGACACAAGAGATGGGGGGGTCACAGGTCAGGGCGGCCGGGACCCCATACCCCCCAGACAGGCGAGCGCCAGGACCACGGGCGGTGGGGGTGAGGGCCTAGCACTCCGGCCACCACCAGCCAACTTGCCTAAAGGTCCTAGGCCGCGGCAAAGGTCGAGAAACACCCCTCTAACACCCCGTAGGGGGGGTGCAGGGGGTAAGAGAAAAGCCGGGAGTCCTAAAAAGGCTCCTACAGGCCCTCACGGTGCCAAGCAGACGGTCCCTGGGGTTTCCCTCAATAACAGTGCTTCTGGTACTTTACAGGGACACCCAATTGGCGGTGTGAGGAGCATGGCGACGACGAGAGAAAGAAGAGATGGAGTGATCAGAGAAATGAATAGCCAAGACAGCATGGTCATGATTGATGACATGCCAGTGACAGCGGCAGTGGCGAGGCTAGGACGCCCCACTCGAGCTAAGAAGGCTACGAGCAGGTACAGTCCGCTACTATTTACGCACACACCACTAAGACGTAGCAGAATAGAGACTGAGGGCGAGACGGTTAGGCCACAGCGCAAAGGGTCTAAGACCGACCAACAGCTGGATATTCCAACGCCCGAGGAAGTCGCAGGGGAACCCCTACAGGGGGCGGCCGACGCAGTGCTAGCCTACTCCAGCCGCGCAGGCTTAGGTGACCAGGACCGTTCCTCAGATGAGGAAAGGGCGGTATGGGCACGGGCATGCAGGTCGCGGAGAGCTAGTGACTGATCTTCTTGTACCCACAGATCCAGAAGGAGATCCAGGTCAAGAAGCAGGAGATCTTGTCGGTGCAGCTGTGCATGCACTGGATCTGAGAGGAGGAGCCCGCGTAGGGCCAGACTGTCAGAGTCCCCGGAGCGTCAGGAGAGACGCAGGGATACTCCGTTGGCCGTATCCACTCCAAAGCTTCCAGAAGCAGGTGAGCGCTCAGATTTAAGCTGCGCAGCAGATAAGGGAGGGTTTATCGGGTCATTGAAGACTTTGCTAGCTGCGCACAACATCGCGGTTAGCGAGCACGAAATGGGAGCTTGGATCGGGGGGGCTCGCGAAGGGTGCGTGGTCCCAGCCAGCAGCTACAGTGGCGCCAGCGAGTGCAAGCGAGGCGTTATCTAGCATGCGCGCGCCCGAGCCGGTAGTCAATGCGATTGCAGCTATAGGTAGTACCAATGCAGGAGTTACCGACGCAGCCATGAGGCCTATAGTCTTATGCTCGTTGGATAGCTTAGGAGCACACCTTACCCAGGAGGTTAAGGAAAAGATCTGGAGGAGGGAATTTATAGAGTTGTTCTCCCTTCTCCCTATGTCTAGGCAAACAGATTTGGCCGAGAGGGGCCCCAGGGAGGGGGACGAGCGGCGGAAATCCTTTGCTAGGCTACCTAGGACGTTTGATACATGGCTGCAAGCAGTTTCAATATGGGCTTGCGTACTGTGTGAGCGCCACCCCGAACAGAGTTCGGGATTATTCGTTTACATAGACGAAATTCGGAATGCTCACAAGGTCTATGGGGGTACAGCCTGGTGGCGGTACGACGAGGAATTCCGGCAATACTTGGCCTCAAGGCCAAGCATGGCGTGGAGTGACAAAGCGGTGGCGTATTGGCTAAACATCATGACACCCATGAGAGTCACGACGCCCTTTCGGAGCGGGGCCGGTGGAGCCAAGGGTAAATTGGCAGGCACCGCCGGAGCTGCGCGCCTGCTGGAGGACGGTTTCCGAGAAGGATTCTGTATTCCATGCGGGGTCGACATTCAGGGTTTTATTGTTCCAAACCTGAAGTCGGCCAGGGATTTTCCAGGGGTAGCTCAAGCCAAGGTGCTCAACGAGGTAAAATTGGGGAGGATGGCAGGGCCATTTGCGGCCCCGCCCATCCCGGGTCTAGTCGTGTCTCCACTTGGGGTGGTCCCCAAGAAGGAGAAGGGTAAATTTAGGTTGATACAGCATCTCTCCTACCCCAGAGGTCGTTCGGTGAACGATGGCATCTCAAAAGACCAGGCTACTGTGTCTTATGAGTCATTTGACCGGGCGGTCGACCTGGTGAGGAGGGAGTACAGAATTCGGGGTACCGCTGGCCCATGACAAGACAGAGGGCCCTACGGAACAATTGACTTTTCTAGGGATTCGGATTGACTCCGACAAAATGGAGTGCAGTCTTCCCTTGGAGAAGGTGGTAGACATGCAAGCGGAGATTAAGGCGCTACTGGGCGCGCGGAGGGTAACCCTGCGGCGGTTGCAATCAATATTGGGGAAGTTGAACTTCGCATGCAGAATTATCCCCATGGGGCGGATATTCTGTAGAAGGATGTCACTGGCTACTATAGGGATTGCGAAGCCGCATCATTTCCTAACAGTCTCTAGGGTTATGCGTGATGATGCGAGGGTGTGGGCGGTGTTCCTCGCCGATTTTAATGGGCGGGTGCTCCTTCAAAAGGAGGGCGCCACCAGCGCAGAGCTAGATCTCCACACCGATGGGTCTGGTCCGATTGGCTGTGGGGCTTATCTCCAAGGGAGATGGTGCGCTGCGGCGTGGCCGGAGGAATGGGAAGAGGCGGGTTTAATGCAGAACCCTACATTCCTTGAGCTGTTCCCTATGGTGGTAGCAGTTCACTTATGGGGTGCCTGTTTCAGGGACTGGCGAGTCATATTCCATTCGGCTAATAAGGGGTTGGTGGAGGCCGTGAACAACATCACAGCAGCATCCGTACCGGTGATAAGATTGCTCCGGCATCTTGTGCTATGTTGTCTTTGCCTGAACATATGGTTTCAGGCAAGACATGTGACAGTAGTGGATAACGGAATTGCTTACGCCCTCTCTCGGTTTCAGGAGGACCGCTTCAGGGTGCTGGCTCCGTATGCGAACGCCCTGGGGGAGCACATCCCCGTGGAGCTTTGGGAGATTGGAGCTGTCAGGTAACGAGACTCGTGAGACAGTCTGTTGCCCCAGCGACTTGGACAGCTTATAGACGCGTGTGGGCAAAATGGGATAGTCTAGTGGCACTGGCAGGTGGTGCCAAGACGGAAGAAAAGAGCATAGGGATCCTGCTTTGGTACCTGCTGCGGTGCGCCGAGCAAGGCGAATCAAGAACCGTAGTAGGGAGACAGGTCACGGCGCTTGCTTTTATGTTTAAGCTTGCTGGGCATGAGGGACCTTACAAAGGAGTTTCTAGTGCGCAAGGTGGTGCGCGGAATGTTCAGCGGGTTGCAAAGGCCGGATAGCAGGCGGCCAATAACATTTGCGTTGTTGCTGAGATTGGCTCAGGAATTGGTGGTGGTTTGCAGGAACCCCTTTGAATCCCTACTTTTCCGAACGGCTTTTTCCCTGGCGTTCTTCGGAGCGTTTAGGATAGGGGAGTTAGTGCACACATTCATGATGCTTACACAGCAGCTCCACAGCACTGATGCTGCAGCAACATGAAAACAGATTGCCAGCTCTTCAACACAATGCTTCCTGCATATATTACTTCATAATAGGTAAAGTATATTCATTTCTTATTTTATTAATTATTCATTGCCATACCAAAAAAAAAAACAACGCTGCTCATAGCACACAAACAACCAAAAGGCGCTCATTGCGAGCCACGCGATGAGCGCCAAAGGCGCTCAGCGCAAGGCTCGCAATGAGCGCCGAAGGATCTTAAAACACCAACAAAATTTATTTCGCACACAAACAACATTGCTAGTAATAATAATAAAGCTGGACTGTTACAGTGGCCTTTTAATATCAAATCCAAAATATGTTACTGTTGTTGTTTAGTCATTCCATATTATTTTCTTGGCAAAGATACTGGAGTGGGTTGCCAGTTCCTTCTTTATGGGACTGCAATTTGCCTGACCTCTCTGCCATCTTGGGTTGCCCTATATGGTATAGCTCACAACTTCATTGAAATACACAAGTCCCTTTACTACAACAAGGTAGAGATCCAGAAGGGGAAATATGTTATATCTGACATCTTATCTTTAACCACATCATCATAATCAAATATTGCTAATGCTTTGTGATTATATTTCAGTTCCATAAAAGAAATCTTATAGATCTTATCCCTTAATGGAGATTGCGTGCAACGGATGTCAAGTTTACTGGTCTCTATTTACGTAGCTGTGCATTAGTCCACTCTCCTCCAGATTAGTCATGCAGTTAAATAATCTGTTAATTCTACATGGTATGTTTTTTGTTCATTTAAAAAAACTGTATGATGGAAGCAGTATCTTGGAGACACTACATCTGACTTCCTTTGATGCAAAGAATTTACTCTAACCCTTAACATGTTTGAAGATTTTGCATGAGAGGTTTCATATAGTCAGCCATTGTCATTTTAATGTGCCTGATTCTACAGACTGTAAGTGTTATGTGCGTATCAACACAACTAGGGAATATCACTAAATACAAGACAAGTTGTCATTCATTTTGAAAAAGAAAACAGGAATTGACACTGTCCTGGCAACAATAATGAAGAGACACAAATAATTTACAAATACCGTATGACTGTTTTCTCTTGTGAATAAGTAGAAGTAAAAGTAGTTTTAGAAACAGTGATACCTCGGTACTCGTCTACCTCAAAACTCGTAAAATTTTGTATTTAACGTTCCTTGATGAGAAAAAAATGTGTCGGCAGCTAACACTTGCTTTGTACTCAATGTACTTGCGCCACGCCACAGTTAAATAATGTACAGTGGCATAGTGTAGCTTGTGCTGACAAGAAACCAAGAGCAGTCTGTGCCTACAAGAACCAAAGTAAAGTCGCTGCTTATAAGAACCAAAGTTTAGCCTGTGCTTATAAGGATCAATGTGTAGCCTTTGCTTATAAGGACCAAAGTGCAGTCTGTGCTTACAAGGACCCAAGTGTAGCTTATGCTTACAAGAACCAAAGTGTAGCTTGTGCTTACATCATGAGTTCGAAGAAGGCTAGTGATACCACTCTGAAGAAAAGAAAAATAGTGAGAACCATGATAGAAAGGAAAAAAGAGATAATAGCCAAGTATGGGTGTGGTAGCCTTGTGTCTGATCTCGCTGCTGAGTAAAAAATGCCTAGAACAACAATCTCTATGATAGTGAAAAATAAGGAAGCTATTAAAGTAGGCGATCTGTCTAGAGGTGTGAAGGCTGTGACTAAGCAAAGGTCACAGATATTGAAGGAAGTAGAAAAATTGTTGTACATTTGTATTTCCCAGGCACTAATTTGAGAGAGAGCAAAACAATCACAAGCCGTTCTGGTAAAAGATGAGCCTACAACAAGTGGTGAGAGCAGTGAAGTATTTAAAACATGTCATGGTTGGTTTGAGAATTTTAAAAAGAGAACTGACATTCAAAGTATGGTGAGGAAGCCAGTGCCAACAAAGAAGCTGCTGAAAATTATGTCAGGGAGTTTAGAGACTATGTAGAGGCTGAGGCTTTTATTCCCAAGAAGTCTTCATCTGTAATGAGACTTGTTTATTTTGAAAGAAAATGCCTAGCAGAACCTACATCACTCACGAAGAGAAGTCATTGCCAGGGCACAAACCAATGAAGGACAGACTAACTCTGTTGGTATGTGGAAATGCTAGAAGGGATTTAAACATTAAGGTCCTCATTCAATTTGAATTTTGTCAATTGAATAGGGCTCTATATAAGCGCATAACATATTTTTTTGACATAATTTTTTAGTTGTTGAAAACCTTGGTTTTGGATAGAGGTTCAGTAACTAAAAAGTTCTGTGAAAATGTTTTGTATGTGCTGATATAGAGCCCTATTCAATTGGGCAACTCGGAATTGAATGAGGCTCTAAGTCTTTATTAGTGTACCACAGCAAGAACCCCAAAAGAGAAAATGTGATAAAAAGTAAGTTATGTGTAATGTGGAGGGCGAACAGCAAAGTCTGGGTAACCAGGCAGTCTTTCATCAAATGGATGAACAAAGTAGTTGGACCCACTGTAAACAAAATATTTGCAGGAAAAAGAACTGCTTTGGTAGGCTCTGTTAATAATGGACAATGCTCCTGCTCACCCTCCAGGCTTGGAGGACAACTTGATGGAGGACTTTTAATGTATAGCTGTTAAGTTCTTGCCCCTAACACAACTCCTCTGGTCCAGCCAATGGACAAGCAGGTCATCTCAAACTTAAGAACTTAAGAAACTGTATACAAAGGCTCTCTCTTACAAGACCGTGAATGAACTGTACCTGGAGGGAATTGTGTTCAGAAGCTGTAACTCCGAAAAAGCACTAAGGCTCTCAACAGGATAGGGGCCCCCGTCAGGAGTAAAAGAAGACTCTTACTTTATTAGTAGAGATGGTTATATAATTTACGGAAAGGTGATCTGATCACACTACATATATTTTTGACTTTTTATTGACCCCTGTAGCACTTATCATGTATATGGAAGTTTCATGGATTATGAATGCATCTGAGCAGAATCAGTGTGTATGATTTTTTTTGCATAAACCCCCCCAAAATAAACACTTATAAACTTGCAAAATGTCTTCAGTTTTCAGGCAGTTGATTTTGAGAAGGAGCACCCCTGAAAACCCAAGCTAAATTAGCAAAAAATCCTTATTAGTTGTGGCCAATCAGAGACAGCTACAACAATGTATCGGTTTCCCTCTCACTGGCTGAGACAAAGATGCTCAGGAGGCTGCTGTGAAACTGACAGCTGATTCGCTAGGACATATCTCCACCCAGCTCATTGGCCAGGACCCTCTGCCTACATAGGTACCTTGGGGGTGTAGCTCACACAAGAAATTTCAAACGTACTTTGAATTACAAATATATAGAGTTCCTCAATAAAATTAGACATGCCCAATCAGACAAACTTAAAACACAGGATATCTCACAAACTTCCATATACCTATGTAAATTCTAAATGATGTTGATAAACATCACATTAATTTTATAAACTTAGGTAAAATTAATAATGAATGTCCAAAGAGTCCCTTTAAACATGTTTAAGATGTCACAAAACCTAAATAAATATCTCACCAAGAGTTCAATATAAAGCACAGAGGGCCATTAACATGCTTTATTTACCAAGAATTATAATTACTTTCTGTTGTGGAAAATGTAACACCTGTCATTTCTTTCTTTGAATGTTCCAAATATGTCTTTAAGATGAAGTATAAAGGACACATACTCTCCATATTAACAGGGCGGTGTTAGTCATCCCGCCATTTGTAGAGCACCATCGATGATAAAGTGCCTTGAGGCATGTCATCCCCATGGCTTTGTTGGTATGTGATATCTATTGAACAGGTCTGCCAACTTCAAATCCAGTGAAAAACTGTAAATTACATCTGATTCACCAAAGAACGTTATTTAAGTACATACTAATTCTTCACATGAAGAACCTTGTATGTACATGGTAATCTCTTCTGAAGTAGAATGATGGGTTTTAATAATCAAATTACAAAAAAACATTACTCACAAAAAAATTGTTAGTGAAAAACTTGTTAGAAAGGAAACTTGGTAAAATAAATATATAATATTAAATGTAATAATAATTAATATAAGACATACCTGGATTGGAATATCTTGGTAAGGTCGGGAAACATTAAAAGACCACTTTATAATGAAAATATATAATTTTTGTGCCTAAGGGGGCATGAACATCTAATGTTCATTGCCAGTCTATCTTGGCCATTCAACGCAAACTCAAGAGAATTCAGCCACTTGTAAGAACTTTGGATTCATTGATTGACCAGTCATTGTACAAGCACCACAACACTAATGTAAGGTGTATATATATATATATATATATATATATATATATATATATATATATATATTATTATTATTATTATTGGAGGGAGCTCCAGTTCTTGGTAATGTCACTGTTGTGCCATATTTTCTCCACTTGATGATGTCTTCACTGTGTTCCATGGTATATCTAATGCCTTGGAAATTCTTTTGTACCCTTCTCCTGACTGATACCTTTTAACTATGAGATCGCTCTGATGCTTTGGAAGCTCTCTGTGGACCATGGCTTTTGCTGTGGGATGCGACTAAGAAAATTTCAGGAAAGACCAACTAGAGCAGCTGAACTTTATTTGGGGTTAATCAGAGGCACTTTAAATGATAGCAGGTGTATGCTGACTCCTATTTAACACGATTTGGATTGTGAACACAGCTACATCCACAGTTATGCAACCATATTATTTTATTTTTATATTTTTTCTTCCCTCTACCTAAAAGATTTCAGTTTGTTTTTCAATCAAGTTGTACAGTTTATAGGTCACATTAAAGGTGGAAAAAGTTCTGAAATGATTTATCTTTGTCTCATTTTTTATTAGAGTCATCGTAAAAATCTCACACAGGACAGAGCTACTGCAATATGCATAGATCACAAGCCACTACTGATAGTAGACATGATCATTTCACAGAATGTAACACGTTGAGGAAGACCTGGATTCCATCAGGTTGGAATCCATTAACTGCATTAACAATCACAATCCACATTAGCAGGTTTGTCAAGAAGATATATTTCAAAATGGAGTCATGATATAATCGTAGCAGTCAATAGATGGAAATTTCTCTAAAATTATTGACAAATAAGCATGCTTATAAACTAGTCTACTGAGCTAGCCAATTAGTTTCATGAGCACAGTGAAAAGCACACTGCAAAATGATCAAAAAAAACCTGCACCCTAATATTATCATAAACAAACACTGGAAAGAGTTAGATGCCCACATCCCAACAGCATACAAGGTGACCAAAAATATTGATGACTGATTCAACATTTCCATCAAATGCACATTAAAAGGTTATACAATGTGGTTGCCACACTCAAAGAGCCAAAGGAACTAAACGATGAAGTGTACCAAAACTATTGGATACCACATTTTGGTATATATGCTGATAATAGAACATTAAGATGCACCATTGTTAATGTATTAGGACAAAAAGTCATATTTAATATTAGAACTTTAGGTAAAAACCCTACACTTTGGAGCCATCCATAATAAACAAGACTGTAGAGCAGTTATCAGACAATACAATTTCAGTAGCCTATATTCAACCACCTCAGTCTGTGTTACAAGACAAAAATGCGGTGCAGGGGGAGAAAGGCGCAACAACCTCTGGTGAAGGTCACTTGGGTAACCAATATGTGTTATATATTTCGGAGATGAATAAGATTGGACCCTCACCTTACTAGACCTCAAGGATGTGAGGTACTAGAATCACTCTTATCTGATCCTTCACTCTGGTCAGGTGTCTAGTGGGTCTCCCAATTATCTGTAGTGCTATTCAATATATGTCCTTATTTGTGAAATCCCAATGATTTCAAAGGCTACTATTTAGATCAGGAGCTTATTGCTGGACCGCCTGCTCTCAGTATAGAAAATAATATATATATATTAGTATCCAAGAGCTCACTATGACAGATATAGTATTATACTGTAATCCTATATTAGAGGAAAAAGTATATATAGAAAAATATATGAATAAAAAAAAAAATATATAACTGGATCTGATACAATGAAATTGCAGTAATTAATCAAAAGCTAATATTTGATTCAATATAGGTGATAGACGTGTTTTGTCACTACTCATGTGACTTCTTCAGGATTTAAAACACCCTTCTATGTGAGTTAAAGCTCAATTACGGTGCATACAAGTGTCCTGCTTCTTGCCTAGTCTGTGTTATGCTTAACCCCGAGGATATGCAAGATGTAAATACAAGCTTCATAGGCGCTGCTACATTTGTGGTGGTTAAAACCTCGCTCATACTGCAGGAAACCAAGTCTGAATCCTCTCCATCTATGGCTACAGAGTATATAATCAATTTTTTATATTGTCCATCTGGTGGTGTCAATGTAACTTGTAATTCATTCACAATATTTTAGCACTGGATGCTCACTTTGAATGAAATACCTCTTTGAATTATTAAATAAAGTCTATTTATAAGTTTATGGTCATTGGTGATCCATGTGGGCCTTTATATGACATCTGACAACTACTTACTAGTACGTGATAGTACCCTTAATGTCATATTGTTTAGAACAGTGAAGTAATTTCTTACCATATCTCAATCACTTTACCAGCTTTACATATCCTGGACTACATTCACCTAAATAAACCATTGCAAACAATATTCCTTATGCATCTCACATATGTAATCCAAATACTCCCCCAACTGCTCCATCTGCTGTCCCAATACTTACAGTTCTCTTTACCTATCCTGTACACAGGGCATCTCTGGTGATGTTCCTACCCTATATATTTTTCTACCTCTATCACACTCTACCCTACTGTTCTTATCAATAAATGTATTCTGAAAAAGTATATATTCAGACAAGCTTACCATTATGCTCCCAAATACCCACTAAACAAATTCTACTATAAGACATAACAAGATATGCTTCTTCCTCATGGATTCTGCTCCTGACCAGACTATTATTATTAACTTTCTTTTGTTAATAATAGCGCTATACAGGAGATAAGAACAAGAAAGAATATGATGTTAACAAACTGAAAAATATGGAGGGCCCTGTTTTGAGCTTAGAATCTTTGTAGAAAGTGTTTTTTCCAAAGCACCCTACAAGATTGGAAACTGCTACTTACAATCAAGACATTCCCTTATGATATAATAGTATTGATTATAGCCATGCATATCATCAGTTAAATAGAAAGAGATACTGTCAACCATCACCTGTTAGCAGGAATATTCACAACCAATTTCATATAAATTCTTATACTGTCTTATATTATAATTCTTCATTCTGTACTGTGGAAGATCTGTTTTTTTCCAGGAATGATTACAATGTTGTTTCTCAAATAAATGCTGTTTCATTAATGTTTGTCAGCATTTTTCTGGCACATTTACCCTAGGGTTATTTCAAAAGCAAAATATAGATTAATCATTTGTGTTTATGTGTAAAGATGGCCTTCTACAGGTAGAGCGAGACCATGAAGGCAAAAGAGCTGCTACAAATATATTGTATATTTTGTGGCATTGCTTTCAATGTAACTAACGGAAATGTGATTATTTTACAAGACAATCCTTGCTGAGAAAAGAGTTCAAAGATGACATTGGCTAGAAAACTTAATACATTAAAGATTAATATTTTTTTACTTTCAAAAAATATTTGCTTACTATAAAGTCTTGTTTTTCACTTTATTTTGGGAATACTGTGGTCCTAAGGGTCCACTGTGGTCACATAACTAAACTAGTTTGTGGTCATGATAATGGACAAAGTGGTTTTAGAAAGAAAATAAATAAATAAATAAACAATACCTTTATATTTTTGCAACTTTTCTACACAATTATTTCACTGTGTGGCTCTTTTTTCAAGCTGCTGCTTGGTACTTTCTCAAGTGGATGTGAAAACTAATGAACTTCCCTTTCATTCTGCTAAAGGCAGCCCCTTTAGACAGCATGGGGGAGGCGGCTTTTGACTGGGCTGGTGTTACGGAGTCATTGGTGGGTTTCTTTTGGTGGGAGGAGTGGTCACTTTAATAAAACTGGTGCTTTCCCGCCCTTTAGCAGCTATTCTGGTTCTAGCACATGCTGAGTATCCCTCCATCCCTACCTATTGGTGAACTTATTGACATATTGTCACAGCTGGAGGTTTGCAGGGGTGATTGCTCGCTATAGGGTGGAGCCTAATTATTTGGTGGGTGGTCTTACACCACGGTTGGTCCGGAGGCCTCCTGGGCACGGTGTTCCTGGAGGCCTCAGTTGGTTGTGGGCTATCTGATAGTTTTAAACACTCACCGCTGTTCTTTTATTTTGTTTTATGTTTATCAATAAAGCTGTGGCCTGTTTGAACCCACACACGGTGTCAAGTGTTTTATTTGGGTTGGTTACCAAAGCCATAATGATAGATTCCATTGCAGCACAATTGCAAATATTCTAAATAGGCTATGTTATTCTTTATTTACCTTCTAAACATATGTTGCATATTTAAAGTGTAGCTCAAAAGTACTAATCCTATAATGACCTTATTTGCAGTATAATTTTAAAGGGACACTGAAGTCAATATATGCACCTGTACCATAATGTAGAGTGTGGAAAATCATGCAGGAAATATGGTTATCTTTTTTTAAACTGATCAAAAATTCTCCTAGATATTATAAGTTGTAGTCAGTGTTTGTGTTGCCCATTAAGTCCTCCCATAAGAATCTGCATAGATAATGATGTTCAGGTAGTCATACTGTCTCTATTTTACCTTTATTGATTTCTATGCTCACAGACGACTGAGAGAGATTAGTTTGAGATTCAGTTTGGAAAAAAGTAGTTACCAAGGGGCCCACCTTAGAGAGAATGGGGACATCTCTATGGCCAGTACTATGATTTATGTGAAAGAAGGAATAGAGGATTGTTGCTATTGATAAGCTATGGCTCTCCTTGTAGCTAAGGTTATTTGGAATGCTAAGGCATTAATTGTGCTTGGAGACGTGATCCATGGATCAGGAGGAATGGGATTTTGAATACAGTTGATAATTATTTGGCAGACTTGGTGCCAGAGTGGAGAAAGCTTGGGGCAGGTCCACCCACATATGTACCTCTCTGCCCACATAATGGTCTGTTTAGGGATCCCATATTGTATAAACTGGATAGATTGATGTACCACCTCATAAGGGTCTTATAAGATTGCTCCTTAAAGTTAGAGCAAATTGAGAGAGATTTATGTATATCCCATCTCTCCTGCCATCCCTCCTCTGATAGTGTTCCTCCTAGATCCATTACCCATCTGTAAACATATAGCACATGGCATCTTTTAAACATTTTTTACATATTCTTTGCATGCAAAAAATGAATAAAAAAATTTGAAATGTCACATCTTGCTTTTTTAGAACAAACTGTCCATAGCTCCAACCTGCCTCTGCTGTACAGAATAGTGTCATATAATCTATCAAATGAAAACTTGCGCCAAAGCATTCCCTGCATTGTTATGGCCAAACCTTCCTTTGTTAGACCGAAAAAAACATGGATCAAAGGCATGCCTGTGCTTCAGGGTAAATAGTAACATTTCTAGGCTTCAGATCCTTCTTGTTAAAAAAAAATCTTGAACTGTTTACACTGTTTACACAATATCGAATGGTTTGGCTTTATATGTACTTTTAAAGGGCCACTGCAGTCTAAAACATTCTTAGATACATTTAAAGAACATGTATTATGCATGTTTCACCGGTAAAACAAATTCTATTAATTAAAAAAATGCATCAATAAAGCAATACAGGATTAGATAAAAACAATGCAAGGTGCATGATCTGCCATTTATCTTAAAAGTGAATTGTGAAAAAGAAAAAGTTGCATGGAGAGCCTGTTAATTGTTTTTTCTTATCTGATCAGATGCAATTAAATGGGAATACAGGAACAATCAGCTTGCAGCCCAGACCTCCATAAAATGCAAGACATATGTTTTTTTTAACTACAGTGGCCCTTTAAGACCCAAACTCTCAGAGCAGGCATTTACAAATAAATACAATAAATTGAATTCTCAAGAATTAGCCCCATGCTGATGATAGGCAGTAACCTTGAAATGGCTGTCTGTGGGTAGAATTCCCAGCTTGTGTACAATACAACCCAGGCTTTGCATAAAAGCTGTGTAATGCAGCGGGCATAAGCTTAAAGGAAGCCATGTTTACAATGGTTATGGATAGAAGAACAAACAACAACATTTGTGGGCACATTTGCAGGTTACATAGTTACAGAGGGCCTCATTCTATTATCGGCCGTAGGAGATGCGGGGCTGCAAGAACCGGCCGCAAGCTATTCGGCTATTCTATTCCCCTCCGGCCGGCGGATTCTGGCAGGCTTGCGGCCGGCGCCTTGCTATCCCTTGCGGCCACTCGCGCCGGAGGAAAGCCTTTGATCTAAAACGGCCGCAAGAGTTTCGGCCGAAAGAAAAGCCTGGTTGCTATTCTATTGCTCCGGGAACCCTCTCTGCAAGGCTAAAAGCGAGCCGCAGCTTACTTGCAGCAAAAAGGTCCCGCTAGCACCAATTAAGCACATTATAAAGCAGAAATAAAGGCATCCTGCACTCTGAGGAGACTATAAAGTGATTGTAGGTGTTAGCAAAAATAGCACAACATTCCCCTACACTCAAATCCGTAAATAAATTATTTTTTAATTTATGTCAAATATCCATGGAAAAAGACCAGCCCACGCTGCGGCCGGAAAATAAACAGTTAATGTAAACTCAGATTTGGGCTGATGTGCAAGCTTGAGAGGGGGTTGCTATTAATCCTCATGTCCCCCAATATGATCCCTAGCATTTACAGAGCTTTACAGTGCCGTCTTGAATTTATTTTTGCGTTTAAAGATTTCTGAGCTTACGGACGGTTGCAAGATATACGTCCGGCCGTAAGGGGAGATCCTTGCGGGCTGTATAATTGAATTGCAAGATAACGGAATCCCCGCAGCCTTGCGGCCGTTTTACGGCCGATAATAGAATGAGGCCCATAGTATTTAAGGTTGAAAAAAGACTTTCAGTTCATCAAGTTCAACCTTTTTAGGTTCCTGCTCAGCTTCACAGAATGCAGTGTAATAACTGTATTTCTCAGAATTTTGAGCAGGAAGCAGGTTTTTAATTTGTTTTGGACATTCAAATGTGAACACAAATGTACTATTTATTAATATATATATATATATATATATATATATATATATATATATATATAAATAAATATACACCGTATATATATATACACACACATATATATACGCTGTGGCGTTCAATGATATAGGCCTACTACCTATCCAGGCCACAACATAAACGTTATCCCCTATATTCAAGCAACTATTTAGTTATTCAGAATTCCTAATATTTATAAGGGATATGATAATATGCACTTTAGCTCCTATAGTCTGTGAAGTATAATGGTGATATTTAACAATATTTAATATTAAGTCTTCGTCTATCTATTAACTTATTTATCCAAGTACAGACCCTTAAGCCCTCCAAATTTATACCGACTTATATTGAAGTACATTGAATACTTCGATATATCACATCAAGCACTTTGGTTTATATTTCACCAAGGGGAGCTTTTTTCCTTCCCTGGTAATAATTTTGCACTTTAATACAATTTGACCTTCGGGTATATTGTATGTTCACTATTAGCACTTAGCACTTTATTTATTTGGAGTATACAAGGTCACATGATTAGTGGGTATCTTATCAATACAAGATACCGCTGTAATCATCTATATAAATAAATTTGTGGACACTTTGGATCTGTTAACTGAACATATAGGATCTATAATATGAAGATATATTAATATGGCAATTTTCACCTATTCCTTCAATTTTTCTATTTTGTCAGAGAATTAGGATTTTATACCAGCCATTTTAAATTTCATAATAAATGTTAAGTTTTAAAGTTTGACTTTTTTCTATATTGTAAGTTGGGCAGTGGGTGTGCACTAATTTACCAAAGGATACTAGTTCTTTCTCTTATTACTTATTACTTACTACACAGGAAATATGTATTATTTTAACAATTAAATGAGGGAGCCAGCCCACATTTTCCTATGTGGTAACATCCTGAATACAACCTTTGAAACATGAGAGATGTCCGTTTGCCCCTCTTTTAGTTGTTATATAAATTTCATGGGAGCCAGGCCTTCTAAAATTTGCACTTTGGGCTCCTAAATGTCTTTACAGAATATCATGTATACATCTCTTAGAAGTGCTCCCTTCAATGATCCTAGAAACAGCCTGCCTGGCTCCTATAAAATCTTTCTAGTTTTTAAGTATCATTACTTAGACAAAGGATACTCTAACTATTAGCTTAATTAAACATACTGAAATTTACTAGTGATATATAGAAAATATAATAATGATATGGCGGTCTGAAACAAATGAGCCAGAGGTCCCGATTCAGACCTATGTCCGCCTGCTGACTTCACAGATATAAAATATAAATCATTTCTATTACATACATCATATACGTTTTTAGATTTTAAAATGTGTTTTTATTTTAATATTTTTTATATTGTACAGATTAAACAATTTTGGAGTTGTCAACTGAAAATCACCATTTTTTACTGAGCATAGAAAATCAGCAACTTACATACATTTAGAATTAAACAATAAATTATATCAAGTAGCAATAACTAGGTAGCATTAAGTGGTATCTGATGAAGCATTATACCATATACGCTATGTTTTAGAAATAATAAAGACAAATGGATCATCTTACCAGGTCCTATTACTCCCAATAAATAGTATAGCAGAATAAGTTTCTCCATCTGTCCTGTGTCTCTGCTCCCTTCTTACTCCTGGATTGATGAGGTTGAATGTCCTGCTTTACCTGTCTAATAGTCACTAATCCTTTTCCTTCTGACCAACTCACAAGCTGTCAAGTACAGAAGCAACACAGATAAAAGCCCAGGTATCTAAGGGAGTTTCTAAACACCAGTTTGTTTGCATTAACTGTCCTCTTTAACATATTTACAGCATGCAAGATTTGGTCAACATTACCAGCCAATGCTCAATTAAAGCAACTGTTGCTGATTTGTAGAAAGAAAAAAATGGTACAATGGATCCCAGAGGTACTAAATACCCTGCCCATAAATATACCATCCTACTCAGACAAGCATTTTATTAAAAACTTGCAGCAAATGGGCTCATTCTCATTTGATTACAAAGATTCAGAAGCGGTGGAGCCAAATATATAGAACTTAGGAGCCAGCCTGATTTATTCATTCAGGAAAATACTTACATACGATTTAAGTTCTATTAATATATATATACTAGCGACTTGCCCGTCAAAAAATTACGGCAATAAGAATGTAAAGCAGGTAATGTTGTTTGGGTGCAAAATTAATTTTGTTGGTGTTTTAAGATCCTTCGGCGCTCATTGCGAGCCAGGCGCTCATTGCGAGGCTCTTGGTTGTTTGTGTCCTATGAGCAGCGTTGGTGTTTTTTTTTGTTATAAAATAAGAAATTAATATACTTTACCTATTGTGAAGTAATATATGCAGGAAGCATTCTGTTGAAGAGCTGGCAATCTGTTTTCATGTTGCTGCATCATCAGTGCTGTGGAGCTGCTGTGTAAGCATCATGAATGTGTGCAGTGTAATAGTGTGCGTGCGCGAGGCAAATTCGTTAGTGTAGCTGTGTACTTCCGGATTGTATAAGTTATTGTTCTAAAATGGCGCCTAATGTGTGGTATGCGGCTGTGGCTGATTTAGCGTCCTTGTTTTCGGATGTCGTCCGACTTTTTCAGAATATCCGTAGCTGTTTGGTGGTGTTTTGCGTGTTTAGGGGCCTTTAGCCTCGTTTTCGTTTTGTTCGCCGCCCATTTTTTCTCTTGCTTAGGTGATTTTCGGGTGTCTAAACTCCGAAATTTAGAGTTAAATCGAGGTGTAACTTCACTTGCAGAGGTCCTGGGTGCCCCCCCTTGCTGTGAGTAACCTTTTTATGTGTTTGTTGTGTGTATTTATTGTGTTTGTAATGTTTTTGGGGTCGTGCGGGTTGCGTCCTTGTTTTCGGATCTCGTACGTCTTTTTCGGGAAAACCGTAGGTGTTTGGTGGTGTTTTGCGTCTTTAGACTGCTGTAGCCTCGTTTTCGTTTTTTTGGCGGCCATTTTTTCTCTTGCTTAGGGGATTTTTGAGTATCTAAACTATTTTATTTGGAGTTAAATTGAGGTGTAACTTCAGTTTTCGAGGTCCTGTGTGCCCCCCCCCCCCCCGCCCCCATTTGCTGTAGGTAAGCTTTTTATGTATTTGTTGTGTGTATTTATTGTGTTTTTCATGTTTTCATGTGAGTGGGTTTCGGACGATTTTTGCGAGGTCGTAATGGGTCGTAACGTGTCTTGTATTTTGCTTTCGTAACTACGTTAATGTGGTGAGGTCCGCATTTGCTGGCAAGGAGCGCCTTTGGTGCTCCATGCCAGCAACTGCGACCCTCGCTTCGCGAGGGCTGCAGGCTCGCTGTGCGAGCCCGCAAGCGTTAGCAATAGCTCGCATGCTCACAACTATATATGTGATATATATATATATATATATTTATATATATATATATATATATATATATAAAATGACACACCTTCTACTTTGATTCGTTACTTTCAACTTTAAGTTCTAGCAGCCCTGAGATGGCATATGTTTATTTGATACTTATACATAAAATGTGTGTGTGTGTTAATTATTAGTTCTCGCACTTATTAAATGTCACTTTTATCTGTCTATCTATCTATCTATTTACACACATACTGTATATATATATATATATATATATATATATATATATATATATATATATATATATATAATCATTCAGTTCTCAGGGATGTAGCAAACACAAAATGGATTCCTGTATTCATAAACAGAGTCTTCAAAAATTCAGATTTTTCCAAAAAAGTTAGATGCTTTTGGCACAGCGGTTAAAATTAGTTAATTTGGTACATAGACGACAAACAAGTATTTTTTTTTCTTGAACTGCAGTAGTACTTTGCTTCACTTGATAAAATACTTTATATTACACATAGTTTTATATTCTACCATACTACTATTCATTCATACAGGTTCCCTGGTGGTCCAGTGGTTAGGTTTCAGTGCTTTCCCAGCTGTGACTTGGGTTTGATTCCAGTCAGGGAACAAAGATATAACACCACTCTGAAGCCAAGCAGGGTTGGGCCTAGTCAGTACTTGAATTGGAGAGCACTGGAGAAGGAGCTGGTAACCCACTCCAGTATCTCTGCCATGTATACCAAGTGGATCAGCATGGTGCCTTATGGTCCAACACACAAACACACTATTCATACTACTGAGTGCCCTGGAAGACTCACTTCCATAGAAACAGATTTTGACAGCTGTCATTACCCAATAGGCCAATCCAGTCTGCCCATTCTCTTATCTACTGAAGATCTTAGGCTTAATTAATCCTTGTGATAGACTTATCCTGTCCCAGACAATGGCAGTTGCTCCTGGGTATATGGAATCATTGATGGCTGTCATTCAGGTTGTTTGGGGCAATTACCTGTCCATAAGTTTACATGGTTGTTGTGTTAGATTCCCATCTGTACTACATTTGTACATCTGTTTTCTATATTAACTTTTGTCACCTTTAGCCTTCCTGGCATTACATCTTGCTCCATCTTTTACCCAGGTCATAGTAGCAGTCTGTTTTAAGGCATTAAAGGCTCACTGTAGCCTCATGCTTAAAATACATTATTTTGAAGAACTACACTTCAAATTAGGCAAAATATTTTTAGAACATAAAAAAATACAGCCGTTAATATATTACCTTTTTTTACGCAATTCTGCTGCTGTGGGATCTACCATTGTTCCTTAGGTAGTATGATCATTTGAAAAAAAGGGAAAGCTTCTTTCTGTGCAAAAGGAATGTGGCAGCTAAAACTGCTAGTGGTTTCAATAAGACTAATGGAACGCTTGATTGTTTAAAAGGACACCCACTGAGAAAGTTGGAGACAAAATCAACTGAATAAAGAACAGGGAGTTGAATAATAAATAATAAATGCATAGAAAAGCTAAAACAAATATTTTTATTAAAAAAAAATTACTCCTCAGTGGTCCTTTAAAAATAAAATCAGGGTCAATTAAAAAAATTTAAAATCTGTTGCTGTCTCCAATTTTTTGGCCCACTTTTTCATGTTTTTCATGTTTTCCTCATTTTTTCTACAAGTCTCGGAGGAAAGAAAAGGAGAAGGGAGTTTGAAGCCTACAGAGGCTTGTTAAGGGACTCTAGGCTGGAAAATTCTCAAATGCACCACATGTATGGATCTATTAGTGGTGCAGGGGGTGCAGGGGGTGCAGTGCACCAGTGCCCTCCTCTCAACAGGCCCAGTGCTGTGTAATTTTTTTTTCCATTTTGTTTCGCATTTCTTTTTTGTCTGTAGTATAGGGCCCTCTGGGGCCCCCACTCCGGCCCAGGCTACCACAGCTCCCCTGGGCATCTCCTGGGCCCCCTTGGGCTTTCTTGGCCGCACAACCCCTGGCCTGAAATTGATTTTTGCCTGTTTTAAAAAAAAGAGCATTTCTGCTGAAGAGGTGGCAGTGTGGAGCAGCTCAGCATGCTGGGGATGTGTATGAGGGAAGAAGGTAAGAGAGCAAGGACTGCAAAGGGGCAGCAAAGTAAGGGGGGATGGGTTCTGTGAGAGAGAAGAAAATGAGATAGGGATGGGTGCTATGTGAGGTGGGTGCTGAGAGGGGTATATCCGTAGAGGATGTGGCAGGAAAGTAGATTGTGCACATCCTGAAGCAGTGCTTCAGGCAGAGGAGCTTTGCACAGAGAGGAGATAAGGGTAGGAGAGCGGTATGGAAAGAGGTCTTGGGGAGGAGCAGCAATGGGTAAGGGTCTTGGGAAGATTTGCTGTTATGGGAAGGGGTCTTCGGCAGGGGAGAAGTTATGGGAAAGTGTCTGGGTAAGGAGCACTGAGTCGTTTGGTCCCAGCGGGCCCCAGTGCAAAACATTTTTTACAACCCCACAGGTTACAAAGTTAAATAACTGGTCTGAGAAAAACGCTCCTCAGGCACAGCGTCAGACTATGGATATGACAGAGCAAGGGTTATTTATAAAATGTGTACTGTACAAATAAATAACTGTGTACTTCCTCTTTAAGAAGACAAAAGCCATAGGCACAGTTCCTTGTTTAGAGACTAACCTACTATAATGTGTGAAAGGACGTCACTGTCATTATGTAGCATCAGATTTAGAGGGTGCAAGGGAAATTCCATGTTATTGGACAACTAGGATCAATTTTTTTTCTATATTGTTTTTTGAATAACTAAACGGGATACTGGGCAAGAGTAACTAAATGAACACAGCCTTTATATTTTGCAACTTTTATATGCAAGTATTCTTTACTGGAAGGATTGCTTTTTTCCTGCTGCTAAACATTGTTTTCTCAAGAGGTTGTATTTTTGTAAACTAAGTCCCACCTCTCCGTCCCAGGCCTGGGGGCTAGCCATCTGCCATGCCCAGCTCCCAGGCCTGCTAACTCTGTCCTGACTCCCTGTGTTTGTATTCTACCGATCTGCTATGTCTAAAATGTATCCTCCACCACTCTATAAATTCCCACTTGCAGGCTATATTATCTGACCACTAGGGACAGATGCATATTACTTACTAGAGCCAGTCACCTATAACGAGACACCTTCCACCTTTACAAGTTTTCACACTTTCCCACCCAAGCAAACTTTCACCTGCTTCCTGACCCTTGCTATTCCTTATCTGTTACTCTTCCCCATATTTCCACCTCTTCCATTCTCTTTAGATTGTAAGTAGCAAATTTCCAATCTTGTAGGGTGTTTTGGGAAAAAGCACTTTCTACAAAGATTTTAAACTCAAAACAGGGCCCTCCATTTTCTTCAGTTGTTAATATTGTATTTCTCCCTTTTCTCTACCCCTGTACAGTGCTACAGAATATGTTGGCGCATTACAAATAAAAGTTAATAATAATTATTATAATGATGAACATCCCTCTAGTCCTGCTAAGAGCACTGGCAGATTTAACTGCCACATTCCCACTGTGCAGACTGACAATTCCTGTGTATTCAGTCTTCGCCCATGTCAGGAAGTTAATCTACTAAAACCAAAATGGCAGATTCCAGAGTAGAATAATTGTGTATAAAAGATAATAAATTAGAGCCAACAGGTGTAGAGTAGTATTTCTTGTAACTGTGATTATCAACAATAATTTCTAATTTCTTCACATGGCTCTGGCTCTGTTGTTTTCAGTGACGAGAATGACAAGGTTCAGTCCACTAGGAAGCAATTAGCCAATTCAGCCGAAAACTCAATCTTCACAGTTCCATATGGCTTTTCACTGAAACAACAGAGCTAGATCCTCTGGAAGTGGTTAGCAATGATTGTCAATAATAATCTAATTTATTTTTTAAATATTTTTTATTGATAAAGTACTTTTAAATTATACAATATTTAAAACATCTACTGTATTTCTTAACATAAAAAGTGTTTTAGAACCATTGTGATCATTTTATATGGTCTTTTCAACAATTAAACTTGATAATTGGCCAGGTTTTTTTGAAAGTAAAAATAAAAAACAACCTTTACATTTTGTAACATTTCTATTGTGCAGATAAATGTTTCCTGTGTATTTAAAATCTCCTCCCATTTTATTAACGGATAAGCAGAAACCAAAGTGTTTGATTCCACTGCAAACCTGCATATAAAATGTAAAAAATCTGAAGCTATGTTATTTTAAATATAAAAACCCTCCCTCCGCACCCCTTTTATGATATACCCTTTTCCACAGACCCCTTCACCTAACCAAAGCCTTGCACAAGCTCTTCCTGTTGCACCGAGCCTCTATGGTCCACAAGGTCCCATTAAATCATTAATTTTAAAGGCTTAAAAGGTTCCTATAAACATTAAAAAAAGTTTCTAGACACGATACAGAAGGTTTCTTCTACAAAAACTAATATGGACTATATGGCAAACTGGGCTTTTATATTACATTATTTATTTGGAATAGAACATCACTTAAGAATTTAAGAAAAATACACATATATTACATCCATGATAAAGATCTTGTTTGGCATATATAAACCAATATTGTCTAAACCTGGTGACTTTGTGCCCTTTGGTTAAATCTGAAATGAATGTCAGACTGGTGCCATTTATATCTATGCCTTCCCAACAGGCCAGTGGTGCCCAGTTTTGGTCAATTTTAGCTCAGTTAGGTCCATTTTCCCTTCAATTAATTCACCATCCATGACCCATTAATTGTATTTCTCCCTTCAGTCAATTACCCATTTATTTAATACTGGCCTATCATTTAATACTAACTTTAGTCCATGTCCTCCCTCTTTTTTCCTACCTACTTTGCCACTGAGATATTAAAATATATCAAAGGGTCTAATACAAAAAGTGCAATATTTTCCATAAAAAGAGGAAAGTACTACTTTACAGAAAGGGTATTAGATAAGTAGAACATCCTTACAGTGGACGTGGTAGAGTCAAACACATTTAAGGCATTTCAGCCTAAGGCTATCTTGAAGATTATTTAGGTCAAGGTTTTAAGTAGATTAAATGGACATCATGAATGGGTTTTTTGGTTCTTATCTGGCCACAAATCTATGCTTCCTGCATATACAAGCCATTAATAGAGGACACTAAAAATAATTGGGAAGCCTTTCTTCATTGAGAAACTCAACAAATTATCAATTTAATTAAAAAATATAGTTGCTGTTTATTAGCAAGGTCCATCCTGAAAGACATTTTATGTAAATATACATTCTACGTTTATATAATGGGATTATAGATTAGTAAATATTCCTATTTTTAACCCTAGTAAATTGTTGAATAGTGTAGGAGTGGAAATAGCTTGCAATTACTGCCCTCTAGTGGTCCAACAAAGACTGACCATAGACATAATCTTGTATATAACTGATGGTAAAGGTCAAGGGAGGGCCCTGGTACAAAATTATTTTGCCCCCCACCTTGCAACTTCTCAATACAAGTTAGGTGCCTATAAGAGTCAGAAAACAAAACAAAAATATATGTACGTGGCCAAAACACCTTGAGGATGATGAGATCAAATTCCTATAAACATAATTATCACCCTTCTTCCCTTATAAAGTACAAGGTCCCCTTTTCTCCAATCCGCTGTCGGTAGCAGAGGGCCTCTAGCCAGTTGTGGACCTTGGTCCTTTGCACCTTCTGCACAAGCACCTTGTACAGTTTCGATAAGTGGGGTAATGAGTTTGGAGTCATAGTGCGGTGCTCATGCTATCCAAACAAGGACAGTTCCTCCTTCTCTTACAGTTCTCCTTTACAATAAGACTGCAATGTTGGCTTCTTAACCAATCTCAGGGCATATAAAAAAAAAGTATTACTTGTTTTGCCTCCAAAACATTTCAGGCAGTGATGGACAGATTTGATTATATTATTACCAGCTATTTTGAGGTAGGGGTACTATTATTAAAGTGGAGTCTAGTTGGATTAATATTTACAATTCTCAGACAGTAAAAGCAATATCATTCATTAATATTACCAATAACACCTACTCCAATGATTATTTTATAGCAAGTGATATCTAAATCAATGATTATTTTATAGCAAGTGATATCTAAATGTGGTTAATCACACAACTGATCATTATAGTAAGATCTTATTTCTGCCCCCTTTTACCAAACTCTTTATCAGCCAGCCTCTTAATGACTCGTTATAATTTTTATTATTAACATCAATATAAATCTAAAAATAAGACCATCAATTCAAAATAAAATGTGAAAACTCTGGGGTCCGGAACAGATTATTTCAATTTGCATTGATTCCTATGGAAAATGCTTTTTTGGAACTCATCCTTCCCTCCCGAACGTATTAAGGACGTGACCCAAGGTACCACTGTATATATTTCATTTGATTTTCAGGGCTTTGTTTGATGGTTAAAGGAAGTTTGTAAAATTCATTGTCCCTTAATAGCGCTCAATGATCTAAATGAAAACCCCCCAATATGCTATTTCAAATTGTATAAAAAAATATATAGAAATAAAGAACACTTTGGAGGCTATCCTTAGCATTTATTAAGCCTAGCTTTTTACGTAGATAAAATTGACATACTAGATGGTCCTTTTGATTCTTGTCTTCAGTTTTATCTATTTTTATAGCTTTTTAAATTAATTTAGCTTAAAATGAATTCCAAATAATTGTAGGTACTGGTCTTCCTTTTGTTACTATGTACACAGTAAAGTCGGGGGGCTAAGTGCTAAAGAAGATGTTATCAATGTCTGCCCAGCTTTAGTTGCAGTGACTCCATTGTGGGAGACAGGTTCTGATTGCATTGTAACATAATGTCATTTGTTTCTTCTTTCTAGGATAAGAACAGAATAAGATCGCTAAGACAAATCTATTTTGTTTGACTTTTATATTATAGGTAATGTGCTATATTCCCCTTCTGGATCACTACCTTGTCATGGTGAAGGGGCTTGTGTACCTCAGTGAATCTGTGAGCTAAACCATGTAGGGTCACCCAAGATGCGCAGGTCATAGCAGAGATGTCAGATAAATAGTGCTCCACTTGAGAAGGAACTGGCAACCCACTCCAGTATCTTTGCCATGAAAATCTTATGGATGAGCACAACCAGACACAAGATGTGAAGTCCATAGAGTCAAGGAGAGTCGAACACAACTGAACGACTGAACGAATGTGCTATATTACCTGCACTGAAATATTGTTATTATTATACCATTATAGCACCAGTAATAGAGTAACATTTTACTCCATTTGTAGGTAAGGTATGTTAGATTAACACAATGATCTAGTTAATGCCGCAGTCCAATTAATATTGCACTAGTATTAGTATAACAATCAGTTTCTTGGTACAAAAGTCCTAATAAGAATGACATATTACATGTATCCCATTTGTCAGCATAGGGATAAAATGCACTTGTCAGTAGTACAGGATAAGACACACTTGAGTGCGGTATTTTCATCCCAATCACGTTATAGCTGCCCTGAAGATTATTCTAATTATCTGAGGTTCAGCAGTTTCTAGGTCTACTTGATCTTGGCCATGTCTGACTGATCCAATGAATGATTTAGTCAGAATATGACTATAACCTACAGTGTTAGAGCTCCCATACTTGGCTCCCGTAGTATCTCCCACGTGGCTGACTTAGAGGAGTACTTACCAGAGAATTTGAGCAGCTATTACATGGCTATTTCACATAAGTACTAACCGATATATACTCAGAGGATTGTCGTGTGAGGGAAAATAGCTCTTGAGACTCTCTAGGGTGCTTACGAGAACACTTAAGCAGATGCGTGTGTGAAGTTACCAATCAGTGCCAATATAGCTATATGTTTCTCACTCAAACATTGACATATTGATATGGTTAATTATTCTTGCACATGAACTTTGCAGTTTAGATATATCATATTATATGTTAATTTCTAACTTATTACATGACAGTGGATACCCAATTGGGTGGGTGAGAGGTGGGTAGGATTAACACGATTAGGTCTGTATTAATCAAATGGGATTTAGCATTAGTTGGGTGACAGGGTTTAATTGCGTGAGCAGGTATTTGTAATTGACATTGTGATTTAGTTGATTATTTTTGGGGGGTTAACCATTGAAATGATTCTTTTGTGCTTCAATTTTTTGCTTTTTTTGTGTAGACTTCAATTCTGGGTTATTAGTATCGTGAAATATGCTTATTTGGCTATTTTTCTTCTCCTACTGTGACACTTGAAGCTCCTTAAGTGTCTCTTCTTTTGCGGGAGGTTGAGTTTACACATAAGGATTTGTCTCACTGTGAGCACCCGCTAGGCCTTTATACATGTATGATATAACCTACAGGAGCCATGTAATCGCACTTTAAGTAAAATCTCCCGTAGCAGCAAGGAACGGTTCATATGTAGTGATCACTCATAAAGGGATGCTGTGGGTGTTAGGGCTTATGTGAATGTTTTACTTGCAAGATTTCTTGAGAAAGCCCTCAGTCTGCAAACTCTCTATTTACAAATACGTGTAGGCCTTTTAATTTCACTGATTTTTATGTATTCCCTCCAAGCTTCCCCTTTTTGTTTAAAGCATTGTCTAGAACAACCTTTCGGGACTTTTATGAAGTACAGATTTGAATAAACTACTTTATTGTGATTAAAAGAGACTTTTCCTATTTTTTTTATTAAAAATGTTATTATGATTTTAGTGTGATTTAAAAAGCTGATCTTTTGTGAGAAAATTGACATTGATAATTGTTGTTTTTCCCCTAATGCTTAGGCTGGATCGTTTCCAATCTTATTCAGGTGATAGCATTTGTAAAGACTTTGCTAGTGAAGCTATGCAGAGAAATCAGCTGCAGGCTCTGACACATATTGAAAAAGATAGGCGGAGCTCCATCTGAAAGATGTTGGGAAAATACCTAGTTCAGTGTCAGCTGTCTTACAACTTGTAAATCACATTAAATAAAAAAATAGTTTTTACTGATATTTACTACTTAAAAGCTGTGGCAACTGGATTATTATAGTGGCTGTTAACTTTATCTAAATTTATCAGGAATCTCCTTATGGAGTTGTCTTTGCTGTAGGGAGTGCCCCTAGATGCCATCACCTTAGTAATAAAGATATAGCAAGAAATTACAGTGACAGATTTAGGGAGATGGAGCTTTTCACATCTTCTACAAACTGCTTAAATGAGGTGGCTGTGCTGCACTATACAGCAATGAGGCAGCTGCAGGGAAGCGGTAGCAAATCTCCCAGCATTTGGAGTGGCCGAAGAGGGACATACATTACTGAATTCAGACTATTTGTCACTTTATCGTCATATAACTAATCTTGGCACAGCTCAATCAACATATTTATAATGTTATATATACACATACAGTATCTTACAAAAGTAAGTACACCCCTCACATTTTTGTAAATATTTTATTACATATGTGACAACACTGAAGAAATGACACTCTGCTACAATGAAAAGTAGTAAGTGTTCAGCCTTTATAACAGTGTAAATTTGCTGTCCCCTCAAAAAAACTCAACACACAGCCATTAATGTCTAAACCATTGGCAACAAAAGTGAGTACACCCCTAAGTGGAAAAGTCCAAAATGGGCCCAAAGTACTGTTTGTTTTGTTATCTCCTCCCAGTGTTAGCTGTGAGTGGGCCTGGTTAGTGAAGGAACTGACTAGTAAAATATAGTGCTCGGTTGGAGCTAGGCCTGTTCAATTCATTGTTTGTTTTGTTTTATTATTTCTGGTGACACTGGCAAAAGACTTAGTAAAACTGGAGAAAGTATTAAATCCTCCTGTGTAATAAAGTGCCAGAAGCATGATTAGAGAGGAGAAGAGCAATTTGTCACAGATTTAGTAAGAATGCGCAAGTTTGTAGGCTGTCTAGATGTGGTTGGATCCTACAAGGTATTTTAGACCCCTGATACATTTATACGTATAATAATAATATTTATTAATGTAGAAAATCGCCCCCTTTGAAATATATATTTATTATTGTAGAAAATCGCCCCCCTTTGAAATATTTTTTGCTTTACAACATTCGGTAATTGGAATATTCGTTTTTGCTACTATTTTTTCTCAGACAACCAGTTACCTCTGCACTTTTTCATCTTGATCTTTGAGGACACCATCACCAAACATGTCCTAGGGCTAGGAGTGCTAACACACTTGCATTTTTTTAAACAAGCCCTTATTCCCTGACAAAGGTCTTTTGGTCAGCTGTGTTTTAAGGCAAGTGCATAATAATAGGCTGGTAGCTTTTGTCATAAAATGTCAACAAAAAGAGAAAGTACCTGCATTTTCTTTCAAATGTTTCTTTTTTTTATAATAAAGAACACTCTGGTACTTTATGTCTTAATCAATTATGTCTGAAATGCATATACCTTCTAATTTAAAAGCATGTTCATATAGACAGAAATATGAAGAAGCATATGTGTGGTTATGCCCCACCCAGTTTCCCAGAGTGCAGTGCAAACATTGCATTTCTTGTGATTCTGAGCAGGAAGTAAGTTTATTAACTTAATATTAGGTATGCAAAAGTACAAACAGCTGTACTCTTACGTACCAGCTGTACCACTGGAGGGGCAGTCACTCTTTTCAGGAAAATCCACATGTCCCATTTGCAGGGCTACTCTGCTATTGACAACAATCTGAACTAAAGGGGGCTTTTAAATTATTAGAGTTGAGGAGCAGATAATTACATAAAAATATATATTTTTGTATACATACATATATTTTTTTAATCTTTTTTAATTTACCCCTACAACCAGATAGCTTGTTTAGAGAGTTTGCACACCATTCACTACTGCTGTTCCTATTAGCTTCTTAATAGTCTATATTTTAAAGGAAAGTGTAAGCTTCTGTATTCCAGCCCTCAACATGCTCTGCTTTCTCTGTTTCCTCAGAATGTCTAAGAGAAAGATAGAAGCCTAGAATATAAATTCTACAGAATATACAGTATATATTTACAGAGCCTTTGGCACATATTTAGGGCCTCATTGTAACGATGACCGCAAAATGGCCACAACGCCATAGCTACTATGCCTGGGCTTGGAGATTAAGTTGCTGCCTTGGAGGTCATCCAATCCCGGGACTACAGGCTTGGATGACCCCCAAGGCAGTAACCCGTTCTCCAAAGCCCGGCGGACTTGTGGCCACAAATGACAGTATTGGCTAGCGGCGATGTGCCAGCTAGCCAATGTACTACATGGCATCCTCATGTCCCCCAATGCGCCCCTAATTATAGTGCTGTACAGTGCTGCATTGACCCCTAAAGATATTTAAACCTGTCCGAGTACAGGCTTGCATTCATATCTCCCGCTGCGGCTCCTTAAAGGGACCACGGCACACTAATGATTACCCCAAGCCACGGGGGTACTGTAAGTACCCCCGCAGCAATTTATATTAACTCCCCATGCTGCGGGGTCCCCATTGGGAGCCCCTGGAGGGTCCTCACACTAACCCTTGCAGCTAACCCTTCCATCGGGACCCCCACTGCATTAAAAATTTGAATTTCACGCCCTGCGCCAGTGACAACAGCCAATCAGAAGATGCAGATGCTTGGAGCCAATCACAATGGGATACCCCCCCACTGGGTGTATCTCATTCTGATTGGCTGAAGGGAATAGCACGTTCTGATTGGCTGTTGTCACTGTCAATCATATAGAAGCCAATCAGAAGGCGCAGGTGCCTTCAGCCAATCACACCACGGAGGTGTATCCCCTTCTTATTAGCTGAAGGCAATAGTGCCTTCCGATTTGTTTAAAATTGATTGACACGTTCAGAAGCCAATCAGAAAGGACTATAGGGGTGTATCCCATTCTGATTGTCTCACACCTTGGCGCCTTGGCTAAAATTTGATTGACAACCTTTTTTAAGCCAATTAGAAGGCGCCATTTCGTTTTTTTTGTTTTGTTTTTACGAAAAAAGCGCTAGAGGCCTCATTAGCGTCTGGGAGCCCCTCCAGGGAGGAGCTCTGTTTTTTTTTTTTTTTTTAGTGCGTGGATTCTTTAAGGGCCCAGCTGGGGCAGAAGAAGAGGATGACGGGGACATCGCGGACAGGTAAGTTTTACATTTAGAATGTTTATTGTTTATTTATGTTGTGTTTATTTGTGTATGTGTGACAAATGTGATGCTTCTTTTTTCCAGGGGCCAAGCCGGAGAAGATAAGAAGAGGGACGGGGACATGCTGGAAATGTAGGTTTAATACTGTATTTAGAATGTTGATTTATTCTATGTAGTGTTTAAATCTGTACTAATTTGATATTTCTTTTTTTCCTAGGGGTGCGATCTGAAGGGACATCTGCAAAGATAAGTGGTCTTATTTATTCTATTTTAGGTTAGATTTAGGGTTTAATGTATTAGAGATAGGAGGTTATGTTATGTAGATGGGGTAATGTTTAATAGATAGGGGGTAATGTTATGTAGATAGGGGTAATGTTTAATAGATAGGGTAATGTTTTATAGATAGGGGTTTATGTGGTATATATAGGGGGTAATGTTATGTAGATAGGGTTAATGTTTTATAGATAGGGGTAATGTTATATAGATAGGGTTAATGTTTAACAGATAGGGGGTAATGTTTTATAGATAGGGGTTAATATTTTGTAATATGTAATGTAGATAGGGGGAAATGTATTGTAGTTAGGGGGTTAATAGTATTTTTTTGTAATGTATATATTGCTGTATTGTATTGTTATGTATACTGTATATGTGTATG
The DNA here is from genome assembly GCA_027410445.1 of Discoglossus pictus. NCBI lineage: Eukaryota > Metazoa > Chordata > Amphibia > Anura > Alytidae > Discoglossus > Discoglossus pictus. The sequence goes on from CM050167.1 coordinate 369,542,445, forward strand.
TATTTTCTTTGCAGGTGTCCAATTCTTTTTTATTTTTTGTAGTGGGGGTTGTAATGTTTTTTTGTTTTTTTTTGTAGTGGAGGGTTTGTAATGTTCTTTCTTTATTTTTTGTATCGGGGGGTTGTAATGTTCTTTTTTTATTTTTTGTAGTGGGGGGTTTGTAATGTTTTTTTTTTTTGTAACTTAGCTTTTTTTATTTTGTGTAATTAGTGGAGTTTAATAGGGGGTAGGTAGGTGGTGTAGGTGTTAATAGGTTGGGGTAGAGGGGGGTTAGTTTAGATTTAAGGGTTTATTGGGGGGGTAGTGTAGCGTAGTGTTTGTACTTAGTGTCATGAGGGTCCTGGAGGATGGCATGTATGGGGTTTATTTTAGGGTTCTAATTGTCCCATGAGGGTCTTCATAGACCGTTATGGGACTGATTGGGTTAAAGAGAGGCTTATGGGGGTCTGTATAGACCCCATAAGTGATGGGGTTAAATAGGCCCAGTTATGGTTAAATAGGCCCAGTTAGGGTTAATGGGGTTTATTTTAGGTGCCGGGGGGGGGGGGGGGGGTACTTATAGTACCCCCACGGCTTGGGGATAGCCATTAGTGTGGGGTTCTTTAAGGACACGTGGCGGGAAATTCAAACCCAGCAATTCCCCAGGCTTGTATTTTGAATTCAAGCTCGCTGCAGGAAATTTGAAATCCCGTAGATGCTGCGTGGGTCACGATCGGTGACGTTTGGGACCCTCTGCAGCAAGGAAAGGGGTTTATGTGGGGAGCCTGCAGGGGTCCCTATTGGGACCACTGCAGCAAGGGGTTAATGTGGTGAGCCTGCAGGAATTCCGATCAGACCCCTTCAGCAAGGGTTAATGTGTGCACATTGCAGGGGTCCTGTTCGGATGCCTGCATTATAGGGTTAATGTTAGGACACTGCAGGAGTCTTGATCGGACCCCTGCATTATAGGGATGATGTAGGGACTCTGTGGGGACACTGCAGCGGTCACAATCGGGTCACGATCGGGACCACTGCAGCCAGCGAGGGGCTTAATTGGAGCAGCCGCAAGGGCTTCACAGCCATTGCGACGGCTCCAGGGTGGAAGTAAGCTGCGGCTATTTTGGCCATTTTGCGGGGTTGGCAAGGGGTAGCCGGAGCATTTGAATAGGGTAGGGTGGTTCCAAGCGGCCAAATCTCTTGCGGCGGCATGGGATCAAAGGCTTTCCCTGCAGTAAGCTGCGGCAGGGGGGGCACAAGGGAAGTCAGGGCACCGGCCACAAACTGGCCGGAGCCCTCGGCTACAAGGGAATAGAATAGCTTCGGCCACACAGCTCCTATGAGGCCCTTAGTGTGTGTATCTCTAAATCATTACTTACACATGATAGTAACACTACCTAAAATATAAACATTTTCAAGGATTTGTGTCCTGAAATGTTGATGATATGTTGATGATGATATGGCATTTTTTGCTCTATGGCGAAATACTCTAATGAGGAACAAAAATAAGATTTTCTTTCTGCAATTAATACACTTGACAGGTACAAGTTGCACAACTACTGAGGCAAACACATTTTATATTTGAAAATACTACCACCTAGTGGCTCAGTGTTAAAATATTTAAAGGTAGAATGAAGCAAATATTATAAGACAAATTTAGGCAATACAGGTAGCACTCGGCTTACAGTGATTTATTTTACAATTTACAATTCACTATAACAATGGTTTTGAAAAAAAAAATCATAAATGCACAACTATAAATACAAGATATAATGTAAAGAAAGAACACAGCCAATCAGAGATAAGAGCTATCCCCATATATGACCAAAACCAACCAAGGATTTGGTAGCTGGAGATAAGAGAAGGCGAATACTCAGTTTACGTGTTGGTGTACTATTGTTGGGTCACTATTCTACTGTCAATTTGTGAGTTTTAATAAAAAATTGTTATTAAAGTCCAGAAAGAGATGTGCAGTGAGGAAAAAAATGTGTTGATGAGATATTTTTAGGTAGCAAGGGATAGTTCATGTGTCTTTGTTCTTTACTAAGACAAATAAAGTGTGTTATTCCCTGTGTGCAGTGATTTGGTGCAGGTGAGAGGGCAGTGTTTATGCCTGGGTTATACTTGCATATGAGTTTGGGCCTAGTGTGTGACTGCATCTGATTTACTCAGACAAGTAAAGTGTGTTATTTCCTGTGTGCAGTGATTTGGTACAGGTGAGAGGGAAGTGTTTTTACCTGGGTTAAAATTGCAAATAACTTTGGACCTTGTGTGTGACTGTTCACAGGAGGGAGTTCAAAGAAAAGGGTCAAATTGTAGTATTTTTTTTTTTTTTGTAATTATGAGTCAGTCCAGTGGCGACCACACTCAGTGTACATCCTGTCATATGTATGCACTATTGAAACAGATGATCCAGAGTCCATACCTCTGTGAGAGGTGTAAGCATGTGGCCTCTCTGGAAGCTCAAATTGGAGAACTGGAGAGGAGAATTGCAGCACTTACTGATATTCCACTGGAAAGGGGTTGGTACTCACGGAGCACAGTTTAGCTGGGCCTAGCATGGAGAGTGGAGCTGGGGCTAGTGAGGATGTACAGGGAGGTAGCTGGATTACAGTTAGAAGGTTAATCAGGGGGAACAGGAGGAGGCAGGCCAGTTCTGAGTTGGCAAACACCAACAGATTTGCCAGATTGAGTGAAACTGTTGGGGATGTCCATTCAGGAATGGCAATGCCATATGGGGCTGTTCCCTCTAACAGCCGGGAGAACAGCTCTACTGGAGGAGTGGGAGGGCAACATAGGCAGAGCAACAGACAGGTTTTAGTGGTTGGGGACTCTATTATTAGGAAGTCAGACAGGGTGATTTGTCACCCAGATCCCAGCAATCCCGGGTGCTCGGGTTCGGCATGTTGTGGATCTGGTAGATGAATTATTATTCTTTTCAAAACTTTAAATATAATAATTTATGACGTGTCAATTTTGAGCGAGGTCTGAAACATAACTCATTGAATTCCCATTGACTTAAATTATATGATTTTATTTATGATTATATCATTTTACATAGATTTTTTTTTTGTAACAGTTCCTTCAGGAACAGAACCCTGTCATAACTGCATATTATAACGCATATAGAGTATTAATTAAACAGAACATAATTGAATATTAGTAGATATGAAAATATAGAAAAGCACAGAACTCAAACAAATAGTTACGGCAAATCATATTTATTTATGACCACTGGTTAGATTTATTTATGACATAAAAAGCTAATTCTTTTGGTTTAAAATATGACATACGATTTGTGTTGCAGATAAATTATAGGAATTATTGGATATTATTATATACTAGCGACTTGCCCATCAAAAAATGACGGCAATAAGATTGTAAGGCAGGTAATGTTGTTTGTGTGCGAAATATTTTTTTTTGGTGTTCCAAGATTCTTCGGCGCTCATTGCGAGCCTCGCTCTGAGCGCCTTTGGCGCTCATCGTCTGGTTTGCAATGAGCACCTTCTGCGCTCATTGCGAGGCTCTTGGTTGTTTGTGTGCTATGAGCAGCGTTTATTTATTTATTTTTTGTATGTCAATGAATCACATATATAGTTGTGAGCATGCGAGTTGTTGCTAATGCTTGCGGGCTCGCGCTGCGAGCCTGCGGCCCTCGCGAAGCTTTGCCAGCAACTGCAGACCTCGCAAAAAAATACGAGACACGTTACGACCAATTACGGCCTCGCAAAAATCGTCCGCAACCCGCGCACATGAAAAAATGAAAAACACAATAAATACACACAACACATACATAAAAAGCTTACCTACAGGAATAGGGGGCATTCAGGACCTCAAAAACTGAAGTTACACCTCAATTTAACTCAAAATAAAAGAGTTTAGACACTCAAAAATTCTCTAAGCGAGAGAAAAAATGGCAGCCGAAAAAACGAAAACAAGGCTACAGCAGTCTAAAGACGCAAAACACTACCAAACACCTACGGAATTTCCAAAAAAGACATACGAGAGTCAAAAACAAGGACGCAACCCGCGCGACCCCAAACACATTAGAAACACAATAAATACACACAACAAACATATAAAAAGCCATTTTTTTCTCTCGCTTAGGTGATTTTCGGGTGTCTAAACTCTGTAATTTGGACTTAAATGGAGGTGTTACTTCACTTGCAGAGGTCCTGGGTGCCCCCCCCCCCCCCGCCCCTTGCTGTGGGTAAGCTTTGTATGTGTTTGTTGTGTGTATTTCATGTGTTTCTAATGTTTTTCAGGTTGCACGAGTTGCGTCCTTGTTTACGGATCTGGTACGTCTTTTTCGGAAAATCCGTAGGTGTTTGGTGATGTTTTCACCAATGGCAAATGAGATCGTCATCATTACGTCACTGAAAAATGGAGGTTAGATTTCAAATCCTTACGGGTTTCAATTACGAGTTTCGATCACACCCGCATTCCAGAAATAATGAAATATTAATAAATCAGTAAATATGATATTCTAGTTCATGTGAGTTCCATTATATGTATTAACACATTGATTGCCGGAATCGCTTGAAAATGTTGTGCTAATAATTGTAATACCTAACATCACTTTCCCTTTAATTGTAAGTACAGTAGTGTGTTTATATTTTCATTTACAGTGCTACGGATAGGACTTTAATCCCCTTGCGTATCCTCTCTAGTACCGTAGGCTTTTTGGCTCCATTTGTGGGTTACGGGTTTGAACACCAGTGGATTCTTAGCAATTTAATAGTGATTTGCAAATGTAACAGTAACGGGCTTGACAGATCAAAGGATTTGCGGCAACGGAGTTCAGATTTCGACAGCCCATAGTGTTTTTCCGACTGTAACCCGCAGGTGGCTTGCGGGTAGCTTTAAGATGCTAATTTAATAGCCGCAAGTCTTGCGGGCTCCTTTACGGGCTACAGCTTTACACTTTAGGGGAATTTAATAGGGCTGTAAATGTTAATTTAGTTCTGCACTGTATTAAATAGAGTACACTTGACTGCAGATTAGTTAAAACATATATACATACTATCTTATCCAAAAAGTCCTGTTTTACAGTTTTCTGCAAAAAATATTCAGTTGGTATAAAAGATCAGGGATAGGTGTGGTGTATCGTGATCACTTGCCTAAAACCGGAGCTGCTAAGAGATGTCTGGAGACATGAAATAGTGGAGCATGTGCCCTAGAACATAACCGTAAGACATCTTCAGATAGTTAACTTTTTAGTATATTTTCCCTATGTCTTGCACAGTGACTTCGGCAAAATGTGAGCCCTCAGACTCCTTTTAAGGAGAATTAGTCTGCATTCTTTACAGCACCTTGTTTTGGAAACAATCTCTGCAGATGGGTCCATCAATCTTTTTAACAGAGCAATAGGATGCTTGAAAGAACAGAGAGCAGCTGGGACATTATTTGAAGTAATTGTTATAAGATGCCTGCTTATAGCTCCCTCAGTGGTATGAGCTGCATTTAATACTGACATGTGCCAGTGTCATTGGAGGAAAACATTTATTATACAGTCAGGGTGCTAAATGTAAGCTTTCCAACAAGTATTAACGCATATGTTCACATATCTTTAGACATGGTACATGACTGAGGCATAGTAAATACAGATTCTCAAACAGTAATAACTAGCAATAAATACACACACATAAATTGGGATTTTAAATTAATTAATGAACTACTTAACAGCTAATAAGAACAAATGACGAGTTGTGCTTACCCACCCATAAACTCAACTCGAGGGGGTCCCATGCCCTAAGAGTACTGATACCTCATGAGCAAACCCTGATGCCCACACCTCACTGTGGTCAAGCACCATCTGCCAACCAGCTGTGACTAAGCCACCAGAACTGTTAAATAAAGTTGTTACATAACCACCCCTTTAACACCAACCACTTATATTAACACCTTAACAAATAACCCTTTACATAATCAACTGGCAGACAACTAAACTTCCCATTACCTTAACTACATACGTTCATGGGATTCCTATATTAAAGCTTATATTTGTGCAAAATGCATAGTCGCTTTAAGCCCCACCATAATGCCCTCCCTCTTTAAACACGGCTCCTTTACAGCATATGCCTGCCTTTATAATATACCTTATGAGTACCGCACAGGAAGGATTTTTATAAATCAGGAAACCAACCCACAGACAGTACTGTTTCAATCTTTTAGATATCATCCCTGTGGGGATGGTTCCTAACTCATGCTATGTTATAATGGCAGGCAATTGCTTTAAAGGAGCCATGTTTAAAATGGTATGGATTAACGAGTAAAAATGCTTTGTGGGTTTATTTACATACACTGGCCCAGTTTTCCAGAGTGTAGTACAAACATTGTATTACTTGAGATTCTGAGCAGGAACTAAATTATTTAAATAAGAAACAATAGATTTACTGTACATATTTTATGGCAAAATATAAAATACAAAATAAAATATTTTAGTTCTGTACTAATATTGGGTTTAAAGAGAAAGTGTGCTTTCAGTTCGGCAGGCCTAGGGCAGTTGAAAACCTAAATACAGCACTGGTATAATGCATACCTCTCAATTGCCCTGTCTTGGTAGAACAGTCACTCTTTTAAGAAAAAAATTGTTCCATCCTTCTATACCCCAAAAGACAGTCCAACATTTAAAGAAATGCCTCTTGACCATGTCCCTTTTTCTCACAATTTGTTTTCTTTCCAGGTGACCCAGAAAGTTTTAAACTACAATTGATGCACTAAAGCTAGAGTACATTTTGATTGGATATTAGTTTCTTAATTATCTATCACTATGACTCATGGCAGTGGTATGTAAGAACGTTCTCCTCATCTCTTTTTTTTCCTGATTAGCAGCAGGAACTACGGCTTTAGACAGAAAGCCCACATCAAACAATGGACTGAGTATACACAAAAGATTATCTGGACCGAGTACACAATTTGGACTGCAGGGTCCCTTTAGGTCTGTTCATGTTTAAATGGAACTCTGGTCTGCTGAGAGTTTTTCAAGTTAACAGTGATTCTCCTTTCAAGTATTCTGCATCTTAAAGGACCTCTGTAATGCCCTACCAAAATAAAATGGTGGAATCTTGGGTTCCAGCCAAGTGGTTTCTCCAAATCTGTTGATTCTGACACACAAACATAAAATGGAGTTCTTTTTCATTTATCACTTTTTGGTCTTCCTGCTTGGCACTCTGCTTCCAGACCGACTGCACTGCGATTGTCATCACATATTATAATTGTTTAACTACGAGACGTCGTCACGCTGTTTGCGTGCTCATCGCCGGCGAGCCTCGCATAGCAAGCCTTTAAACCCGGATCACTTAGGCAATGAGGCAAGCCGTTAAACACAGAGCAATTGAAAAAATACGACCTTAACGGCCGAACCGCGTGCACCTGAAAAAAGTGAAAAACACAATAAATACCCACAAAAAATATATAAAAAGCTTACCCACAGCAAGGGGGGCACCCAGGACCTCTGCAAGTGAAGTTACACCTCAATTTGCGTCCAAATTCTCGAGTTTAGACACACGAAAATCCCCTAAGCGAGAGAAAAAAATGGCTGCAGAAAAAAAACGAAAACGAGGCTCCACGACCCGGACTGCCCAGCCACGTAACAACTTACCCAAGAAGGGATCCGATATAAGCTCGGAAACCCGCATTAACCCCACGGGATCCGATATAAGCTTGAAAATCTGCATTAACCCCACATTAACCCTCGCAATGGGGGTCCACGATCGCACTGCAATGAAAATTAAAAATCTGCGCCTTACGGGTCCTTAAAGGACCCTAAAGTTTCTTAAAGGACCCGTAATAATAAACAAAAATAACCTTATCATGCATCTATACAGAGCCCCATCAACCCCTAAAAACCCTGTCACTCATGGGGGTCAATGCAGACCCCCATAAGCCCTAAACTAACCCTGTCATTCATGGGGGTCAATACAGACCCCCATAAGCCCTTCATTAACCCTGTCACTCATGGGGGTCAATACAGACCCCCCATAAGCACTTAATTAACCCCCTCACTCATGGGGGTCAATACAGACACCCATAAACCCCTAATTAACCCTGTCACTCATGGGGGTCAATACAGACCCCCGTAATACATATAATTAACCCTGTCACTCATGGGGGTCAATACAGATCGCCATAAACCTAGAATTAACCCTGACACTCATGGGGGTCAATACAGACCCCCATAAGCACTTTATTAATCCAGGCACTCATGGGGGTCAAAACAGACCCCATAAACCCATAATTAACCCTGTCACTCATGGGGGTCAACAAAGACCCCCATAAGCCCATAAATACCCTGGCACACATGGGGGTCAATACAGACCCTCATAAGCACTTAATTAACCCCGTCACTCATGAGGGTCAATACAGCCCCCCATAAGCACTTAATTAACCCTGTCACTCGTGGGGGTCAATACAGACCCCCATAATACATATAATTAACCCTGTCACTCATGGGGGTCAATACAGACACCCATAAACCCCTAATAAATCCTGTCACTTATGGGGGTCAATACAGACCCCCATAATACATATAATTAACCCTGTCACTCATGGGGGTCAATACAGACCACCATGAACCTAGAATTAACCCTGACACTCATGGGGGTCAATACAGACCCCCATAAACCCATAATTAACCCTGTCACTCATGGGGGTCAATACAGACCCCTCTTAATACATATAATTAACCCTGTCACTCATGGGGGTCAATACAGACCCCCATAAGCACTTAATTAATCCAGGCACTCATGGGGATCAATACAGACCCCCATAAACCCATAATTAACGCTGTCACTCATGGGGGTCAATAAAGACCCCCATAAGCCCATAAATAACCCTGGCACTAATGGGGGCCAATACAGACCCTCATAAGCACTTAATTTACCCCCCTTTACTCATGAGGGTCAATACAGCCCCCCATAAGCACTTAATTAACCCTGTCACTCATGGGGGTTAATATAGACCCCCATAAGCCCTTAATTAACCCTGTCACTCATGGGGGTCAATACAGACCCCCATAATACATATATGTAACCCTGTCACTCATGGGGGTCAATACAGACCCCCATAAGCACTTAATTAACCCCCTCACTCATGGGGGTCAATACAGACCACCATAAACCTAGAATTAACCCTGACACTCATGGGGGTCAATACAGACCCCCATAAGCACTTTATTAATCCAGGCACTCATAGGGGTCAATACAGACCCCCATAAACCCATAATTAACCCTGTCACTCATCAGGGTCAATAAAGATCCCCATAAGCCCATAAATACCCTGGCACTCATAAGGGGCAATACAGACCCTCATAAGCACTTAATTAACCCAGTTACTCATGAAGGTCAATACAGCCCCCCATAAGCACTTAATTAACCCCTTCACTCATGGGGGTCAATAAAGACACCCATAAACCCCCATAAGGGTCCCATAAGGGTATATTATGATGCTTATGGGCCTGTTACAACCCAACATTAACCGCATAAGTGCCATGACGGTCCTCAAGGACCATCATGACACTAAGTATAAACACTACACTGCACTATACCGTCCCAATAAAACATTAAATATAAACTAAACACCCTCTACACTAACCTATTAACACCTACTCTACCTACCTACCCCCTAATAAACCCCCCCAACACTCTAATTACAGAAAATAAAAAAAGTTGAAATCTCCAAAAATAAAAAATCTACATTACATAAAATAAAAAACCTAAGTCCCAAAAAATAAAAAAGGAACATTACAGAAAATAAAAAAATACATTACAACCCCCCCACTACAGAAAAAAACAATTACACACCTGAAAAGGAAATACATAGAATACATACAATACAAATTAAACTAAATACAATACAATACCCCCAAGCTATCTAATATACAATAAATCCTATCTATATAAAATACATCCCCCAATGTAATATACAATACATCCTATCTATATAAAATACATCCCTCTATCTAACATAAAATAAATGCTATCTCTATATAAAATACTCTAATTCTAAGCTAAAATAAAATAATTAAGACCACTTACCTTCGCAGATGTCCCTTCAGATCAGCAACCTAGGGGATTTTTTTTTTACAGAAAATAAACATTATAAACATTCTAAATATTCTACTCACCTTTCCAACATGTCCCCGTCCTTCTTCTTTTCTTCTCTGGCGCGGCCGCCGTTGAAAAAAAAACACATTACATTAATAGAACAGACATAAACATCAAAACAAAGTGCAATAAACATAATTTACAGTGTACTTACCGATGTCGCCGGCCTCCTCCTCTTCTGCCCCTCCCTGGAACCGCCTTCTGATTGGTTGAAAACGCTGTCTATCAATTCAGCCAATCAGAAGGCGCCAATGGGTGAGCCAACCAGAAAGGGATACACCCCAAAATATGGCATTTCAACACTTTCTTTTATTCCCCCGTCATTTTTGACGGGCAAGTCGCTAGTTAATAATATAAATGCTATTTAATAATTTATAAAAGCAATATTCAATAATAAAGGTAATTTTAACAATTAGAATTCCAGCCATCAGCTTATTATTTGTATCCACCCTGATAAGGTCATTAAGGGGACGGTGCTGGAATAGGCGAAGACAAGTTATAAAGGGTTTAAAGAACAATTACATGTAATAAGAGAAAATAATTATTTATAGGCTGACGCCACAGTAAAAGCTCACTCCAAGGCAAACTTCTTTCATACAAGAAGTTTTCAGCCAATAGAAATCATTGTGTTAGTATGCTTTCTGTCTGAAAATTTAGCAGCTGATGCTATTCAAAGCCATCACGCCCACTAATATTATAGTTGGTGGATACAAACAGCAGTTGAGTGTGATCTTTGAAATCTTGATAGGTGCTATAGGGAAAACACTGTGTACGTTTGATTTTAAGCTCAAAGACAGGGCCCTCGATTTTTTGCAACGTGTTCAAATTGTTTTTGACTAGCCATTACTCCCAGTATAGTGCTGCGGAAAAAGTTGGTGTGGTACAAATAAAGGATAATAATAATAATAATTTGAAAGTCTGTTTTACATTGAATGTTGCTTTTTAATATCATTGAATATGTTTTTTACTAATGATCAGTGCCTAATTAAATCATCTAGCTAATTTTGTTAGGACATTGCAGTGGTCCTTTAAGCAGTAGCAATCTGGGATGCAATTGAACTCATGGACAAGGGATAGATTTCATCAGATTGTAAGAGCCCGATTCAATTGCAAGCCTGCATCTCACGGGATCCTGCCCGTATGTCTGCGAGCTCTCATTTGTCTCCGATTCCAGTGCTATTCAATTAAAGGAGCCCGCAAGTTACGGGCCGAAAGCTGGCAGGGCCGGAATATGATCAATTAAGTTAGACCGTAAGCTCCCATTTCGAAACAGCCAATAGACAATAAGATCACCACCATTACGTCAGTAAAACATGGAGGTTACATGTCAATCAATTAGGTTTGGGGGTCCGATATGCGACAGGACTCGCAAACCCTCAAAATACAAAATTATAAACATTAATTCCAATACTGTTCTAGTCCATATGGGTGGCCTGATATGTATTAACTCATTGATTCCCAAGATCAATATAACCCAGAAAAGACACATAAAAATAAATGTATTTTATTGCCGATTTGCGAGCTTTAGACTGTTTTGCAATGTTTTTCATCGCTTTCCCCGTTATTTACAGATCGGTATTGATTTTTTATTTGCATTTACAGTGCTGCAGACAGGGGTTATACCCCCTTGCGGGTCCTCTCTAGCACTCGTAGGATTTTCTCCTACAATTGCCATTACGGATGTGTGAAAACATTTGCAGGCTTGGGGAATTGGAGCAATTGAATAGCGATTTTAACGATCGGAACTCTTGAGGACGGGAAAGATCAAAGGCTTTAGGAGGCTGTAATTTCCAGGTTTAACTATCGCCTTTAACCTGTAAACGGCCCGGAGCCTGCAAAAATATGCCAATTGAATAGCAAATTCACTTACGGCCTCACTTACGGGCTCCGGTAACTTACGATTGCTCAATTGAAACGGCTCTAAGCTTGCAGGTTTTCAATCTTGTAAAGTGCTTTATTCACTCTTGCAATGTGTCGATTCTGTTTTACTTTGTTCTTAATCATTATTCAGCACTATGGAATATGTTGGTGCCTTACAAATAATCAGTGTAGGAGCCACAGAAAATCTGTGTGTGTGTGTGTGGGGGGGGGGGGGGGGGGGTACCACAAATAGTATAAAAATACCACACAACTGCATCTCTATACATAAACACAAACATTGAAAAATCTAGGTGGGATTTATCCCCCTCATCCCCTCTCAGTTCCTATACCCATGGTGGCGGAAAGGAATCTGAGCCCCAGTTACATATAAAGTCTGAGTTATGTTGTACTTCTCTGTGTGACCCCTATCAATACAATCCACATCTTCCCTGCATGATCATGTCCTTTCTATACTTGGGTCACTTGCTCTGTATATTTTGTATTCCTTGTGAACAAGACAAACCTAAGTATAGTTTTAGTATAGTATTCCCTTAGGAAATATTCTCTCTTCAGTAAGATGATATCTAATGTCTTTCACTTAACATCTGCAAGAAAAGCCATCTGTGCTGCTGTTAATATTCTGTTCTGAATTGGATATAGTTTACTTGTCGCAAATACCTACCAGGCAGTGTTATATCCAGCTCAGTGTGTGTGGTTCTTGTATATACATTTATGTGATGCTCTGTAGGTGAGTAACCACTGTACATTAAAAAAATATTATTCACCATTATCATGGGAACAGTTAAACTAGAACCTAGACATTATAAAAATATACAAACTGGCAACTGAGAAGTGATAGTTAGATGAGAATAGATCAAGACATAGACTTGATAGGTAAGCCTTTGCTGCCGAAAACCCCTCAATTTACACTGGCCCACCCTAAAGAAGTCTGCATTGTGACACCCTCTAAAACCAAGTGGCAGGGCTGAGTTTATTGGGGCTTGCAAAGATCCCCCCTCCCATACAAGGCTGTGCACCCATAGCTCTCACTAGTAAAACTACACACTCCCAGTCTGCAGGGCTGTAAGACAATTTCAAGCTTCATAATTAACCACTGCGGGTCTAAGTAGAGACGAGAGCAAAAACAGGGTTAACTACCTCCATCTTGACCTACTAAACATCCCAAGGCCTGTGATAGACCACCAAAACCATCTTTCTGCTTCGTTGAGGAAGCATTACCATCAGGTGTCCAACTTGTGGTAGCTTTACTACACCAATACCAGGCCTACTTTGTGAGGCATACTCAATAACGTCTAACCAGCAGGGCCCTTATTTCAGCCAGCCTGTAAGAAATTAATCTTTGCTAACTTCATAGCAAGTACATAGTTAGCTAAGTGCCATATACTGGCCAAACGTAGAACTTCACTCATCCTTATATATCTGACTATTAACAAGCACTCTTGGCTCCACAACTCCACCTATTGGCCAAAATACTGAACTTTATCTTATCATTGTATATCATACTTTGCAACAAGTAAATACATTGCAATCCTGCCATAGCGTCATCTATTTGTCATACCTGGAACCTCTCTATACCACTGTATATCCAACCACATACCAAGTGAATACCCTGCATTTTTGGCTCATTTACACCATCTATTGGCCAAACACAGTATTTTACTTTGTTAATATTCTCAGTTACAAGCAAGTAAATATCCAGCATTTCTGGCTCCATAGCATCATCTATTGGCCCAACCCATAACTTCGCTTTATTATCACATTAACACATAGCTACCCTGCACGATTCCAGGCCAAGCCTGGAACTTCACTCCACCATTATACTGTATATCTAACTATTCAGCAAACATTCGGGACACTTATATGAGCAAAGTGACAAGTCAATAAAGTAAATCCAAAACTTTGAATACAACTTTGAATACAACATTTTTGAAGGAGATGGAAGGCGTCTAAACAAGGCGCAACACTAAGGACATATAAGCATATTGCATGCCAAGAAACACTTCACAAGCTTCTCAACAAGCATCTACACCAACAAAGCTTGCACCTAAATCCACCATGGAGACATCAGCACCAAGCACAAAGGCGGACATTCAAGACCTGAAAGATTTTATATCCTCCTTTAGATCGGAGATTAAAACGTAAATCCAATAAGTGGCAAAGAAGGTTTCTGAATCAATTGTTCTGTTTTTATTTTGTTTTCTCTCATCTTTCTTCTCTTTTTTTTCTTCACCTACCCCCCCCCCCCCCCTCCAGCCCTAGGCTTTCATGCTCCAAATCTACATCGACTGTATCTTGTATAGGTGATTTTCTTGTTCCAATACCAAAAAAAAACTAGACGACTGGTTGAAACCTTCCTTTAACATTACTGTCCCAGTGTGGGGTAAGTCATAGACATTAAAATAATTTCACACAACATCCAAGGCTTGAATGAGCCAGTTAAGAGGAGGATAGCCATTAAAGAATATCTTCGATTAGGAGCAGACATAGTTCTGTTACAAGAAACTAATTTTAAGAAAAACTCAATACCCAAATACTGGGGAAAAAAGCACTCGCAAGCATATCATGCTACTGCATCATAAAAAAAGAGAGGTGTCTCAATCTTGATTCACCATAGGCTAAATTTCCAACACACTTCCACTCAAAAAGATAAAGATGGGAGATACATAGCTATACAGGGAACCATTAATGACAGACCAGTGTCACTGCTCAATGTATACGCACCAAATTCGGATCAATTCATTTTCTTTTGCAGAATCTTAAACTTAATTTCCCATTGGCAACTATCTGTTTGGATTAGAGGGGCTGACATGAACGCAGTTCTAGACCCAGTTAAGGATAAGTCTGGGCCCTCTGCCCCATTCTTAGTTCCCACGGTTACAAAAACCCTTAAAACGTTGCTGAAAAATAACTGCCTATTCAACACATGGAGGGGAATGCATTCAAATACGAGGAATTATACCTTTTACTAGTTCAGACATAAATCCCACTCACACATTGATTATATACTATTACAGCAACAAATGGTCTCTAAACTAATTGATTCATCAATTCATCCTATTTTGTGGTCTTACCATGATCTAGTTAGTATATTATTATGTAACTTATTGCCAAAGGGTCGATCCCCCTCATGGTCGTTAAATCCGGCACTCCTTAATGATCCGGTAGCCAAAGAAAAAATCAATCAAGAACTAGTAGATTATTTCTCACTAAATAACACTGGTGAAGTAGATGGGATGGGCGTATGTGCAGAACATAAGGCAGTAATAAGAGGGGTCTGTATCCAACTAGGGACAGCTGCAAAAAAAGCAGATCAATGTCAGATAGATGAACTGAACAAGAAAATATCAGACCTCCATAAATTGTTCTCGAATTTACGAGGAGATTCTCTGGTGCAAACATGACCTGAATGTGATTCTGAGAAAGAAAATGGGGACAATTCTCCATTGGACACAATCTAAATTCTTTAGGCACTCCAATAAGCCAGACACAATGCTGGCTCGGAGACTTCAACAGCAGAGGGTAAATTAATGTATTCCTTAATTATTAACTAAAGAAAACAATATTATATACCAACCGGATCAAATTGCAAAGATTTTTTAACAATCTTTCACCGAATAATACTCAACCCCCACCCATTCTGGGACAGAAAGCCATAAATGCCATATTAAGGATTTCTTTGCTTCAATTAAATTCTCTCAATTCGATCCAGCTGAAATAGAATCGCAAGCATCCCCGATTTCGGCAGAGAAAATTAGAATGGCAATTAAGGCTACTAAGTCCACCAGGCCCCTGATCCGGATGGTTTCACTAACTACTATTACAAGCAATACATGGAGACTCTGTTACCCCATCTTCAACTTCTATTCAATGATTTCCTTTAAGAAAAAACATGAAAAGGGAATTTCTGGAAGCAAAAATCATTGTGTTGCATAAAGAAAACAAAGATCCTATGCAGTGTAGTAGTTACATGCCTATATATTTAATCAACAATGATATTAAACTGTACTCCAAGATTCTAGCAAATAGACTGGCTTTTTTACTGCCGTCTGTGATCCATTCGGACCAGGTAGGCTTTATACAAGGTAGAGAAGCACCTGATAATACAAGGCGAATATTGAACCTTATCGACATAACCTCTAATAAAAAGATACCACTAATGCTATTATCTTTAGATGCCGAGAAAGCATTCAACAGAATCGATTGGACATATATGAAAGAGGTTTTACTTTAATTTGGCTTAAGCTAAAGTTGTCTAAATAGTATCATGACATTGTATTCAACCCCAAGAGCATATATCTCCTACCAGTGACCCACAACTATGTAAGACGGCAATAAAATTGTAAGGCAGGGAATGCTGTTTGCCACACAATGTAAGGCTCTGCCCTCATGTACTTTTAGTTGTCTGAGCACCTTCGGTGCACATTGCAAGCCCCGCGCTGTGCGCCTTCGGCACTCATCGCGAGGCTTGCAATGAGCGCCTTTGGCGCTCATTGCCAGCCTCTCCCCTTGTGTAATTTTGCTCCTCTGAGCACCCTCAGCAATGTGCGCCTTCGTCGCTCATCACAAGGCTTGCAATGAGCGCCTTTGGTGCTCATTGCGAGCCTCTCCCCTTGTGTAATTTTGCTCCTCTGAGCACCCTCTGCGCTGATTGTGAGCTTCACGCTGAACGCCTTTGGCAAAGCGAATCTCTCCTGTGCTCATTTATTATTTATCTATATTTTTTTTCAATAATAATTAATTAATTAATTAATTAAATAATAAATTAATATACTTTACCTATTTCTAAGGAATATATCCAGGAATCAATGTGCTGAAGAGCTAACAATCGCTTTTTTTTCCTGCAGCATACAATGTACATTTGAACTGTTGGTGATCTGAGAAGAAAGTGTCAGCAATGTGGCAAGTGTGCAGTGTAAATAGGCTGCGTGCGCGAGGCTAAACCGTTTGTTTAATTGTGTAAAGCAGTATTTTGGAATGGTAATGTTATTAGTTGTAAGGTAGTGTTGTAAAATGGTTGCGAGTGTGTATGTGTTAGGCGGGTCTCAAGCATTTTTCGTCCTTCCTAATAGTGTATTTTGTACCTCATACGTTCCTGGCTAAAAGTCGTATGTGCCTGGAGGTGTTTTGCGTGTTTAGGGTTGGTGTAGCCTTGTTTTAGTTTTTTTCGGCTGTCATTTTTTCTCTCGCTTAGGAGATTTTCGAGTGGCAAAACTCTGCAAATTCGACTTAAAATTGTGCGCAACCTCGCTCCCAAACGTCCTGGCTGTCCCCCCGTGCTGTGTGGGATGTTTCATTTTCCAAGTGTTACGGCCGTAATTTCTCGCACTGTGAATTGTGTATTTGAGTTTTCTGTTGTTCTGTAGACCTGCGAGTCATAGGTATGATGCTTAATGCGTGCGGGGTCATGGCGCTCCCTGCCAAAGTCGTGCGGGGTCGTAGGGATGAGCGGCTATGGCGCTCATCTCCACCAGCGCACGGAGTGCCTTCAGCACTCCCTGCCTAAGTCATACGGGGTCGTTGGGATGAGCGCCTATGCCGCTCATCTCCACCAGCGCAGAGAGCACCTTCGGAGCTCCCTGCCAAAGTCATACAGGGTCGTAGGGATGAGCACCTACGGTGCTCATCTCCACCAGCGCAAGGAGCGCCTTTTGCACTCCTTGCCAGCAACTGTCTCCCTCGCTTTGCTACGCAAGCCCGCAAGCGTTAGCAACAACCCGTATTGCTCACAACTATATATGTGATAGCTAGAGGTACAAGACAGGGATGTCCACTATCTCCCTTACTTTTTGCACTGTGTCTTGAACTTTAATCGATAGCATTAAGGGAATCCCTAGATGTTAACGGAATCAAACTGGGGTAAAGAATACAAACCTCTTTAGCCTCTTTGCGGATGATATCTTACTTACTTACCATTACAGATCTGTTAATTAGCTAGCCTAGTTTGTTTCAAATACTGAATAAATTTGGTCAAAAATCGGGTTTCAAAGTAAATACAAATAAAAGTGAGGCACTTAATATTTCCTTACCCAAACAAATTGAAAGACATTTTTTTCTTTTAAATAGTCCCTGAACCATATCAAATATTTGGGTATTTAAATCCCCAGAATGTCTAAATGTATCTATGATGTCAATTATCCCAACATCTTTAAAGACATTTACAAAGAACTCCATATCTGGTCCTCACTCAAAATATTGGGGTTTGGTAAAATTCATGCCTTTAAAATGAATACACCTCCTAAATTGTTATATCTTTTTCAGACTATCCGATGACAATTAAATTAAAAGACGTTGCCGCCTTACGAAAGGCTATTTCAAGTTCCATTTGGGGCAATAAGAAACCTAGGATAAATAACGCAACCAAGATGGCATCAAAAAAGAAAGGGAGGATTAGCTACACCTGATTTGCTGAGATATTTTAAAGCAGAGAGATGAGCCCAAATGACCAAATGGTATATTAAGGACGCCCCATCAGAGTGGAATTTAGGACATGTTACCAACTGCCAAACAAAGGATGGCTTAACTTAATGTTGATCAACACCTGAATAGGTCACATTACAAAAGACAATAATTTAGCTAGTAAAACTCCCTTTGTACAATGTTGCCTGCATAATCCAAAGGGTAAGAAAAACATCACAAAGCTTTACAACTACTTAAATAAGGCCACTCCCAACAAATTGTCCTACAGATGATCTTGGGAAGCTGAACTTAATATGACCATAGATGATATGCAATTGGGACAAATGTTTAAAAATGCAGCAAACTCCTCCTTGAATATTACATCGAAGAAAAATGCATACAAAACCGTCATGAGATGGTATCTTACACTTAAACTCACAAACCGGATGGAAACTGCTCCAGATGATGTAACACAATAGGAACTCTAAAGCACATGTTGTGGGACTGTCCCAAAATTAAACACAACTTATAATACAGCAACAGTCTGCAACTTATAATACATTAAAAACCAGAGGAGGTGCTACTAGGTTTACTGATTTCAGGGTTTTCAAAAACAACCCAGTTCTTATCTGATCAGATATTCCTAGCAGCAAGAAGCATAATTGCTAAACATTGAAAATTAACTATTCCAACATATGAAGAGGTTTTACGCAAAATCAATTTCATTCACTCAATGAGTGTCCTATCTGCTGAGATCGATACAAGATACAGAAGATGGGCCCTATGTTTGGACATTTGGACCCTGAGAATTGACAGGTAAAATTGGCAAGAGCCTATTTGCTTGGACTGGTTATTACCCCCCCCCCCCTCCCCTTTTTAATTTATTTTTATTTTTATCTGTTTTTTCTTCTGTTTTATTTTTCTTCTTTGGTTACTACTAAAGGTTTACTTGGAAACACTATGAGAGGACATAGATAATCTAAATATAATACAAAAAAAAAAAATTGAGAAAGGATTGAAGAAAATATGTTTATGACAGACCATAATATATCAATATAATATGTTTTTTGTTTGTTGTTTTCTCAATGTTTACTCTTGGTGTTATTTTCTTTTCTCACAATAAAAATCATAAAAAAAAAAAAAAAAGCATAGGCCCTGACATGCTGATATTCTCCAAGAGATTCATTGGAGCTGGTGCAATAAAACAAAGGTTTTACTAGTTTTTCCTAAGTTATTTTTTTAAGTTCCAGAACGTAGTAGGGTCATGACAGCTAGTGGCCTAAAAGAGACCCTGTATTGAATAGTATAGGGAATCTTGAAAAATTAGATATAATGGTTTTGCTATTACAGCGCCTAGTTCCCTCAGTACCCTTGGATGTATTCCATCAGGACCCGGGGCTTTATTAACATTAATTTTTTCCAACTTCTTTGGGATTTCTTCCTGCGTTAACCAATTATTTGGTGAAGGCACTGTAGCCCCATTATGTTGCAGTGACCCAACCACTGGTACCTCCCTTGTGTATACCAAAGAAAATAACCTATTTATCTAATTTGCCTTTTCCTGGTCCCTAATTATCAGACGGCCTGTGTCACATTGTAATGTTCCTATAGCTTTTACCTGTCAGTTCTCTGTCCCAGTCTATATGTTGTATTGCTGCCCTTAGACCGTTAAGATCTGCCCTTTTAAAATTAAGAGTTTTCGTTAGCCCCTTACAGTTATGATTTTTAATTCAATCTCAAATGAGACTGTGTTGTGATCACTGTTTCCCAAAGGTTGCCCTATTTCAATATTTGATACCATATCAATATTATTTGTGATAACTAAATCCAAGATAGCCTCATTTTTAGTAGGTTATTGTATAACTTGGGCCAGATAATGATCCCTGAGCATACTCAAGAACCTGCTCCCCTTAACTGAACTGCTGGTCTCATTTATCCAGTTTATTTCAGGGTAATTAAAATCTCCCATTATTAGAACTTGCCCATGCTTAGCTGCATTTCCAATCTGTAACAATAATTGTATTTCCTCACTTTCAATTATATTTGGGGGTTTATAGCATACTCCTACTAATATTCTCTACCCACAAACATTCAATATTACCGCTAGTTCCACCATAAATATCTTCTCTAACTATAGGCTTAAATTCAGGCTTAACATACAGACAAATCCCTCCTCCTCTTTTACCATTGCCCAAATGTTTCCTAAATAGGTTATAACCATCCAGATTAACAGTCCAGTCATGTGATTCATCCCACCACGTTTCAGTAATGCCTAGTAAATCCCATTTCTCATTAACTGCTAATAATTTGAACTCTCCCATTTTTCCTGGCAAGCTTCTGGCATTAGCAGGCACCTTATGTAATGAGTCTGTAGTTCTGAAGTTCCTGCCACTGTTCTTGAGTTACTTAGCAATTCCTCCCTATTGACTATACTAAACCTCTCCCCATCTCCTCCCCCATGACTAGTTAATGCCTTCCTTACCCCCTCTACACTTTCTACCCCATTACTTCTCTTCCCCCTCCCACCTGCTAGTTTAAAAACTCCCCCAGCTGTTCTACCTTTCACAAAAGCTCCATCATCATTAAGGTGCAATCTATCCCTGCTATAGAGATTGTACCCAAGTGATAAGTCAGCCCAGTGCTCTAAAAACTCAAACCCCTACTTAATGCACCACATTTTTAGCCACGCATTAACCTTCCTAAGCTCCTTCTGCCTCCCTGGGCTAGCACGTGGCACTGGTAGCATATCAGAAAATACTACCTTGAGGACCTTGCCTTCAGCTTATTACCTAGTTCTCTAAAATCATTATTCAGGACACTCCATCTTCCACTAACTTTGTCATTGGTACCAATATGTACCAAGACCGCTTGTTCATTTCCAGCCGCTCGCAATTATTTATCTACCCGATCTATTACATGCCGAACCCAAGGTCCCGGGAGACAGCAAACTGTTCGATTTCTGGGATCTGGGTGACAAATCACAATGTCTACCTTCCTAATAATAGAGTCCATTACCATCAAAACCTGCCTGTTGCTCTGCATATTCTGCCCTAACACTCCTCCAGTAGAACTGTTCTCCCGGCTGTTAAAGGGAACAGCTCTATCTGGCATTGCCATTCCTGAATGGACATCCCCAACAGATTCCCTCAGTCTGGCAAATCTGTTGGTGCTTGCCAACTCAGAACTGGCCTGCCTTCTGCTCCCGTTCCCCCTGCTTCCCCTTGTTACTGTAACCCAGCTACCTCCCTGGACATCCTCACTAGCCTCAGCTCCACCCTCCATGCTAGGCCCAGCTAAACTGTGCTCTATGAGCACCAACCCCCTTTCCAGTGGAGCAATATCACTAAGTGCTGCAATTCTCCTCTCCAGTTCTCCAATTTGAGTTTCAAGATAGGCAACATGCTCACACCTGTCATAGAGGTATGGACCCTGGATCATCTGTTCCAGTTGTGCATACATATGACAGGATGTGAGGTTTCCACTGGACTGACTCATAATTACAGTGGGGGAAAAATGTATAAAGCACTACAATGTTCTCCCCCTTT
Source organism: Discoglossus pictus (assembly GCA_027410445.1). Taxonomy (NCBI): domain Eukaryota; kingdom Metazoa; phylum Chordata; class Amphibia; order Anura; family Alytidae; genus Discoglossus; species Discoglossus pictus. The sequence continues at coordinate 369,564,349 of CM050167.1, forward strand.
GCACTCACTCCTTTTATTTAAACTCCTACACTTATACTAGAACTGCCCTTATGCTAGAAGTGTTCACACCTTCCCCTGTTTATATTAGATTCTTACTACTCACCTGCCCTCTACTCACTGCACAAGTACACACACTTACTGTTCAGGAGAAATCACAGAACAGATGCAAGCAGACCACAAAAAGTCACATACTGATATAGCTTTACACATGCAAAACCACACACCCTCTCAGCTGCCACTAATCACTGCACAAGAGGGCAAAACACTTACTGTTCAGGAGTAATCACAGAACACATATCCCGAACCAGGCACCGAAGCCAAACCAATGCATCTATAGCGGATTGTCATGATCTCCCTGACAACCCTTTGAACTCACATAATGACTTCTATCGGGACTGCCTCCTGGGCATATGTGGTTGTGGAATGGGGAAACTGTACCTTGTCTGACCCATCTACAAAGGGACTGGGTTCAGTAGTTGTTATAGCTACAGTATCACATATATAGTTGTCAGCAATGCGGGTTGTTGCTAACGCTTGCGGGCTCCGTAAAGGAGCTTGCAAAAGTAACGGCTATTAAATTGGCCTCTTTTAGCTAACCACAAATGATCTGATGGTTACAGGCTGAAAAATAGCTGCTGTTGCCAAAATCGTGATTCCAACCTAGCTAAGCCTTTGATCTTTCAAGCCCGTAAATGTTACAATCGCAAATTGCTATTAAATTGCTACAATTCCTCAAGCCTGCAAGCCCGCAATTGTTTTCATACCCGTAAATGGCAAATGTAGCCAAAAATCCTACGGTACTAGAGAGGACTCACAAGGGGGTTAAGCACCTGTTCGTAGCACTGTAAATGCAAATAAAAAAACAATATTACACTTTAAATGACGGGAAGCACAAATAAAGACGTTAGAATTAATTACACAACAGTCTCAAGCTCTCAAATCTGCAATAAAAAAATATTTTTTTTGTTTTATTTTCATGTTATATTAATCTTAGGAATCAAGGGGTTAAAACATATCAGGTGACCCACATGAACTAGACCGATTTCTTCATTCATTATTGATGTTCACATTGCTGGATTACGAGTCTTATCGCATATCAGATTTAAAACTAGTTGATTGATGTTTAAAGCTCACCATGATGACGGTTTCAGTTTCATTTACTATTGGCTATTTCTACATCGGTAGTTATGGGCTTGCAGATTTGATCTTGCTCCTGCCCTGAAATGCTACAAATGAAAGCATGGTTTACACTTTTGTATTTCTGCCATTTAATTGCAGGCTTTTCTAATTTAATCGCTCCGTAACTGCAGCAAATTTCAAGCCTGCAGACTTACAGGCTGTATGAAGATACCTGCTGGTTTGGAATTTAATGTGTGTTTGACTTATGATGTTAGATTCTGTATGTTGCATGTTCTGATAAAAAAGAGTAAACTAATTTAGAATGTGATGATGTAATTGAGAGGCAGTTATCCAGTTTCCACCACAATAAAATCACTTCTGGCACCACTTGTCCAGATGATGTATCCTGTATGCTTATCCTGTGTGCTCACATGTTTAAATGGTGCATCTAAGGAAGAGGATTTTAGAGACCTCTGCAGCCTTTGTGAAGGGATCACAAAGAACCCGAAAGATCTGCTTGGGTAGGTTTTGCCTAACAACCTTATCAAGCCTGACTGAAGAAAGCAGATCATAACAACCAGTGGCAAGCGGTGGGATCTCAGCATCAGAAACCAGCAGCAGGATGGTAGCCTATGAGGACGAGGTGTCCAGAAGGTTTCAAAGGTGGAGAGCTATTATGCCTAAGGATCTAACTATGGATGAGTTAGTGGCTCTCTGGCCCCAGATCAGGCAGAAGGTATACCCGAAGAGGAGAGAGGTGCCTGCTTGCCTCTCTCCAGTGCCTACGAAGGCCCAGAGCCCAGCTAGAGGTGCTCCAGGTGAAAAGGACACTGATCAGCTAGACAGTTTAGCAGAAACCTGCAGCCAGGATGGCATTTGGAGGTTTATCCATTAAGGAAACCAAGTTTTTTCGGCAGCTTGGAGTAGTTGCAGAAACCTACAGCCGATTTGCCCAGTGTGACCAGACCAGCTCATTGAGTGCTGGCCTAGCAGGTGTGATCCAGGAGAAAAGAAGCCAGATCACAAAGATGAGTGATGAGTCCTGAGGTCCTGCCAGATCAACAACCCGAAGAACTAGCTATTCCCAGTTAGCTGGAGCACCACCGCTAATAGCAGGGCAGTAAAGGTGAAATGAAACTATTTACAGAGGCCAAGCCAAGAAGAAAGCCCAGATTGGAGCAGTTGTGCTCATCAGTCCTTGAGAAAGATTGTAATGGACTGATAACCGTTGATAGAGGTCAAGATTTCTGATGCCAGCCAACAGGTACAGCTACCGAGGCCATCCTTTGTTTTCCCTACAAGGGAAGTATTACCCACTTTTGGTCCATGGACTGTTTTAAGTACAACAGTACAGCTGTTGGGACTGACTTGGTTGGGGAGGGTTGTGCTGCCAGTCACTGGATTGTTTTTCCCACTGTGATTTCTACAGGAGAATAATGATAAAAATCACACTCAGAATTAGTCCTCAGGCAGGGGGAGGCCTCGGGGAATCCCAATTCACCCAAATACACAACAATTGCAGGAAAGGGACACATGGAAAACTGAACTGAAAGAAGAGGCTTTTCGTGGCTCCCTAACTTGTCTAAATCATTTTGCAAGGGAGTTATCACCCTTATCCTGAACAGGCATGCCAGAATTATAGCATAGCTTTTTAGTGCAGCAGCTTACCCTGGCTGTGTAAGAATCTTACAGGGCTCATACTGCTACCAAAGTGGTCCAGAGGCAAATTCCCTGCACCCAGGTTCTCTTGGTCAAGTGTGTCACTAAACTACACAATTCTTCCTGTCTTATGATTATATTTTTCTAACTCTGTAAAACTTGTTCACCTACTAATGTCATGAAACACAGGCTGTGCTAATCCATTTCCACTACACCACCCCATGTGTAGTTTTGTGGGTGATGACACATCTTGAGGCCTCAGCTGGAGTGTTCTCTGTTTTCCTATGTTTTGATGTCACTACTGCATGTCTGATGACCTTGGTCTTTGTGGATGTTAAAGGGGATCTTAGGCTCTCAAAAGCCTCTCAATGCCTGCCTATAGCTCCTAGGTAGTAAACCCTAAGTGGACAGCCTGTTCAGTGTTTGGCCCAAATTCTGCTGTCCGAGGGTGCAATCTAGCATCCCTGGCCATTCAGAACAGAGTGGAGATGCTTATTTCTATCAGTGCCAACACTAAAATCACTGACTGCATCAGAAGGGATTGGAAATGAAGGCCCAGCAACAAGCTCCAGCTGTCCTACTGCAGAAGAGTTAGGACAACCTGGGAGCCACAACTATAAGGTTATATTCTATTACTGTCTGTCTATTATTCTGCCATTCTGTATTTTTTCAGTTCTTGTCTGTCTCTCAACAATATCACAATAAGCATTATATAAAATGTAATTAGGCAAGCACTAATAAAAAACTATTCTTGAGAAAACTGTAATATAAAATTCTATTAAAGTTTTAGATTTATATCCAACCTTCCCATTCTATTTCACAGCTACACCAGGAGAGCTTTTATTACAGTAATATAAATATCATGATTTAGTTATTATAAATATTAACCACAATTGTTTCAGGTAAACAATCACAATATTATTTTACAATATAGTCTTCATAATAGCACATGTGAAATAATTACAGTGTAGGTACATAATTATTTAGCAGAAAAGGTTAAAAGAATTACACACAGAATATAGATGTAATGAAAATTACAAGATCACAGATTTAAATTGTAAGAAGTAAAATATTAGGCATTTGTTATGGTGGAAAATAAATAAACAGCCTTATTAAATTGCGATTTGGCCAATTGAATCGGGCTCTAAATAAGCACATAGCATTTTTTTTTTTAAATGTATTTAGTCCGCTTCCGTTGAGAAATATAAATAGTACATGATAATTGCAAGAATAAAAAAATCTTAAATCTTAAAAAATGTATATAAATATAATGTGTGTGTATACAGTATATATGTTTGTTTGTGTTTTGACGTTACTCTTGGATACATTTTAGCTCCAGTTCAAATATTTCTACCCATTATAACGTATTTAAGTGTCTGGTCAGAGTCCTTCTCTGAATCATTGATAGAGCTGAAAAAGATGGTATGTTTTGATGTCACTACCCAGAATCCTTTGTAACTGTTTAATGAGAAATTTTGTATTAAAAACAGGTCTTCTGGTTTGCGTGAGACATGTATGTGTACTCAGAAAGAGATGTTCTTGCCTTAGTGCCTTAGTATCGGGTCAGAGTCTCTTTCCAGCCTCATTTCACATTTGCCAGAACCAACTTCACACTGATAAGCCCATATATGGGTGACACTGTGGTCCTTGATTGGGTTTCTGGCACTGTACGCCAATCCATGGCTATGTTTTTAGGCTTCTCTGAGAGCAAGGCCCATAGTCTTAAATGGGTACCCATGTTAAGTTATAAAGGTGGTATATTTTGACTCTTATTTAAATGTCACCACACAGATGCCTTAGCAGCAGTAAAATCACTGTTCACTGAGAAGTTATGTAGGAAAAACAAGTGTACTGGCCTGCTTGAGACATGTAAGTGTATTCAAAATGATCTTTTCTTTTCTTGTTAGTAGTAATAAAGTCATAGCTATGACTATGGAGAGTTTTCTATAGGTACTTTTACGTGATGCCTAATACTCTTTCAGTCATATGATTAGAACTATTTTGTGTGGGAAGTGAACCTATGAAGTGTTTACATTTTTATGGAAGGTAAATATGCAGGCAGAGAGTAATTGGCAATCATGATCAATAATTATGCTGATAACAGCAATTCTGTTGGGTGCAGTCTTATTGACGTGTAAAAATTATACATTTCAGTGTTTATTTGCCATAAGAAAATATTTTTTTCATAATTTATGAACTATTTATTACTTCGTTTTAAATTTAACCTAGAGTACTTCTACTATTTTCTTTTTATTAAGACCCGATTGCCAATGCCCCTATTTTCATCTTCCTCGTCATCCACTTTAGGAAGTATTCTAGTTTCCTCATCAAAATTTTTACATTCTTCCTGTGAAATGAAATTGGCTATAACCATCTGTTTGTCCTACCCTTTCTCTGGGTCAGAGATCTTTGTCTGGCATTTTCTTTCAATAGTATTATCCTCCACCTCTGGAGTATTCACCTGGGATAGGTGTCTGGGTTTGATTGGGTTGTTTTATGGAGACCTCTTCATTTCTTTCACCCATAAGGTTTCTGCATCACTTTGGGTTCAAATCTTCCCCAGTGTCTTGATCAACATATTTTTGCACCAAGTGAGGCCTTTACTCTTTGAAATGTACTCACAACACCAGTCACATTTGTAATGCGTCTTCCTGAATCAGGTTTCTTCTTCAATCCCTTGACGGAAGCTGCATACTAAGCTTGGCTAGAGAAAAATGCCACTTGGGTAAAGAGAAGCATGCCACTTCTCAGGATCCCATAACGCATCACAGTCGTATTTATCTAGTAGACAGTTAGGTTGCTGTCTAGAATACAGAAGCTCTTTTATGTCCAAAACCTCTTCCTTGGAAAAGCTATGAAGGTTCTTCCTGTCTGAAAAATTCCATGAGTGGAATCTCTGTATTCTGATAACTCTGGTAACTCCAACTCTATTAAGGATCTCTTCTTTCAGATAAACATCATGTATTCCATTTTCTTCATCCATAACAACTAAGGATTTCTGAGCTTCACCACATACATAATGGGGAAAGTATTGTGGCCCAGAACTTCCCTAGTGGAGTCTTTTCAATCCTTTCAAAGTTCAGGAGGTATGTTTTCCTTTTCATCCTTACTTGTCATTTTCTATACTGTAGGAAGACATTAAGTTTTATGCCCTGATGTCTCTCTATGGCATGCAGTGGCTCGTATCATAGCTTTTCCAAGTTCCTCCATTTTAAACCCACTTCTAACACTACATGTGACAAGCTATCAGTCTACACTGTGTCTGTACACCTTTTTGGGGGGGGGGCACTTTCGATGGAGGAACACAATTACAGGGGTTTTCCAAATTTACAATATTATATTCACTAGTATTACAAAATAACACAAGAAAAACAAATTAAAGAAAATAATCTAGATCCTATGGGAGCACTATCTATACTGTGACAGTTCCCTAACTATCAGAGCTCCGATCCAGCTAAACCTACATGAAGCAAAACAAAACTAACAGTTCAATACTTTGCTTTCAATTACTGGCCTGTTTCCTTTAGAGTTCAAGTTTTCAATCTTCTTTTGCAGATCGCTCATCAGCTCCATGATTGTCTATCTTTGGTCTTTTCTCAGCTGCTTCCACCAGCCGGGAACCCCTGATACCAAATGCACAGACCCCAGATCTGCCAGTCGCCTCCACAAAGGCTTTCCCTACCTGCGTGCCTGTTCAACATTGCGGGAAGTCACCTGGATCACTTCTTTTGTTGCCTACAGGCCGTCCAATTGCTGAGACGAGCGAAGGACATACCACCACACTACCCACGCAGAGGGATATGGAGTGGGTGATCTGTACTGCAGGCAGGATCAAATGCCAAGTTTCGTCAGCAAGACCTTAGGGCAGAGCAAAGTCTGCTTACTTCCCATTAAGGTGAATTATGGAGGGGGGGGGGGGGGGAGCAAGGGTTAGGCTGGGCTAGGGTCCTTAGTTGAGAGTTTGATTTATGGCATTAAAGTTGCAACAGTTGCAGAGTGATTTAAAGCAAGTACATGGCAGAAAGCCAAAATCGTAAATCATGTTTCTATATAAAGCATTTCAGGGCCTGATCATGATAAAGTAAGCAAGACCCTTAACTTACTTTAATAGACAGTGCGAGAGAGAGAGAAGGAGAGAGAGTGAGAAGGAGTGATAGAGGGAAGGAAAGAGAGAGAGAGAGAGGAGGGAAGGAGAGGGTAGGAAGCAGTGGCGGCTGGTGACTTTTCAAGTTGGAGGGGCGACAGGGCGAAACATAGCCACTCCCCCTTTTCCAAACCACACCCATTTTTATAACTCCCCCCCCTGACGTCATAATGACCTTTATAAGCCCCGCCCAATGACCTTATGCTTGTAAAGCCCATTGAAATACATGATCTGCAATGCAGAAATGTCAAGAAGTAAAGTAACAATGTGTTAAATTCATTGGTATACAATATAGATTGAAAAAACTCATGTGACAAGACTACAGCAATATCATAGTTGCACCTATACGTATTAACAGAAAAATTAAAGGAGTGACACCTACCATTAGTCGGCTCTTCTTCTCAGGGTATTCACGTTCATTAAGTTGACCAATGAGTAGAAACAAATCTGCAGCCACATAGGGTTTGCACCTGGGGTTGAAAGAAAACAAGCAAATCAATCATACCATTCAAGAACAAAACCATACTTAAAAAACATTAAACGACCAAGTGGAACCATATAGGCCCCAAACATACCTTAGAAGACCAAGTGTGACTATATAGGCCCCAAACATACATTAGAAGACCAAGTGGAACTATATAGGCCCCAAACATACCTTAGAAGACCAAGTGTGACTATATAGGCCCCAAACATACATTAGAAGACCAAGTGTGACTATATAGGCCCCAAACATACCTTAGAAGACCAAGTGTGACCATAGGCCCCAAACATACCTTAGAAGACCAAGTGTGACTATATAAGCCCCAAACATACCTTAGAAGACCAAGTGTGACCATAGGCCCCAAACATACCTTAGAAGACCAAGTGGAACTATATAGGCCCCAAACATACCTTAGAAGACCAAGTGTGACTATATAGGCCTCAAACATACCTTAGAAGACCAAGTGTGACCATAGGCCCCAAACATACCTTAGAAGACCAAGTGTGACCATATAGGCCTCAAACATACCTTAGAAGACCAAGTGTGACCATAGGCCCCAAACATACCTTAGAAGACCAAGTGGGACCATATAGGCCTCAAACATACCTTAGAAGACCAATCAGCACTGCATAGGCCCAAACCAGTGGATCTTGGGATTCAAGAAAACAACAACATTTCACTTCTGTTTAGACAACACAATAATCAATGTCAAACAAACACGTTGAATTAGCATATGGATAACCATATGAGCAGTAACGCCACGCCAAGGCTTCAACAATTGTTACTGACCATTCACACACCTTTCATAGCTCCTTCAATATGCACACCCACACACCATTCATACTTTACTTACCACTAGTTATTTTTGGTAGTGAGGTGGTGCCATTTCTGAGAACTTTACGTACCCTTGAAGGTGCCTCCAATTCCTTCAAACCAATGCATTTAACCGCTACAGGACCATGGTGCTTTTTAATTACTTTTTTGATCCTCTTCAATGTGGAGAAGCATCTTTCTGGTTCTTTAGTAGTCTTCGTTGTTGTAAGCAGGATTCCTTATAGCTTCACTCACTCTGTTAAATTATGTAGATTAAATTGATGCTAAAGTTGCTGTAGAGCAACAGCACTTGTACAGACATGGAATTCTTGCTTCCTGTACACAAGTGACAGCTACCCTTGGAAGTGCCTCCAATTCCTTCAAACCACGCCAAGGCTTCAACAATTGTTACTGACCATGCACACACCTTTCATAGCTCCTTCCATATGCACACCCACACACCGTTCATACTTTACTTACCACTAGTTATGTTTGGTAGTGTGAGGTGGTGCTGCTTAACGCAGTTTATCTTTGCACACCTTGGGGGTATGCATTCTTCTTTGCTTCAATCACTTGTATTTTAATTTTGCACGGCGATCTTTCAAAGAAGAAAACTTCTCAATGTTTTTTTCATTGAAGTCTGGGATCTCGGAAATCAGTTGCTTTTCCATTGAGAGCATCGCCAATGCATTCAACCACTCCAGGGACATGGTGCTT
>CM050167.1:369578281-369715781 GCA_027410445.1 Discoglossus pictus
CATTGGATTATTTTATTTTGACCATTGGCTTCAATCAACATGGATTATTTTATTTGACCATTGGCTTCAATCAACATTGGATTATTTTATTTTGACCATTGGCTTCAATCAACATGGATTATTTTATTTGACCATTGGCTTCAATCAACATTGGATTATTTTATTTTGACCATTGGCTTCAATCAACATGGATTATTTTATTTGACCATTGGCTTCAATCAACATTGGATTATTTATTTTTCATGACTATATCCAGAGGACAGAAGGTCAACGCTGGAGGGGTCAATTTTACAGGTAAGTATGTGCTGTTGTTTATTTTATTTTTTATTAATGTTTGTTTAAAGCTGTTTATTTTTGTATAAAATGTGTTGTGTTACTAACTGTACTAACAATGTGTTTGCTTAGCTTACTGTTTAATTGTAATAATAATGTTTTTACTGTATTTTTTTCCCCTTCCCTTATTTTTATTTTATCTTTAGAAGTGACAGGCATGTATACATGCCTGTTACTTCTAAAAATGGAATAAAAATAGGGGGGGGGGGGTAGGTAGTTGTTGGTTCATCCAGGGTGGGGTCGGTCACGGTCAGGCGCCCATCGGTCGCCCATAGGCCACGATCAGGGGTGGCAGGGGTGGCACAGGCCTCATGGGGGTGAACATCCACCCCCATGTGGCCTGGTCAACCCCGCTCACTGCCTGAATACCCGGGGTAGCATAGGCCGCATCGGGGTGGTGCCGGTGGTGATCGGGCCTCGGGGGTGGCATAGGGCGGCAAGATGGAGGTCATCAGGGGTGGCACAGGCCTCATCAAGGGGGTGATCCGATCACCCCCATGTGGGCCTGTGCCACCCCGCTCACCACCCGACTACCCCGATCTCGTGATCGGGGTAATCCGGCGGTGGCATGATGGCATAGCTAGGCTAGCATAGGGCAGGCCTGATCGGGGGTGGCACAGGCCACATGGGGGTGATGGCTGGGGTCGTCGGTGGTAGTTGGTGGGTGGCTGGGTAGGTGGCACTGGCAGGCCAGGCAGGCATAGTGGGGGACTGGGGGTAACTGGTCACCCCTAACTTTTATTAGGGGCTACTAGGGGTTTTGGTTTGGCCAGGGGCAGGGCAGGTGCCAGGCAGGTAGACTTACTGTGTTAGGCAGGCAGAGCAGATGTGAGTAGATTCAGCCAGGGAGGTCTCTCAGTCTCAGCGTGACCAGGGTCAGGAAACAGAAAGGGGGAAGGGACAGGGAACTGGTGGTTTTATTGACTGTATCAGTCAATCAAAATGATAACTCGAGGCCCTATTTGCTGGCGGGCGCTCAGGGCTAACGGTCTGGGTGGGTTTAGATTGATCACTTAGTAACTGGACAGCCTTCCATCATTGATTGGTCAATGATGGAAGACTGTCAGTTATTAATTGATACATTTATGACCGCCCATGCATATCGTCACTGTGATGGTGGGCGGCATGCATTAACGGTCAGGGGGCCAGGCCAGGACTCATTGAAGAGAGAGAAGACTCTAAGGTTAGTGTACACAGTGTATAACTATTGTAATTTGATCACACAGGGTGCAGGCAGGGGGCTATATAGATACACAGCATTAGTTAATGTAGCGCAAGGGTTATTTTAAAGTGACAGTGTCCCTTTACTAACTTTACTTCATTTTTAATACTATTTAGACTTGAAATGATGATGTACACCTTATATTTATTTGTTTTTGGGTTATACTAATACATTGTTGTGTTTTTTTTATTGCAGGGTGAAGAAAATATTTGGGGGGGCGTTTGCCCTGACGCCCCAATGGACGGGCCGCCCCTGGTAGGAAGGAGAGGGAGAGAGAGTGAGAATGAGAGGGGGAGAGAGAAGGAGAGGGAGGGAGGGACAGAGAGAGAGAAGAGAGAGAGAGGAAGATAGAGAGGGACAGAATGAGAGAGAAGGAGAGAGAGACGGAGAAGGGGAGAGACAGGAGAAGAAAGAGAAGTTGAGAGAGAGAAGAAGAGAGAGAAGGAGGCAGGGAGAGAGAGAGTGTGAGAGAGAGAGAGAAGGAGGGAGAGAGAGAGAAGGAGAGGGAGAGAGTGAGAAGGAGAGAGAGAGAGTAAGAAGGAGAAAGAGAGGGTGCACAGAGAGAGAGTGAGCACAGAGAGAGAGAGACAGGGTACACTTAGTGAGGGCACACAAAGAGACAGAACACACAATATTATACCATAATTTTTGACAGACAATTGACTAGTATATATATAACACCCTATTAAACACCCCTGTGTCAGGTTTCTGTGCTGTAAAAAAATGAGACAAAGATAAATCATAATTTAGAACTTTTTCCACCTTTAATGTGACCTATAAACTGTACAACTCAATTGAAAAACAAACTAAAATCTTTTAGGCAATGGGAAGAAAAAAATATAAAAATAAAATAATATGGTTGCATAAGTATGCACACCCTTAAACTCTTAAACTAATACTTTGTTGAAGCACCTTTTGATTTTATTACAGCACTCAGTCTTTTTGGGTATGAGTCTATCAGCATGGCACATTTTGACTTGGCAAGATTTGCCCACTCTTCTTTGCAAAAACACTCCAAATCTGTCAGATTGCGAGGGCATCTCCTGTGCACAGCCCTCTTCAGATCACCCCACAGATTTTCAATCGGATTCAGGTCTGGGCTCTGGCTGGGCCATTCCAAAACTTTAATCTTCTTCTGGTGAAGCCATTCCTATGTTGATTTTGATGTATGCTTTGGGTTGTTGTCATGCTGAAAGATGAAATTCCTCTTCATGTTCAGCTTTCTTGCAGAAGCCTGAAGGTTTTGTGCCAATATTGACTGGTATTTGGAACTGTTCATAATTCCCTCTATCTTAAATAAGGCCCCAGTTCCATCTGAAGAAAAACAGCCCCAAAGCATGATGCTGCCACCACCATGCTTCATTGTGGGTATGGTGTTCTTTTGGTGATGTGCAATGTTGTTTTTGGAATTATGGCAAAAAAGTTCAACCTTGGTTTCATCAGACCATAACACCTTTTCCCAAAATTTTTTTGGGAGACTTCAGATGTGTTTTTGCAAAATGTAGCCTGGCTTGGATGTTTTTCTTCATAATAAAAGGCTTTCATCCTGCCACTCTACCCCATAGCCCAGACATATGAAGAATACAGGAATTTGTTGTCACATGTACCACACAGCCAGTACTTGCCAGATATTCCTGCAGCTTCTTTAATGTTGCTGTAGGCCTCTTGGTAGCCTCCCAGACCAGTTTTCTTCTCGTCTTTTCATAAATTTTGGAGGGAGCTCCAGTTCTTGGTAATGTCACTGTTGTGCCATATTTTCTCAACTTGATGATGACTGTCTTCACTGTGTTCCATGGTATATCTAATGCCTTGGAAATTATTTTGTACCCTTCTCCTGACTTATACCTTTTAACAATGAGATCCCTCTGATGCTTTGGAAGCTCTCTGTGGACCATGGCTTTTGCTGTGGGATGCGACTAAGAACATTTCAGGAAAGACCAACTAGAGCAGCTGAACTTTATTTGTGGTTAATCAGAGGCACTTTAAATGATAGCAGGTGTATGCTGAATTCTATTTAACACAATTTGGAATGTGATTGCTTAATTCTGAACACAGCTACATCTACAGTTATAAGAGGGTGTGCAGACTTATGCAACCACATTATTTTTCTTTTTTTTTTTCCTTCCCTCCACCTAAAAGATTTCAGTTTGTTTTTCAATTGAGTTGTATGGTTTATCGGTCACATTAAAGGTGGAAAAAGTTCTGAAATTATTTATCTTTTTCTCATTTTTTTAAGGCACAGTACCCTGACATTTTAACAGGGGTGTGTAGACTTTTTATATCCACTGTATATATATATATATATATATATATATATATATATATATATATAGAGAGAGAGAGAGAGAGAGAGAGAGTGAGAGAGAGAGACACACAAATAAATAAATATAATGCTTTCATTATATTTGCATAATCTGGGCCTGCAACCGGCAGAAATGAGACCACTATTCCGGGATCCCAGTTCCATGGCCTTCAGTAACAAGAGGCAGGAGAAACAGACATTCACAGAGCAGGCTAAGTCTTCTACTGCCTGATAGGAACAAATTACTTTGCGGCATGACCCATGAGCACGGTCAACCACATCACGAGGTATGCACTCTGAATACATGCACAGGAGGCGCAGCCTACTGCCTTATACTAGGTACGATGAACACCCTAACAGTCATGATTTACTGTCTTCCACAGTAAGGAGTAGGCAGGATAACAATAATCGTGGGAGACTAAGTCCTTTGCCATCACACTCCCAGAGACATCTCTCCTCAAGATCCTGTTCCCTGCATCAGGACCAAGGTACTGCCTCTCACATTAGGCAACGAGACAGTGTTTATAGAAACAGGTACCACTCAATATCACCTGCAGACAGGGCACACTATACCTGCTCACCTACACCTTACTCGCATAGGGAGCATGGAGGAATAGGAGTATGGATTGGAGCAGGGAAACCTGTCACTCTCATTGCAGACATCAGAAGGAAATAGCCGAAGACTCAACTCCACTTGGAAGGGACAGCAATAATTTAGATTCTGGCAATGAGACGTCAGGAGAGACGGACGCTGACGAGTTATTGAAACCTGTCCTGCAGGTGAGCAACTGCATACACTTATAAACATGTCAAATCAGAATTTGATAGAGAGGCTGAAAGATTTCTTGTCTCGGTTTGAGAGCAAGAATAGGGAGACGGGGCATAAAGGGCATGGGTGAACGTATTTCAACCCATTCAGCAAATTGGTATGGTTGAAGATGTCTCCGCTGCAGCCGTCAGTTTAGTTTTAGTTGCAGAAAATCCAGAATCCAATTCCACCACATCTTCTGTCCTTAAAGTGGTGGACACTGCCCTTAAAAAGCCTTCATCCCTCCTCGGCGCTCCTCCGGAAGGGTAAGGCTACATTAATGCACCAGATATATACACCTCAAGTCTATCCATGACCGCACCAATGACACTACTTACCCATAATGTGAAAGGTTTCAACTCCCCTTTCAAGCGAAGGAAGGCTTTCCTATACTATAAGACCCTTAACCCCATGGTGATCTTCTTACAGGAGACACATTTCGCCAGGAATAAAGCCCCAACCTACCTCGACAAAAATTATCCTCATTTTTACTACTCTACCCAGGTCTCCAAAAAAGAAGGAGTGGCGATTTTGCTCCACAAGAGCCTCCAATTTCAAATGACAACTAAGATAGTGGACCGGGAGGGCTATTACATCATTTTAAAGGGGACGATTCTGGGTTCTCCAGTTTCACTAGCCTCCTTCTATGCCCCCACGAAAGCACCACATAAGACCCTGATCAGATTCTTAAGGGTCCTGGAGGGGGGAGAATGGGGCAAACTAATTATAGGAGGGGACTTTAATCTGGTATTAGACCCAGTGGCAGATAGATCTAAAACTCCACAAGAAGTTCGCTTCTCCAAAAAAAACAGGCAAATCTTAAAACTTCTGCACTCCTTAGATCTGGTTGACGCCTGGAGAGGTCTGCACCCCAGAGGGAGGGATTATACTTTTTATTCCCCCACACACAGGACTTATTCTCGTATAGACACAATATATATATGTAATTCGCTTCTAGACAGCTCAAACAAAGCGGCTATTGTTCTGTGCACTTGGTCGGACCACGCGGCGGTCACACTAGAGGTAGACCTGGGAGTTCAATTTCGGATGCCCTATACCTGGAGACTTAATGAATACTTAGTTTCGCAATCCAGATTCCAGGAGCAAACTGAGAGGGAGTTGGTGGAATTTTTTGAGTCCAATGCGGGTGGGGAGTCAGGGGCGGGTTGGGTCTGGATGGCGCACAAAGCCTACATAAGGGGGTGTTTATCAAGCTAGCCTCCCAATTCAGAAAACAGAACAGGCTAAAAGAAAAGGAGCTATCAGGGAAACTATCTCAGTTGGAGCGGCAACATCAGCTTTCTCCCTCGATAGCTTTAAGGAAACAGATAGATAAGGCCAGGCTAGAGCTGGATAGTATTCTGACCATAAAAACGGATAAGGCATTAAGGAGGACTCAACATTTGTTTTATGCCAAGGCGAATAAACCTGACAAGCTACTAGCAAGGAGCTTAAAAGCTAAATATGCTCAAGCCAGGGTATCCCAGATAAAAAATAGGAAAGGCGATCTCACCTACAGCCAAAATGAAATCCAGGAGGTCTTTAGGGACTTTTATCAAAATATTTACTCCACTCAGAAATTGGCCACAGAGAATGTTATTCATTCCTACCTAAACTCCCTTGATTTGCCCCAAATTTCACCCCTGGACTTACAAAATTTGAATAAAGATGTGACGGTCAAAGAAATTTTAGATGCCATTAAAGAACTGAAGCTAGGGAAGTCCCCCGGTCCGGACGGGTTCACTAACATCTACTGTATTACAAAAAGTTCTCGGAAATTCTGGCCCCCCATTTATGTAGTCTATTCAATTCAATTCTAAGAGGAGAGACAACTCCCCCAGAGCTGAATCATGCGGACTTGACGCTCTTCCCCAAGGAGGGCCGGGATCCAAAGGAAGCTAAAAATTATAGACCAATCTCGCTTCTTAATGGTGACGTCAAACTGCTGGCCAAAATTTGTTCCCAGAGGATTTCGATCTTCCTACCCGCCTTAATACATAAGGACCAATCAGGCTTTATTCCAAACAGGCAGACTAGTGATAACATCAGGAGGACTTTAAATGTCATTCATTTGGCTAGGGTTAGCGGTCTCCCTGTGTGCCTACTCGCATTGGACATCGAAAAGGCGTTTGATACCCTAGAATGGCCCTTTCTATTTGCCACATTGGATAAGTTTGGGTTCAGAGGAAACTTCTTAAACCTGCTGCGTACTTATTATACACTCCCCAGGGCCACACTAAGATTGCCTGGTTCTCATATGGCCTGTATTAAAATCGAGAGAGGTACGAGGCTGCCCATTGTCTCCTCTTCTCTTTGCTCTGGCCATTGAGCCTTCGGCTCAGGCGATCAGAGTTAACTCCTCTATAGAGGGGGTGCGGGTGGGACACCAGCAACTAAAATGCTCCTTGTTTGCTGATGACCTGCTTTGCACCCTTTCGAACCCTAGCTCTTCTGTAGGCGCCCTGATGGACATGATAGGAGTCTTTAGCAATTTGTCAGGCCTGAGGTTAAACCAGGACAAGACAGAAGCTTTGAGTATTGGGATCCCTTTGGATATTTTGAATCACCTGAAGGGAGTACACAAATTTCTATGGCCCCCCTCACACATCAAATATCTAGGGATTAATTTGACCAACTCATTAACTAATTTGTAGAAAGCTAACTATCCACCTCTCTATAGGGCTCTGTGGCGAGACCTGGAAAATTGGACAAACCGACATATCTCATGGACGTGTAGAGTAGTCACGGTTAAGATGAATATTTTGCCGAGGCTGCTCTATCTTTCCAGGACGCTGCCAATCCAGATAAAAAATACAGAATTGGCCCGCTTCCAGACCCAAGTGTTTAAGTTCATATGGAGAAATAGACCCCCTAAGATAGCGAGAAAAACGATGTACGTACATAAATCCAAGGGGGGCCTATCTTGTCCTAATTTCCTGAGTTACTTCAGAGCAGCCCAGCTTGCCTCTATCCCACTAGCTCACTCCATTCCACTCCAACCAAACTGGGTCTTTGTAGAGGAGTTGCAGATGGCCCCGCTTACGTGGGGCATTATCCTGTGGGCTCCAGGTGCAAACGCTTTCTACTCTAGAATACAGAATCCCATAACTAAGTTTACACTGAGAGTTTGGATCTGGGCTAGGAGGAAATACAAACTGACTTACCCGGTATCTCCCCTCACATCGATCTTTACATCGCCCTCCTTATTAACCACCATCACTGCAGAGTCCAAGGAATATTGGACTTCTCATGGTCTGGATAAACTGGGGGCTTGGTTTGAGGGAGGGATTATGAGAACTTCAGAATCCATGATTAGGAACTTTGAGGTTCCACACCGGGAACTCTTTAATTACATTAAAATAAGGAGCTGGATTGATGAGATACAAAGAACCCATGGACCCCCGAGGGAATCTTGGATGTCGGTGGTGTGTAAGAGTGAGGCCCTGTCCAAAGGAATCTTGGGGTCAATATACAAAATCTTCAATAGTCCACCAAGCACTTGGAGGCCTTCCTTTGTATCGAAGTGGGAGTTGGACCTAGGGCAAATTTGGGATGGGAATAAATGGGCTGAATCCTTATCGAGCCTATCTAAGGGTTCACTTAATTATAGTTTATTAGAAACCTCCCTTAAGATTTTACATCGGGCATATACAACTCCAGTTCGACTAAATAAGATATCCCAAACAATCCCAGATAGATGTTTTAGGGGGTGCCACGGAAGGGGAGACTTCATTCATACTTGGTGGAGCTGTCCTAAGGTATTTAAAATTTGGTCTGAGACGACCAATCTAATTTCGCTAATACTCAAAACCCCACTCCAACCATCAATAGCAGTCTGTCTCCTGGGAGCACGCTTCTCAAAATTGGGAGGGGAGGGGAATAAACTGGCCCAACTGATATTTCTAGCAGCTAAGAACACCATCGCAAGACGATGGAAGAGTAGGGATATTAATATTAACAAAATAAACTTTATTTGCATTAATGAGCGGATGACCCATATCATATCAGATACACATCACTGCTTCCTGGAGGTTTGGGAACCCTGGATTCTATTCACAGACAGTAATATATAATAACTAAGTTAAGGGAACACAATAAAGAAGCCATTCCTGATGTGCGGCTGGGGAGTGGAGTGTGGAGCGGACGGGGAGAAGTGGTGAGAGGACCCGGAGAGATATTTCTTCAGTACTCCAAAGGTACAGGGGGGGAGGATGGCTACCTTAAGATTGGCTGAGCGGGGAATTAATGGGGGATGACACCCCACCATATGTGTTATATAATGTCACTTGTTTTCTTTCTATTTTATTTTCTTTTATCATATCTCCTGCTGCTCAGGTTCATCCATGGAAATGTGAATTACTGCAATTTGAACAATGTGACTTTATAAGCTGTATATACTGCTGAGTATTAAGAAACTAGTGTGAATATATTTGGACAGAATCACTAAAAATAAGAAAAAGAGTTGGAATGGAGTTTTTATTTAAATGGAATGGTTTTAATATATTAGCAATATGATGTTAGTTATAAGACAACATGTGGACTATGTTTTTCATTATTCTTTTTGTTTTGTCATTGCAATTTCAGAACTTCTCAATAAAATTTATGTTATAAAAAAGCCTTCATTGTGTCTATTGGTCCCATTGATGAACACGTCACCCTTGAGTCAAAGAGAAAATCTTGTGGAGAGTGTTTGTAGAGATTTTTAGTTTGCTCCAACTTGATCAATTCTTGGAGTTCAAGCATGATGATAAAAAAGAGAACTCAAAAAAAGAGGAAGGTTTCAGAGTTGAAATTTCTATTCAGTGGATATTATTCCATATATTTACCAGTAAAACAAAACAATTAACAACAGTTCTGATAAGTTCTGATCTTTGCTGACTTCATAGCTGTGGGCTGCAATACCTCAGTTCTGCGCCTTCTGATAGGCTGCAATCTGACTGACAGTTACAACAGCCAATCAGAAGGTGCTATTGCCTTCAGCCAATCAGAATGAGATACACCCCAGGGGGTAAATCCCATTGTGATTTACTGAAGGCATCTGCGCCTTCTGATTGGCTGCAATCTGATTGACTGTTACAACAGGCAATCAGAAGGTGCAGATGCCTTCGGCCAATCACAATGGGATATACCCCATGGGGAGGTAACCCATTCTGATTGGCTGATGGCAATAGTGCCTTATGATTGGATTAGAAATGATTGACAGGTCCATTAGCCAACCAGAATGGGATAGAGGGTGTATTCTATTCTGATTGGCTCACACCTTGGCACCTTTTGATTGGCTGAAATATGATTGACAGCCTTTTCCTGCAATCATAAGGCGCAATTTCCAATTTTTTACCGGAACAAGCACTACAAGCCTCATTTGCGCGAAGCTCCTCCTAGATTTTTTGATCTTTTTAGCGCAACGTTTTTTTTTCAGAGGCCCTGCCGGAAGGCTTTAAGGAGGACGGGGGCATTATGGAAAGGTAAGTGTAATATTTAGAATGTCTTGTTTTATATGTTGTGTTTGTTTTATTAATTGTTATGTTTCTTTTTCTTGTAGGGGTGCTGGACCTGCGGCCATAAGGGATGGGCCCTTATGCTAGGGACAATGGCCAGAAAACTGTCATTGAATTTTAGCAAAGTAAGTGGTCGTATTTATCCTATTTTAGGTGAGATTTAGACTTTTTTACTATATGTAGTTAGGGTATTAATGTATGTAGTTAGAGGTATTTTTTAACTGTATTTTATTGCTGGGTGTGGGTTTTGATTTATTGTAATGGGATGTGTTTATTTGTTCTTGTATTTTATTTTTATGTGAGTAGTTTTTTTTTCTGTAGTGGTGCTTTTTTTTGTATAATGTTCTTTTTTTATTTGTTGTAATGGTGCTCTTTTTTATTTTGTGTAATTTAGGTTTTATTATTTTTTGTAATGGTCCTTTTTTTTTTCTGTAACTTGGGTTCTTTATTTTTGTAATTAGGGGGGTGTTGGGGTGTTTAATAGGGTGTTAGGTAGGTAGTGTAGGTGTTAATAGGTTAGGGTAGGGATTAATAGGTTAGAGTAGAGGGGGGTCAATATGATAGGGAGGAGGGGGATTCATTAGTGTGGCCCGGGCCCTTTAAGGACCGGCAGCGGGGAATTTAAACCTCCAAGTATGTACGAGATACGGGCTTGGAGGTCTTTATAGGCAAATATAAATTCAATGCAGCACTGTACAGTGCTGTAGTTGCTGGGGAACATTATAGATTACTTTAGGATTAAAAGCACCACATTGTCAAGCTTGCACATCACAAGTAGCTAATACTGTAACCCAAATTTCAAGCTCAATTACAACCAGCTGTTATTCATTTACATATATACATATATACATTTTATTTCTCTCTAATGAGGGCTATAAGTCCATGTTTTTTATACAAATTGATGCACATTGTCCTATGAATATATTCACAAGACAAGTGGCAGAATTAATAGTGGGCCCAAAATGGTTTGGGCTATACTTCTCTGTATCTCGTCAGTCATCTTTATTTTAGATAACGATATCACCTCTCTTATCAGTTTTCTTTATAATTATGGTTTTATCTCTCTTTCTTTTTTACAGATATTATATGAGACATGCTGTAAAATGCCAAAGAAGGGCTACATATTTTATTACCACATCTTTATATGTAATTTGGGCAATGGAATTGTCTTGCTCAAAAAAATTTCTCACTATATAACAAAATGTGTCTTAGGTTTGTACGAAATTGGCTCTGCTGGAAATGATTGAGTTTGCTAATAATTACCATGATACCATAAAATTTACTTTGGAGTAGGATAAGCATAAAATACATTTTATTGATGTGGCTTTATTGTTGGATAACAACATGCTGTTCACTGAACTATTTAAAAAAAATACTGACTATTGTAACCTGATACTGAGACATAACAATCAAACTCAAATTGTTTTTGAAGGACCATTGCAAAATAAAGCTAGTTTTTAATTAAAAATGTGTTTGTGATACTTCGACTTATTCATGGATGACTCCATGACACATTGGTGTAAGTTTTGTGTTTTAGAGGTTGTTTACATTTCTGGAGAGATATGGTCATATTTCCCGAAGCAATGAGCCTTCTTCTGGCCAGTGAGGAGGGAAGAGGTGTGATATTGATTTCAAACTTATTCAATTATATTAACAAAGACTCATTGTTCTCTTCACTGATAGCCAAAGCACTAACTCGCATGATCCGCTCTGAGGAAGTGATGTAACAAATACAACATGGATTCCAATACTCTTCCAAAATTCCAGTTTTCTCAAAAATGTTTTATGTCCATGGCTTACACAACTGTCGAATTTTATAACAAGCAGGCTGATAGAATGGTAAAAAAATGAAATAATCCTATAATAAATGGGAGAGATAAAACATAACCTTTATGGATTTTTTCCTAAATTGTGCTAAAAGAAACCTATGATCAGCACTCTTTGTCAGATGTCAGGATACACAGCCTCTTATAATAATTCCCCCTTAGACAATTGGTGCAACCCCCTTAATGCATATCCTCTTACTAGTCATATCTATTGTCAATCAAACTGTGAATCGCCATTGTCTGTATTCCATGCATTTCCCCTGAAGACGTCAGATTAGTCTGACGAAATGCGTGTTGTTGTTTTTTAATTTAATTTTAACAAATCTGGGTTGCACCAATTGTCTAGTTCTAGAATTATATTTGCTTCTCTTGCTTCTATACCCTTCTTAATACATGCTAATATTTTACTTGCCTTTGCAGCTGCTGCTTGGCATTGAGCAGTGTTACCTAGGTGGTTGTCCACAAGTACTCCCAAACCCCATTCAATATCTGATACCCCTATATTTGATTTTCAGTATGAGTGACAATAGATATAACAAGTAAGATGATTTTTTTCTTTTATACCCAACTCCAAAGCTTAGACTCTTAACCGTGAACACAAGAAGCAAGTTTATCCCCACTTAGCATATTTGAAAAACTGTATCTCTTCTCTTATATCACCAAGGGCCTAATCTCTAGTCCAATCTTCCTTTCCCTTACCATATAATGCTTGTTGGGAAAGGGTTTTAGGTGAAAATATTGATCCAGAAGAATAGCAAGATAAATATTAAACAACGAATACCATTTCCCTTTGTTGAAATTTTAAAGAGGAATCATACAAAACACTTCTTTACTGGTACTTCACTCCCCTTAAATTGTACAAAATGGCATAGATCCTCAGTTCCCTGTGTTTGGAAGGGTGGCAGTTTGGAAGTTTCACACATCCAGATATGGTGTACTTGCCCTGCGGTTCAAGCCTTTTGGTGATCAATTAATAATGTAATAGTGACCTGTTTGGAGACAACGCCACCTTTGGACACCTGGTTTTCTCTCCTTTCTAAGAACAATACACTAGGTAACAGAATGTACTGGCTGCTCTGATCTTGTAGTGAGATGAGCCACAGGCTGAAAGTGGAAATCTACACAGTTTCCAAGTTTACATGTACAGTAGTTATTGCTAAGAGATGGGAAAACATATTGATTGAGACACTTACAGCTAGACTGGAAGGTAATCTGACCTCCTTTTCTGCCAAAAGGCTCCCATAGTTTTTACATTTTCATGGTAATTAACTTAAGATCTGTTTCAAATTAAAATTGAAATGATAAAACCAGTGCTGACCATGTGCGGCTGGTTCATAGGGGCAAATGGGCAACCGCCCGCTCCAAAATTATCAATCACTTTAATATTGTAATTTTAAATTTATATAAAGAATAACATTTAAATATATCTGTGTATCAGCTTTCATGAATTCTTTCATATGATTTTGTTAAAAATATGCATCTATCACTTTAGATAGATAGATAGATAGATAGATAGATAGAGAAAGAGATAGGGATATATAGAGATGGAGGGAGGGATAGAGTCAGATCGAGGGAGGGGGATAGATAGATAGATAGATAGATAGATAGATAGATAGATAGATACATAGATACATAGACAGATAGAGGGATAGATGGATAGAGATGGATAGGTAGATAGAGTGAGAAAGGGGATATATATAGAGGGAGGAATAGAGAGATAGAAAGAGAGGGATAGATAGAGAATGGGATAGAGAGAGGCATGCATAGATAGAGGGATAGATAGAAGTAGGAGGATAGATAGAGAGAGGAGTAGATAGATAGAGAGAGGGGGATAGAGAGAGAAAGAGAGACTGGCATAGAGAGAGAGTGGGATGGATAGAGAAAGATAGGAAGGGAAGAGGAGAGATATAGGGAGAGAGAAATAGGGAGTGTAATAGAATGTAGTGGAGGGAGAGGGGGAGAGGGGGACAGGGAGAGAGTGATAGGGGGATAGAGAGAGGGGGAGAGAGATAGGGAGGGAGAGAGAGATAGGGAGGGAAAGGGATTGAGGGAGACAGGGAATGGGTGGAAGAGAGAGCTGAATATATATATATATAGAGAGAGAGATAGGGATGGAGAGAGGGAGATAGATAAGGAGGGAGGGAGAGAGAGAGAATGGGATAGGGAGGGAGAGAGGGATGGAGAGTGAGATAGGGAGGAAGAGAGATAGGGAGGGAGGAAGAGAGATAGGGAGGGAGAGAGTGTTAGGGAGGGAGAGAGATAGGGAGGGAGAGAGAGATAGGAAGGTGGAGAGAGTTAGGGAGGGAGAGAGATAGGGAGGGAGAGAGAGTTAGGGAGGGAGAGAGAGATAGGGAGAGGGAGTGAGAGAGATAGGAAGAGGGAGAGAGGGAATGGAGGGAGAGAGATAGTTAGAGAGATAGGAAGGGGAGGGAGAGAGAGATAGGGAGAAAGTTAGATAGGGAGAAAGATAGGGAGGGAAAGAGATAGGGAGGGAGAGAGATAGGGAGGGAGAGATGGAAGGAGAGAGGGAGGGAGGAAGATAGGGGAGGGGAGGAAGAGAGAGATAGGGAGAAAAAGGGAGAGGGAGGGAGAAGGTATTGGGAGGGAGAAAGAAAGAGGGATAGAGAGAGAATGTTGTGGAGGGAGAGAGGGACAGAGAGAGAGTGATAGGGAGGGAGAGAGAGGGGGAGAGATAGGGAGAGAGAGATAGGGAGGAAGAGAGGGATGGAGGGAGAGAGAGATAGGGAGAGATATAGGGGGGAGGTAAGGAGGGAGAGAGGAATCGGGAGGGGGAGAGCGGGATAGGGAGGGGGAGAGTGGGATAGGGAGGGAGAGAGAGGGATGGAGGGAGAGAGACAGTTTGGGAGAGGGATAGGGGGAGATATGGATAGCATGATAGAGAGGGAGAGGGATAGGAAGGGAGAAGGGGAGAGGGAGGGGGAGAGAGGGGTATGGAGGAATACGTACCGATGAAGGGAGAGAAAGGAATAGGGAGAGGGATAGGGAGAGAGATAGGGGGAAGAAAGATAGGGAGGGAGAGAAATAAGGAGGAAGAGAGCCAGGGAATGGGAGGAAGAGAGAGATGAATATATATATATATTGTATAGATTGTAACGTGGGGGAGAGATAGGGAGGGAAAGAGAGAGATAGGGAGGTGGAGAGAGTTGGGGAGGGAGAGAGAGATAGGGAGGGGGAGTGAGAGAGATATAGGAAGAGGGAATGGAGGGAGAGAGATAGTTAGAGGGATAGGAAGGGGAGGGAGGGGGAGAGAGATAGTGAGAAAGATAGAGAGTTAGAAAGATAGGGAGGGAAAGAGATAAGGAGGGAGAGATGGAAGGAGAAAGAGATTGGGAGGGGAAGGGAGGGGGGGAGAAATAGGGAGAGAGAAGGATGGAGGGAGAGAGAGATAGGAAGAGGGATAGGGGAGATAGGGAAAGATGGATATGGAGAGAGAAATAGGGAGAGAGATAGAGAGAGAGGAGAAAGATAGGGAGGAAGGGAGATAGGGAAGGGGAGGAAGAGAGAGGGATAGGAAGAAGGAGGGAGAGGGATAAGGAGGGAGAAAGATAGTGAGGGAGAGTTAGAGATAGGGAGGGGGAGGGAGAGAGAGAGATAGGGAGGAGAGGGGGAGTGAGAGTCATGAAGGAAGAGATAGGATAGGTGGAGAGGGAGAGAGATAGGGATGGGGGGAGAGAGAGATAGGGAGGGAGAAATATAGGAAGGGGAGGGAGAAAGAAAGGTGGAGGGAGAGAGATAGGAAGGGAGGATGAGGGATAGAGAGAGAGAGAGAGAGTTAGGGAGAGGGGGAGAGGGGGAGAGAGAGATCAAAAGGGACAGGGAGAGAGGGATAGGGAGACAGATAGGGAGAGGAATGGAGATAGATAGGGAGGGTGATAGAAAGATGGAGAGGGCTAGAGAGGTAGATAGGGAAAGGGATAGAGAGGTAAAGGGATAAAGAGATGGATATATAGAAAGATGGAGACAGGGAGGGATTTATCTATCTATCTATCTCTATCAGTCATATAACATATTTTATTTAACAAGTAAATTATATCACTTTTGTCTTTGAGCTGCCACTAACAAATATCTTGATCTAAAATATATTATATTTAATGTTTGCACTTCATCAAGAAATTGGAAGAACTTCCCATCATAAGGAAAGTGAGCAGAACCAGCACCACGTTACCCACATCAATAAATTGGAGGCACTTGCCAGTATCAGAAAAGTGAGCAACACCAGCACCACTTCACCCTCATCAAGACAATAACAGCCTTATTATATTTCGACCAATTGAAAAGGGCTCTAAATAAGCACATAGTACTTTTTTACAGACGTTTCTAGTTTGTAAAGACCTTGCTTTTGGATAGATGTTCACTAATTAAAAACTTCTGTAAAAAAAATATGCTGTGTGCTTATATGGAGCCCTATTCAATTAATCGAATCGCAATTTAATAAGGCTGTAAGTAAGTAAAGTAACAGGAAAAAAATCAGGTAAGTGGATTGAATCTGTGTCTGTGTGCAGGGCCTATGTAATTTTAGTGGTTGGGATATATAGGGGTCAACCTGGAGTGAAGGGGAGGAGTCTATACTATGGGGTGTAGTCAATGAAAGGGGAGGAGTCAGGTCTCTGTCTTCCACCCCCCAAATTGGAAGGTCACCAGCCGCCACTGGTGCTGACTATATTTTATTGTATTTGTATTTGTCTTTGTTTAAAACTGGTAAAGCTGTGGTTTGGTTTATATAAAAATTGTTTCCGGTATTGTTATGATTTTTACAATGTAACATGTTGACTATATGCCTGTGATAGTCCCCCACTCTCCACCCCATTATCCATTTCCCCATACCCACCTGGTTTAAGTTATAAAATTACTATAAATAAAAATAAAAAACAATACTCAATATTAAGCTTACTGTCAAATTTCATCCTGTGTTACAGGTTTCCTCTGAGAACAAGCTTTTGCTGTGATAGCAGCCTATCAATGGATTGTTCAACTTCTTGTCTCTCAGGTAAAAACCTCCACTCTCTACTTACTGACCATTTCAGGGAGGAGTCAAACACACAACTGAATACTCTTTGAAAATTAAAAAAAATATTGAATATTTATATTTTAAATATGAATATTATTTCTGATCAATGCATGATTAAAATAACAAGCTGGAGCATTAAAGTGGTCCTTTAAGATTTTTAAGGGAGGTGTGATCCTTATGAGGTGCCGCTGAAGGCGTTTTAAATGTAACTCTGTGTCCAGTGCTGGGTACAGGCACCTAAGGAAAGAGATTAATTCTCTGAAATATTGTGTATCTATATGAGTAAATATAAAGTGGCTTTATAGCCCTCACTGGATCAATAATGTTGCTGTGAAGTTTCTTCAATACTTCTGTGGATTATTCTCAATCTGCTGAGCATGTCTCCATGTGCAACTGTAGAAGTATTTACTAAGTGCTCATGTAGACTACGAACGGAGCCCGTAAACTAATTTGCTATTTAATTGGCGTCTTTTCGTTATCTATTACGGGATACGGGCTGCGATTTTTAAAATCGTAACTATGACCCAGCAAAGCCTTTGATCTTTCTGATCACTGAAATCGCAAATCTCTATTCAATTGCAACAATTCCTCAAGCCC
This sequence comes from Discoglossus pictus, assembly GCA_027410445.1. Lineage (NCBI taxonomy): Eukaryota > Metazoa > Chordata > Amphibia > Anura > Alytidae > Discoglossus > Discoglossus pictus. Next base: position 369,595,897 of record CM050167.1, read on the forward strand.
GCAAATTATTTCACACCCGTAAATTGCAAATGTAGAAGAAAATCCTACAAGTACCAGATAGGACTCACAATGGGGTTAAACACCTGTCCATAGCACTGTAAATGCAAATAAAAAATCAATACTGCACTTTAAAATACGGGGAAAGCGATGATAGACATTAGAATTAATTGCACAACAGTCTCAAGCTTGCAAATCTGCAAAAAAAAATTCTGGTTTATTTTCATTGTATATCAATCTTGGGAATCAATGAGTTAATACAAATCAGGCCACCCACATGGACTAAAACATTTACTTAATTTACTTTTATTAATTTGTACATTGCCGGATTGCGAGTCCGATCGCATATCGGACTTGTAAATGCTAATTGATTGGCATTTAACCTCCACGTTTTACTGACATCATGATAAGGATCTCATTTGCTATTGCTGTTTAAAAATCAGGAGTTACGGGCTTGCATAATTGATCATGATCATGCTCTGAACTGCTACTTACGAGTGCATGGTTTATGGTTTTGGATTTCGGCCAGGGAGTTGCGGTCTTTTTGATTTGAATCGCTCTGTAACTGTTGCAAATTTCAGGCCTATGTGTTGTGCATCTCCTTTCTGCAATGCTGTGCTCTGTCCCACTATTGGCCAGCGCGGAGACAGCCCCAGGCATGCCGGGTCTAACGCAGCACAGCGTGACCCACCGGAGCCTGGGCGCTCCTGATTAGTAGGAGGCTGGAGTAAGGACGTCCACCCATTTTGCGGGCTTCCTCCTCACTCTGCGCCGGCCATTGCTCAGATCAGCAGCTCATGCTGGTGCTCCCATCGCATATGTCACAGTATTAACCCTATAATTATAATTATACCTGTGTGTCTCCCATATTACATAGTAATTTGTCTGTGTGCAGTGTCGGTGCGCTGTCCTGTTGTTCTGTATTGTTTTGTGGTGTGCTAGTGTGCCAATGGATCCAGAGGAGTTGGAAGCCTTGCTGGCCATGGCCAGAACCAGGGCTTTAAGCCACAGGGTGCGATGGGTCCAGGACAGAATGGGCTCAGTTCAGCAAGGTGGGGAGGGCCTTTCCATGGGAGCTCAGGCCCAGCCTGCAGTAACCTGGGCCAAGTGGAAGGGCATCATGGCTTAGATAGGCCCACGGAGCAGCGTGCCTGCTTGGATTTGGGCAATAGGGCTATGGAGAGTGTGGGGGCCACGGATAGAGCCAGGAGCTCATCCCCCCACCAAGCGACTTGCCCATGGACTGCAGCGTATCCCAGGTTCCAGCAACACCCCAGCTCACCCCCGGGCTCTAGGGGTAACAGTAAAAATACAAGAGCTCTAAAAAGCTACTCCTCACCGTATGGTCCCTGTGGTCCCCACTGCCACACCCACTGCCAATGTCGCTGATGGGGAGTAGACGCAGGAGATCTATTGATTGTTCCTCATGCTTTCCCAGACACAGAGGCAGATCCAGGTTCTCAGAGCAGAAGATCTTGCGGCTGCAGCTGCACCTGCTTGGGAGGTGGTGAGAGGAGCCCACGGCGGTCGACACAAGCAAAGAACCCCCGCTGGGCCTGATTGACAAGGTGGTGACCTATTGGTTGGTGACCTATTGGTTGAATATAATGACACCAATGCGGGCCATGCCGCCCTTTCACTGGACCTCAGACAGGGCTAGAGGCCCCGCCGCGGCAGGTCCTCCGGGTGAAGGAATATGCCACTCCTTCAATGAGAGTAGCTGCAGGTGGGCACCGAACGCCATTTCAAGCACGCTTGCTCGAATTGCGGCGGGGAGCATGCAGTCTCCAAAAGTAACAGACCAAAGGATTGATTCAGGCCTGGAGAGGCCACTCAAAAAGGGCCAAACACCCATACGGTTGGGCGCAATGCTGCCATGTCTAGAATGCTACGGTAGATTGCCAAGGAAGGCCGAGATGGCTGCCCTGCTACGAGAGGGTTTTCGGGATGGGTTTACGATCATGTGTACACTCTCGCCCCCTGACTCGTGTCTCAGAAACCTAAAGTCGAGTTTCCCGGGTGGCAGCGGAAAAAATATGGGCAGAGGTAGATCTGGGGAGGATGGCAGATCTACCTCCTTTCCAGGGCTTGGTCATTTCTCCTCTTCGCATAGTGCCAAAAAATGAGCAAGGGAAATTCCGCCTCATACAACATCTCTCCTACCCTCCGGGCTGGTCAGTCAACAATGGGATCGACAAGCAGTACTCTTCTGTGTCGTACGCTCCCTGGTTAGACGGGAAGGCAACGGAACTAAGATGGCAAAAGTGGATATCGAATACGCTTTTCGCTTACTTGCGGTTCATCCCCGGAGTCACCGTTTCCTAGGTTTTTTCGTGGACGGCGAGTATTTAGTAGATCTTTGCTTTCGAATGGGGTGCTCCATCTTGTGCTCCTACTTCAAAGCGTTCAGTACTTTCCTGCAGTGGGTGGCCCCGATTGAGTCGGGTTATTGTCGAATTACCCATTACCTCAACGATTTGTTTTTCGTGGGCGGGTTTAGTCACTTGCGGTTTCATACTGGAGACATTTTCTAATATATGTCGGGACTTCGGGGTACAGGCATGGTTCGGGGGCTGCTAGCAAGTGACACCTGTCTGGAAGGTGACAGGCTGTGGGTGTGGTTAAGGAGGTAAAAAATGGAACAAAGTGGAAAAGGAAGGAAAGTGGTCATATACAAAATTGGCACGGAGTGTAGCCCCCATGAAAGTGTGAGGTAGTACTTGCAATAAAGGCCTATGGCCTATAAAGGCTTTTGCACACCAACGGCCAGGCCTTGTCACGGTTTCAATCGATGCTAAAGAAGCCCTTACGGCATTTGGGTTTCGACTCGGCGGTCCTCGGCACATGTTCGTTTCGGATCGGGGCAGCCATGGAAAGTGGCGAGATTAGGTTTACTGGAGAACATGGTCAAAAGAATTGGGAGGTGGAAGTCACAACGTTTTCGGTCTTATGTACGGCCTGAATGGGTCATTTAAAATGAACTTCTTTGTGTGTTGCAGAAAAGAAACAGCTGTGGATAGTCGGCCATTCCTACATGTGTTGGACCCACCGGTTAGCCACAGTCACTGGAGTTAACGTCCAACTGGGCATACCGGAGACGGACATACAAGTACGATGGCTCGGGTTCCGAGGATTGAGATGGACACAGGTAATTGGCTTGTTGGAGAGCAAGGCACCTCATCACGGTAGCCCACACATTTTGATTGTACATGCTGGGGGCAACGACTTGGGGGTTGTACCTATGAAGAAGATGCTGAAAGATATGAAAAGGGATGTGAAGTTCTGGCTAGACCCAGACCTGTTTATAGTTTGGTCCGAAATGATCAAGAGGCGATCATGGCGGAACGCAAGCGATCCAGTTTTATTAGATAAGGCGTGACTGAAGATAAATAAGCAGATGGCTAGTTTCATCCGGAAATTGGGCTTTATTACTATTCCTCATCTGGAATTCGAAGGTGCAGACTCCAATGAATTATTTTGCCCCAATAAAGTTCACCTGACGGAGATAGGGCTAGAGCTGTTCACCTTAGAGCTTAAGGACGAAGCGAGGCAGGCCTTAGCTTTATTGAGCGAAAGGGCGAAGGGATTGCAGCCTCAGGAGGCATCCTTCGCCTGCTCTGTGGCGGGAGATGAGTTGTCCGGCCCAATGGCTTAAGTGGGCATGAGTCATCAGTTTGCTTAGAAAAGCACTGGGAGGCCTTGGGTGCGGGCCCAGGGCGTGAGGTTACTGACCTGGCCGGGCTCCTCCTCAGGGATGTTTAATTAAGGAGTTATGTTATAATGTTAATTATGTTAATTATGGTTATGGAAATTGGTTGCTTTAATAAAGCTGTGGCCCGTACTTTTCCCAAGAATTTCCTAGTGTGTCTGTTTATTTATAAAAGTGTCAGGGTTGTAATTGTATACAGTCTTCACTATATGTTCTATATCATTATAATCACATATATAGTTGTCAGCAGGCGAGCCAGCCAGAGCCGTTGCTCACGCTTGCGGGCTTGCGTAGCGAGACCGCGGCCCTCGCATAGCAAGGGCCGCGGGCGAGGGCCTCTGTTGCTGGCATGGAGCACCAAAGGTGCTCCATGCCAGCAACTGCGACCCTCGCAAATTTTCGGCGCAACGCAAACAACACGACACAACAAATACGACCCTCGCAAACTTTACCTCGCGACGCAAACAACATACGAGACACGTTACCACACATTACGACCTCGCAACAATCGGACGCAACTCGCGAACATTACAAAATTCAAAACACAATAAATACACACAGCACATACATAAAAAGCTTACCTACAGCAAGAGGAAGCATCCAGGACCTCAAAAAAACAACTTACACCTTCATTTAACTAAAAATAAAAGAGTTTGAACACTACAAAATTCGCTAAGCGAGAGAAAAAATGGCCGCCGAAAAAAACGAAAACGAGGCTACAGCACTCTAAACACGCAAAACACCACAAGAAACTCGCAAAACACCACAAACGACCTACGGATATTCCGTTAAGACGCATACCACACATTACCCGCCATTTTACGCCAATGCGGAACTACACAACTACGCTAAGGGTTTGGTCTCACGCACGCACAGTATTACACTGCACACATTCAGCACACTTACACAGCAACTCCACACCACTAATGCTGCAGCAACATCAAAACAGATTGCAGCTCTTCAACATAGGTAAAATAGGTAAAGTATATTCATTTATTAATGTATTATATATTTCAGTAGTACACACCAAACAGCATTAGCTACCTTACAATTTCATTGCCGTCATTTTTTGACGGGCAATTCTCTAGTACAAAATAAAAGTAAGTTTAATGAAGCCATCTGCTGTGAAAGCCTTGCCCCTACTACCTTGCAAAAACTATTTGCTTTAGTAATATGACCCAAACTCTTTTCTAAGTATGGAACACTCACTTATTAAGTAATTGTAGTAGGGTGGGTATTTATTCTCAGATTGTTGTTAGGATTATCTGTGGGAGTCCTGATAAGAAAAACTGAAAACAATCAGGCTTATCTTAGGGAGGGAGATAATTTTATTAGCTAAGGAAAGCAATTAAGATAAGGTTAACTTTGTAAACATATACCATCCATATAAAACCTAGCTTCTACTAAAGAAATGGATACAGATGAGACACTAGGATTAGAAACAAAATTAAGTCCAAAATTGTACTGGATATAGGAGGAAGAACATTGTATTCAAAAACAGATATCTAAAAAATACAATTTTCTGAACACTGTATATGACACAAATACAGTATCAAGATCTAGCTTACTGTGTTATGTTTGTATGCACAAGATCTGCAGAGATCATGCTGCCCAAGTACAGGACTACTGTGGTTACATTTTTAAATTGTATGCTTCTGAAGAACTACAGTTAAAACATGTTTTAAGAATTAAAAAATATAGCCATTAATTCATTATCTTTTTTGTTGAAGTAAAAGGCATTACAAAACATATGCATACATACATTTACATACTTTTATAACATGTGTTTACAAAAACATAAATAGAGAGTATTTATTCAAAGTAGGAATAGGAGTAGGGGGATATTACAATTTAGACAATGTTCCATATACCATTACTAACAACTTTACAATTAAATTGCTCAAACTTTTTGTGAGGTTAATCATAATTTTGGCATATAAACAAATAACAGAATTTCCACATTGTTAACTGTAGCCCATAATGGAGGCCGTAAGTTATTATGCTATTCAATTGGCATATTTTTGCTGCTACAAACAGGTTACGGGTTAGGGGCTACTGGCTTGAAATCCTTGCGGGGTTGTTAAAACCGGAACATACAGCCCATCAAAGCCTTTGATCGTTCACATCTGCAAGAGTTCAGAGCACTAAAATCGCAAATCCTTATTCAATTGCTACAATTCCCCAACCCGCAAATGTTTTCACACCCGTAAACGGCAAATAGTTACATAATAATTGAGGATGAAAAAATACTTTTAGTCCATCAAGTTCAACCTTTTTAAATCTCCTCTCATCTGCAATGTGCAGATTAATTGTTAATTGTTATTTGATCAAGAGGAAGACAAACAGAAAAAAACCCCAGTGAAACTTTTCCAATTGTCTCAAAAGGGGGAAAAAATATATAAAATTCCTTCCTGACCCAGATACTGGCGATCAGATTCCTCACTGGATCAATACTCTCTCTCTAATTATCCAGGATAACCCTGAATGGCCTGTCACGATCTGCTTCTTCAAGGGGGCTTGATATGAACCTAGGTCAAACCTACCCCAGCAGAATCATGTAGTTCCTGTTCTCTGTGGGACAAAAGATGGCGTCTGAAGAGGGCAAGGCCCAAAAGGTACTGGCAGAGAATACTGGATCCAGGTTACTTAGTTAGACCACTCCCCAAGTCAGGATACAACACACAGAAATAGTCTCACACCATGTATATGTGAAAACTATCTCTCAACCTTTATTGAATGATCAAAACAACATATTTATACCCTCCAATACCACCCCCTTGTGTACATTTGTGTATGTGTGATGTCAGCCCATCTGGCTTGCAACCTTGGGCTATCAAGCTCTTTAGATCAAATTCACCAGATATCTATAGCTGGCAAGTGAACAAACCTTTATGTTAAACTCAAGTGTTTGCTTAGGACTACTTGAAGTACATACATCTGTCTGTATGTGTGAGTGTGCAATGATCTGCAGCTAACTTCTATGCAGAGCATTTTTACTAATTCCACATATGTTCTATATAACATTTTCCCTCCTATAATATATTATAACTAGGATACATAATAACCATGTTCAGGCAACATATAACCACACAATAACACATAATCCCAATGCAACAATGTCATGCTCTCTTGGCCATATTCATAAATTACTGGCAATATGAGTCCTTAAACAATTAAATCATGACATGGCCTTTTTATTTAAAAAATATCCAATCCCTTTTTAAAGTTATCTATTGAATCCGCTGACACCACCTCCTTTGGTAGAGAATTCCACAGATTATCCACCCCTACTGTGAAGAACCCTTTTCTTTCTTTACGATGAAATATTTTTACTCCTAATCTCAACGGATGTCCTCCTGTCAGTTGAAAACCTCTTGGCACAAAAAGTTCAATTGATAAAGCTTTATACTGACCCTGGATGCATTTAAATAAGGTAATCATAACCCCTCTTAGATGCCTTTTTTCTAGAGAAAATAAGTTTAATTTGGTTAGTCTTTCTTCATAACTTTACCTTCTCTTTTTCCAGCTCTAAAAAGTCCTTTTTATGTTGTGGTGCCAAAAATTGTACTCCATATACCAAAGGAGAAAATCGTACGAGTACCAGATAGGACTTGCGAGGGGGTTTAACCCCTGTCCGTAGCACAGTAAATGCAAATAAAAAATCAATACTGCACTGTAAGTGACGGGGAAAGCGATGAAAGACATAATAATTATTTGCACAACAGTCTCAAACTCGCAAATCGGCAATAAAAAAATAAATAAATTATGTTTAATTTCTGGGTTATATCGATCTCAGGAATCAATGAGTTAATAAATATCAGGCCACACACATAGACTAGAACAGTATTGACATTTATTTTTATTAATTTGTATTTTGCGGTTTTGCAAGTCTGATCGCATATCGGACCCCCGAACCTAATTGATTGACATGTAACCTCCATGTTTTACTACCATAATAATGACGCTTCATTTTCTTTTGGTTGTTTCTAAATGGGTAGTTACGGCCTTGCTTAACTGATCATGTCTCCGCCCTGAATGACTACATACAAGTGCATGGTTTACGGTTTCGGCTTTCGGCCCGTAACTTGTGGGCTTGTTCAATTGAATAGCACAGGAATTGTGGCAGAGTTTAAGACCGCAGACATATGGCCTGTATACCGGGAGATGCGGGCTTCGAATTGAATGACTGAATGATTACTCAGTATAAATTGATAGCTACGTAAAGCATCACTTTTCTCAAAAAGGTTGAATGCTATAGATGATTGTCCTTTAACTTAGTATGCGGAGTAATGGCTTCAGCAGTGTATATAATATATATTGAGGGTTCCCAGGTGGTCCAGTGGTTAGAATTCAGTGCTTTCACCACTGTGACCTGGGTTCAATTCCAAGTCAGGGAACCAAGAGGTCACACAACCCTGAAGACAAGCAGGGTTTGGCCTGGTTAATACTTGCATGGGAGACCATGCAGGAATACCAGGAGCTGTATGCCCACTGGAGAAGGAACTTGCAACCCACTCCAGTATCTCTTCCCTGAATACCAAGTGGATCAGCATGACAATGGACATAAAGATATCCTGGTGTGTTTCGGTCACGGAGAGTCAGAAACGACTGAACGGCGCAAAACATATATATATTCACTAAGCTTATAGAGTAGAGTACAAGCAATGCAGGAGAAATGTCACATTGTGTGTACATTGATCATAATTATATATATAAATTAAATACATATTTCTTACAAAAACTTTTATGTCTGTCAGGAACAATTCCTCAGAAATGTGGACCCTTCAGGGGTGAAGTTTGCTTTAATTATTTCATGAGCAAAATATGCAAAGCTTGGATTACACAGCTTTAAGTAATCCAATGTATATATCAATCCATGCACTGGAACAAGTAGCAGAAGCACAGCCAGGCACTGAAAACAGACAACTATATGAAAGACAGGCTCAGAAGCAGAGTAGTGTAGAAACAATTGACACTGGGAACTCTCAGAATCAGAGTAGTTGGTGCATGTAGAACATGCCAAACTGGAACAGGAGTCAGCAGAAACAAGGATTCAGCAACTGCAGGGATCGGAGCTCATGCTCATGCAGGCGTGCACTGTTGTAACACAATGAGACGATTCAATTCGAAGGCTGTATCTCGCGGTATACAGGCCGTATGTCTGCGGGCTTGCTGCGTGCTTTATCTCTGCTCCAATTCCAGGCATTTTCAATTGAACAAGTCCGCAAGTTAGGGCCGAATGCCAAAGCCATACACCATGCACACGTGCGTAGCAGTTCATGACGGGAACATGATCAATTAAGCAAGGCCATAACCACCCATTTCGAAACAGCTAATAGAAAATGAGCCATCATTACGGCAGTAAAACATGGAGAATACATTTCGATCAATTAGGTTTGGGGGTCCAATATGCGATGGGACTCACAAACCCTCAATAATAAAAATGAATGCCAATACTGTTCTAGTCCATGTGGGTGGTCGGATATGTATTAACTCATTGATTCCCAAAATTGATATAACCCCGAAATGACACATAAACACTTTTATTTCTATTTGCCAATTTGTGAGCTTGAGACTGTTGTGCAATTAATTCTAATGTCTTTCATCAATTTCCCCGTCATTTACAGTGCAGTAGTGATTTTCTATTTGCATTTACAGTGCTACGGACAGGGGTTAAACCCCTTTGCGGGTCCTCTCTAGTACTCGTAGGACTTTTTCCCACATTTTGCCATTTACAGGTGTGAAAACATTTGCAGGCTTGGGGAATTGTAGCAATTCAATAGCGATTTTAGAGACCGTAACCGTTGTGGAAGGGAAAGATCAAAGGCATCGGGAGGCTGTAAGTTCCAGGTTTAATAACCGCAATGTTTTGAAGGTCATAACCCGTAAACCATTTGGAGCATATTAACTTATGGCCTCACTTACGAGTTCCAGTAACTTACGATTGCTCAATTGAATCTGGCTCAATATTAGGCTTAGAAGCAGACTGGCAATGCAGCAGATGGCTTTAGTAACAATAGACACTGGGAGCAGAGGTCCTCAGAAGTAGATTAGAACAGAAGGGACCAGCACACAGATGGAAATTAATGCTGGAAACTGAGCAAGAGCAGTTTGTGCAGGTAGAACCTGCCAAACAGGAACAGAAGTTAGCAGCAGTGATGTACCAGATGTAGTAATGCAAAAAGCAGACCAAAGACTTGAAGAAGGATAGCACTAGTGGAACTTTGCTGTGAACTCAGGCGGATCTTTAAAGTACTGATTGGCTGAGCCCCAGCACCTGTCAGTGACTAGGGGCTGGAGTTAAGACACAAATGAACAGACCCATCTTTCCTAGGTCTCCCTCATGACTTCCACAGTCTGAGTCACTGCAGATAGTGAATTGACATGAACAACTAGCAGTGCCTTCCTTGGCCTATCACGAGGCCTACCAAAACAGGTACTCCTTATAATGTCATAGAAATAGGTGTTTATCAGATTAATACGCTGGGCAATGTGTAAAACAAAACATATGTAAGAATTTATTACATAGTTACATAGTAATTGAGATGAAAAAAAGATGTTTAGTCTTCTCTCCTCTGATCTGCAATTTTCCAGAGAAAGGCAAACAGTTATTGAGAAGTAAGTAATCACCTCTTCAAAATAACTGCTGTGTGTTGCCTCCCTTAGAAGTAATGTTTTGCTCCTGGTTTGCTTGTTATTATGGGAATCAATCCAAGAGATGCTCTCTGTGTGGGCTCATGCTCAGTTGTGCCATCGGTATAGGACAAAAGTGAGATGCAACTACAGTCTCGGCCAATGATCTGTGCAAGCTTTCTATCTGTAAGTGGGGATTAGCTTGATCCTGTTTCAGTGTGGAAATTTGAGTACATTATCACCTGATAACTGAATCTCGCTATTATTCTGGGACACATGTATTGGTTTCTTTGTACAAGGGAAGTGTTTGATTCCAGAGGGGTCACCAGTTATCTCCCTTGCTCCTGTGAGGCACAGCATACTCAGCCAATCAGCGATGAGTTTGTTAGGGTGGCAGAGAGGATGAGGAGTGGATAATCTCCCTAATATCTATTCTTAATGCCATTGTGTGTTATATGATAAAGTACACGATTTGTGGCTAGCTCCCTCATGAGCACTGTTTATAGAAGGTAATTATGATTTTAATGTGTCTTTGTGCCTTGCAATGTAGTCTGGTGAGCATTAAGTGTTTGAGCATAGACATCTTGTGGATTCCAGTCTCTGAAGAACTTTTAGGCCTCAGCCAGTTCCTTATCTGCAGTGGTCTCCAAGTAGATGGCCAGTAGAGGCCAGTAGTAGAGACATCACCTCTAGTTGGTCAAATTGGCAGGAGCAATCTGGGATTTACTAGGATCTCTGATGTAGCTCCACAATCCAATAACTATCTAAAATGCCCCCCAGCAGAAGACTTTAATGTATGCTGTGGAAGCTACTATTTTGGTTTCAGCTGCTCAACTTTCTGAGGTGGGAGAAGACTTTGACTCCTGGCCTGCTCTGCTCTATCTTAACTGCACACCTATCCAAATTCTAAAGGTATATTCAAGACACTTGAGGGGACTACATTTTCTTCAGCCATTTTCTTCTTCTGTACCATCTGCACTTTTATTAATATTAATTTAATCTGTTATGATTTGGGGGATATTGTTACTTTTTAGACCAATCTCATTCTATAGTATTTCTCTGTAACCCCTCCCCCTCTCTTTGTTTCAAAACTACCCTCAACTCCTCCCTATCACACTCTAATAACATCCTGTTTACCTTTGAATAACTCCCTGTTTACTAACAGTTTTCCCTCTCACCAGACTTCACTCCTGGTCTGCTCTGCTCTATCTGAACTGCATATTAATTCCCTCCCTCCCCCTGGTTAGTCTTACTTGATTGTGTCACACAAATTTCTTTCAGCTAATTAGGCTAATTATTCCTAAATGAACCTTTACACAATGTTTCCTCCTGCCATATCCTTCATACTAAAATCCTGCCTTTTCCCTGAGGCCCTTCCTCTCAACTTTTCCACATTGTGCCTCCAACATAACCATCTCACCTTCTCCTCTTTTATGCTCCCATCAGCTACTCTCCTTCCTCCATTTACTATCCCCTCCCTCTTCTAAAGCTCATAGGCAGAAACACTTCTGCAAATCCCATTCTCATCTCCCCTCTCTCTTTCTCCTTCTGGCTTCTGAAGATATACAGCCTTATTAAATTGTGATTCGGTAAATTTAGAAGGGCTCTATTTAAGCACACAACATATTTTTTTTACAGAAGTTTTTAGTTTGTGATCTTCTATCCAAAAGCAAGGTCTTCACTAACTAACAACTTCTGTAAAAAAAATATGTTGTGTGCTTAAATAGAGCCCTTCTAAATTTACCGAATCACAATTTAATAAGGCTGATATTTCCTAACCCAGGGCCTGATCTGGCATTTCCACTTGGGCAGATAACATATTACACACTAAAGCCATCCACCTCACAATGGCAGATACCTTCCTACCTAAGTAAACTTTCACTTTGTTTCTGACCATTGTTATTCTTGTCCAGGTTTCTGCCTTTTCCATTTCCTTTTGACTGTAAGTAGCGAGTTTCCAATCTTGTAAAGTGCTTTAAAAAGGCACTTCCTGCAAAGATTCTAAGCTCAAAACAGGGGTCTCCATTTTTTTAAGATTGTATTCTTCCTTATTCTTATCCCCTGTAAGCACTAAGAAATATGTTTGCGCAAATAAAAGTTAATAACAAAAAATATATATTTTGAGCACATAATTTGCTTTTCAGAATTGATGTATTATTACAACTAAGTGTTCTGTATCAATTTGTAATAATTTAAATGTCTATATTGTAATATCTGGATAATTATATTTTGTATATACAGCAGGGAATTAAATTTTAAACATCTGAGAACAACAAAGAACAGTTAAAATATCAGCTATGCCCAGGGAGTACACCTAACATAGAAAAAAATTACTAATTTTATAATATACAAGGTAACACCCTGGAGCTCACTGTACATTGTACAATGTTATACCCATCCCGGGAACTGGATAGCTTAAAAAAACGTCTATTTGACTTTGATATCAAAAGATTTAGTGCTCTTTATTTATAGGAGCACATTGAGTACCAGCAGTCATAGTACTGCAACGGTTTTGGAAATTAGGTTCATATCACTTAGTGTGTTCTGAATTTTTAAATCAGTACATGGTACACTTAGAGTGGTGATTAACATCTTAAATATACTGGGCCTCATTCTATTAGCGGCCGCAGCCGTTGCGGGGCCGCAAGGACCGGCCGCAAGCTATTCGGCTATTCTATTCCCTTACGGCCCGGGGCTCCGGCAGGCTTGCGGCCGGCGCCTTGCGGCCGCTCGCGCCGGAGGAAAGCCTTTGATCTAAAACGGCCGCAAGGAAATCGGCCGTAAGAAAGCCCCGGTTGCTATTCAATTGCTACGGGAAACCTCTCTGCAAGGCTAAAAGCGAGCCGCAGCTTACTTGCAGCAAACAGGTCCCGCTAGCACCAATTAAGCACATAATAAAGCCCAAATAAAGCCATCCTGCACTCTGATGAGACAATAAAGTGATTGTAGGTGTTAGCAAAAATAGCACAACATTATACTCAAATCTGCAATTTTTGTATTTTCAAATTCTTGTCAAATATCCGTGGACAAAGTCCCGAGGGCTTGGAGCACCTCAGACCCGCAAAGGCTGCGGGATTAGCCTCCGTCAAGTCCGTAAATGGGTAAAATAGACCTACGGGTCGTAAAGGGCTAACTTACAAGTCGTAGCATAGAAAAGCCATCCTGTACTTTTATTAAAAGTGAAAGTGATGTTTGGTTTCAGAATTAATAGCTCAACATTCCCCTACTCTCAAATGTGCAAATAAAGATATTTAACTTCATCTATCATGCAAGCCCGCACGGGTTTGAATAACGAGCTACGGGCTTGGAGGGCACTCATCCGCCAAACCCGTACGTGCTTCACTAAGAAGCTACGGCCAAGTCTCAAGCCCGTAATCCTAAAATCAAACCTGAAATCAATTAACCAATAGGAAGATGACAATCAAGGGCACAAATAGTTTAAAAGGGAGTGAAATTCTGTAATCTGTGACTGTGTTGTATGCTGTGCAAGTGGACACACAGGTCTTGGAGTTGGAGGTTTTGTGAGAGCAAGAGAGATAGAGGAGGAGAGATGGAGGGAGAAGGCAGTGAAGGGAGAGGTCAGGGAGAGCAGGGCCCCCAGCCACAGGCTGGCCAGCAAGCTGCTGCTGCACGCAAAAGGGCAGCAAACTTTACCAGCCAGGAGATCGAAACACTGGTTAGAGGAGTGCAAGCCCGACACTCCATCCTAACCGGTGGGAGTGAAGTGAGGCCCAGGCAGAGGACAGATGCCTGGAAGGAGATTGCGGCTGAGGTCTCCTCGCTGGGGTATGCGAATCGTACCTGGCAGTCTGTCCAGCACCGGTTCCAAGACTGCCGCATCGATGTAAAAAAGAAGATGGCCGATGAGGCCAAAGCAGCACGTGGAACCGGTGGTGGGCCGCCACAAACCTTCACATACCCCGGTTGGGAGGCCACAGTCCGCGACATGATCCGGCCAGCGTCAGTCGTGGGCCTCCCTAGCCTGGTGGACTCCGGTCGGCCTGAAACCCTGCAATGTGAGTACCATGTACACCGTAACACCCTCATATGTACGCACATGTACCCCACACAGATAGATAACTGACGTTGAATTGCACTGTAAGATATCTGGTTGTGACTACAGATATATGAGGCTGCGAAAATCATGTAAATCCAGTGTAAAGAAATCTACTTGTCAGAATTGTTATCAATGAAATATATGTCCAATACCTCCTCCCACAACTGATTATGATACCGTTTTGCAAATCTATTGATGTTACTGTTATGTTTGCTGTTGGTTCCCAGTGCATATAAAGCATACATGACAACTCTATTGCAATTGATTTTTTATTGTCATGAGTTCCCCTGTCACACTCTACTCCATGTTAAACTGGCCCATCCATAGCTGTTTGGCTTAACCCTCCTACTGCTTAGAATTCATGTACATTTTGAAACTAGGTATAACGGATGTATCCTGTTTTATGTGGGCATTTCAGTATGTGCTGGAAGAGTGCCGCCGCCGACTCTAGGGATGCGGCTGCGCTTGCGTCCCCATGTAGCCGTCAAAAATAGTTGGTACACCCAAAGCCCGTAACCCTCTAACCCTAACCCCCTAAACACCACTTTCTAACTCTAACCCATCCCCCCTAACTGTAGCCAGAACCTGAAACCCATAACCACTTACCTGGCCTGCTGGGCTGGCGTAGCTAGAGTCGTTGGTGGGGCACTTCCAGAGATGCGCACATATGCGCACATACAACAGGATAGGTCCGGTCTAGCTGGTACATCACCATGAGAGTACATGTATGGATGTGCACACTGCAGCATATGCGGATACAGACTCTGATGGACTGTAAGTTTGTGTTGTGTAACAGCATAATCTGGACCATGTTACATTAACATGTTAACTCACATTGCTGAGGATTGGTCACAGATTGGTCTGTCTCACACACTGGCCAACAGATTCAGATGAGCACGTGTTCTAATTAACTGCAGTTGGCACACCGCACCAGCATTACATATAGCCATGGGCCCTTTCCTGTTATCTGACCGTGACTGCTGGTAGCAGCAGTGAGCAGCCTCTACATGTCACAGCATTTTCCTGGAGATTATATAATCATGCAGATTTAGTGGGTTATGGTGTTGTTAAGGTAAGGGGTTCGGATAAGTGTGAGGGCTAGTGCTTTTGGGCTTCTGTGTAAGTTGAAAATGATGTATATAACAGTGGCAGCGCCATCTATCAGCCCCTTGGTCCAACTGCTGCTGCCAGTAGTCGGTGTCACATAACAGGAAAGATCCCAGCCAGGATCCACAATACTAATGATGCAAATCAATTTTGATTGGCGTCAAACATTCACAGCCAATTACAAGTCACTCTGATCTCAGAGATATGGAAACAACAATACTCAAATCAAAATCTTGTCTCATTTCAGTACCATCCAGGCGTCCCCTGCCTCCGCAGGTTCCTGCACCTTCTGAAGATGCAGGACCACCTGCGTCAACTTCCCCCGTAGCAGGGCCCTCCTATCAAAGTCCACCTGGGCCATCCACAAGGTGCCAGCAATTGCCTCCAGCCAGGATAATGGCACCGCCTGGCTCCCAGACAATGTGGGCTGGCCAAATGTGGGGCCACCCAATGTGGTCCCATTCCGGTTGTGCCCCCAATATGGCTTCACAAACAATGCTGCCCTGGAGCATGGGCCCCTGGCAGGGCATGTGGCCCCCGCAGGACCAGCAGGCCACTGTGGCCACTCCGGCCCAACAGGCCCCGCAGGCCCAGACAGCCGCTGTGGCCACTCAAGACCAACAGGCCCCGCAGGCCCAGACAGCCGCTGCGGCCACTCAAGACCAACAGGCCCCGCAGGCCCAGACAGCCGCTGCGGCCACTCAAGACCAACAGGCCCCGCAGGCCCAGACAGCCGCTGTGGCCACTCAAGACCAACAGGCCCCGCAGGCCCAGACAGCCGCTGTTGCCACTCAAGACCAACAGGCCCCGCAGGCCCAGACAGCCGCTGTGGCCACTCAACACCAACAGGCCCCGCAGGCCCAGACAGCCGCTGTGGCCACTCAAGACCAACAGGCCCCGCAGGCCCAGACAGCCGCTGTGGCCACTCAAGACCAACAGGCCCCGCAGGCCCAGACAGCCGCTGTGGCCACTCAAGACCAACAGGCCCCGCAGGCCCAGACAGCCGCTGTGGCCACTCAAGACCAACAGGCCCCGCAGGCCCAGCCAGCCACTCCGGCCCCGCAGGCCCAGCAGGCGTCTCCCAGGCAGGACACACCAGTAAGCAGTGCCTCCACCCAGAGGACACAGTGGTCTGGGTTGCTGGCAGTTAGTCCTGCGCTGTCAGCGGCCCAGTGCCCGGATTTCCTGGCTCATCTCCAGCATGAGCGTGAGCAAAATCAACAGTTCATGCTGGAGATGAGACGCCATGATGCCAGGCAGCTCGAGGAGAGGAGAAGCAATAACGCCCGGAACTTCCAGGAGAGGAGACGCAACAATGCCCGGAACTTACAGGAGAGGAGACGCAACAATGCCCGGAACTTACAGGAGAGGAGACGCCATAATGACCAAGTCTTGGCTCAAATGACACTGCAAAATCAGCGGATGTTCCAGGAGGCGAGGCGTCATAATCAGTTAATGGAGGAGTACGCCCGAAGGCCTGAAATGGCCCGAGAAGGCCAGCACCAAGACCGGGCTACTCCTTCAAACTCGCCTCCGTCAACATCCCACACCCTGTCCCCAGCATCCAGGCCGGAAGAGCCTCCAAACACCCGAAGAGGTCGGGGCCGGCCTAGAGGACCATCTTCCAAAGGCCAGGAGAGCCAGGAAAAACCCAAGCGAAAGCGGAAATAGGTGAGAACATGTTCATGTTGCATATAGAAGCAATTGATGTCCCAGATCTATTGACGTTGAGGTGTTGCAGTCAATGCGTATATTGTTCTAATTGATGTCTTGTTCTTATCTCTTTAGGTTCCATTTTATTGATGTCCATGGATTTCTGCCTCCCGTTTTTTTGGTTGTAAATATTTGTGAAAGCAACATAAGATTAAACATTATGTATTGCTCACATTATCATTGTTTGTTTCGTTTGTACTGTACCATGATTGGTAAACACCACATGAATGCTACACACCAACGTTATTGGATTAGTACATACATCTTCCTTCAATATACCAGCCCTGTGTTAATGTAGGGTTGGGGTAACAGCCACTAGTGCAGCTGAGGGTGGAGGTAATATTCATGAGTTTGATTACAGTAACGGTGATGCATGATATTCATGTTCATGACACATGGATAGATTAATTCAGGGGAAATATCAAAAGTGAGTCCACCCCTAAGTGAAATTGGCGATTATTTTGTGTGGCCACCATTATTTTCCTGCACTGACTTAACCCTCATGGGGATGGAGTTCCCCAGAGTTTCACAGGTTGCCACTGGAGTCCTCTTACACTCCTTCATGATGATATCATGGAGCTGGTGGATGTTAGAGACCTTGCACTCCCTGTAATGGAGTTGGAACACGCAGTCCAATATCTCCGCTGGTATATGGTACAATATCCAAGAAGCACTACAGTCTCACCATTCCCAACCTGCAATATTTGCCCACACTCAATTGGGAGTCAAATGAATACGGACTTTATTTTGTTGCCCAGAAATATATATATACACATCTCTTCCCACAGGCAATACACACATCCCCCATAGTTGGCCACACAATACACATTGAGGGACAACAGGTGGGTCACACCTCCCGGAGACTACCTGGCTACTTTGATACAATCAGACATTGCTTAGATCATCCTTCTTTGTTATGTCTGATAATGAAAACACTTTATACAATAGACTTCCTTATCCTATGATGAGTCTCTGTACTAGGATTATCTATTATGCCAAGGTCTGCAATAGTCTGGGCTAAGATTTTGCCGAGCAGAAACCAACATACATACAGTATAACAGTATGATCATATTTTAACCATAACCATAAAACAGGGTAAAACAGTGATGGGTTCCGTTACACTCCACATCTTCCATTTGAGGAGTTCCCCACAGATGCTCAATAGGGTTTAGGTCTGGTGACCTACTTGGCCAGTTCATCAACTATTGACCTTCAGCTTCTTTAGCCAGGCAGTGGTCGGCTTGGAGGTGTGTTTGTTGTCGTTAGCATGTTGTAATACTGCCCTGCGGCCTGTTCTCCTATCTGAGGGATCATGCTCTTTCTCAGTTTGTCACAGTACATGTTGGCATTCATGGGTTCCCTCAAAGAACTGTAGCTCCTCAGTGCTGGCAGCATGCATGCAGGCCCAGACCAAACATATATGCATGTGTATAGATGTTTTTGCTAATATGTTGTGTGGCTTCCCACTATATGCATTTACCTAATTATGTCAGATGCTGCCTCCCCTCTCTCTGCATCACTGTTTTGGTTCAAAATGATGGGTTCATCTCATATCAATGTTTTTGTGTTCGTTGTGACTTATCCATTTATCTCTGGCACTGGGGAGCTACAGTCCATTGAGGGAACCATGAATGAAAACATGTACTGTGACATACTGAAGCAGAACATGATCCCCTCCCTTGGGAGACTGGGCTGCAGGGCAACATAACATAACGACCCTAAACACACCGCTAAGACGACACTGCCTTGCTAAAGAAGGTAAAGGTGATGGACTGGCCAAGCTTGTCGACAGACCAAAACCATATTGAGCATCTGTGGGGCATCCTCAAACTGACGGTGGGGGAGTGCAAGGTCTCTAGCATCAACCAGCTCTGATGTATCATTAAGGAGTGGAAGAGGACTCCAGTGGCAACCTGGGAAGCTCGGGTGAACTCCCTGGCCATGAGGGTTAATGCAGTTCTGGCAAATAATGGTGGCCACACATAATTGACATTTCATGTCAATTTTGACATTTCAAATTAAGGGTGTACTCACTTTTGGTGACAATGGTTTACACATTAATGGCTGGGTATTGAGTTATTGATGGGTCCGAAAAATTACTTTACATTGTAGCAGAGTGTCATTTCTTCAGTGTTGTCACATGAAAGGATGTACTAAAATGTTAACAACAATGTGACGGGTGTACTCACTTATGTTAGATACTGTGGCCCTCATTTAATTGCAATTTGGCCAATTGAATAGGGCTTGAAATAAGCACATAACATATATTCTCTGAAAAATGGTTGAGTTAGTAAACATCTCTACCAAATCAAGGTTTTCACTAACTAAAATCTGTTTGACACAATATATGTTCTGTGCTTATTTTGAGCCCCATTCAATTGGCAAAATCGCAATTGAATGAGGCCCTGTATGTTCACTATTAGGATGTGAGCCACTTACAGAAACCTGTCTCATTTGTCTGTTTCTGCGTCAGATAGATTGTTAATACCAACCTTCCCTTATGTTTGAAATCAGTAATGCAAACACACTGTGAGAATTCTATTGACACCCCTAACTGATGGTGCAGAGCACAGATGTGGAGTCTGAAGGTCCTTTTATTGATGTTCCGGAAATGCTATGGTATCAACATTGACGAGGCAGACACAAACAACATCGCAGATAAATCATATTTAATATTTAACGAAATTAACAAGGCAAGCTTGCCACAAAGCCACAGGTTGACTAATCAACACAGGTATGCAAAGGATCATGGTGGAGGGGGGTAGGATACAAAATCCAAGTAACACAGGGAAATAGGGATATGAGAGCAGAATGCAGGCATGGAAAATTACATGGATATGGATGATCAGGGGATGTACAGTATATCAACCAACATTAGGCAATATAATAGATCTCATTATTGTTCCGACATATATATAACAGTCAATAAGGAAACACCATAATAATCCAGAATAAGGTGATATACATATGGGTAGAGCAAAATGTATGCTTGGGTGTTAAACGGACACTCTGATGCCACATCAGAAGTATAAGTGCTCAATCAATGAATGCTATGAGCCCATAACGTCAGTTCTCACGCAACAATAAGCAGCACATAGATAACCTTGGTCAAAAAGATGGTGACCTGACCAGGACCATATCAGTCAGATGTTACTTATTGCAGAGAACTCACAACAAACAAGGCAATATCAGTGATAGTTTGTTCTCTGATTGAGCATCTATACTCACTGTTGTTGAATATGCATAACTGAAGATTAACGTAACCTCCTTAACTGTTAAGTCCCAAGCCTGGATTTACTCTTCCCCATATGCACAGGGAGGGTCACATCAGCACTGAAGAAAAGATCTTGAAGGGTTGGTGCTGCAGGCTTCACAACAGTCCAAGTAGAGGAGAGGATAGAATGTCTAAACCAATAGGTACCGGTGAATCGAGATAGACTATATGAGCATACACATGCTGTGGATATACCAGGAACATCAGCTGACAGATGTCACATCACATCTGCATTGTATAATGAAATTGTCTCGTGACACATATCGGCTATTCAGTCAAGGTCATCAGATATCAAACTGGATCCAACAAAGCAATGAAACGGACACATGCACATACATGAGGACATTGACATGGCCACGGAATGTCAGGATGTTTATCGTCATGCCTTTGTTTATCGTCATGCCTTGTTCTGACCGGGATCTGGAATACAAACACACAAATAATATATTAGTGGAAACCTTACATATGCCATATGAGCAGCCACCAACAGATGTAGGTATGTCGGCACACGTTAGGCATTGGGATCTCGTACAAGCTAACCATCTGTACGATGATAATGATGGCCCAGACTAATTTGTCCTGATGTGGGAATATTAGGATTAGTCGAATTCTCATTTATTTGTATTGTGCAAACATATTCCGTAACGCTGTACTGGGGAGAAGAACACAAAAATATACAGTATGTAATATTGACAACGCAAGAAAATGGAGGGCCCTGTTTGGAGCGTAAAGTCTGTTGATAAATGATTTGTTCACAAAGGCCCACACAAGATTAGAAAATCACCACTTCCAAGTTAAAGGTAATGGACATGGGGAAGAGTAGATAAGGAATAGCAAGGTTAATAAGTAAGTGAGAGATACATAGGAAGGAGGTTGTGTCAAGTAGAAAGATATGCATTAGTCGGAGAGGAAAGGGATCAGATGTAAAGTGCGATGCACTATTTTGTAATAAGGTATCTGCCCCATGTGGACAGATAATGTAATCTGCAGATGGGACAGTCAGGAGACACATAGTTTAACCACAGCTTGAGTAGGATTAGGTGATGGGCGAATAAAAGGAGAGAGGTGGGCATGAGAGTTGAAATGAAAATGATGCAGACAAAAAGGGGAGAAGTAAAGAAGAGTCTGAGGAAAAGGCAGGGGATGTGAGGAAGAAGACAAGAGAAAACATAGTGGAAAGGGTTAATTGGGATAGTTAGCAGAAGACTTGAGTGACTCAATAAATTAAGGGTAAACAGGGGTGGAGAGAGAGAGAGAGAGAGACACCAGTGCATCCTGTAATAGAAAGGGAAGATCACAACTATCACACATTGATACATGTTCGGACATCTACATGTGGTTCTCTACCTTGGATAGATCAAGTGGAGTATTCAACGAAGAGATCTGTTCCCCCAGGACACGTCTGCATGGTCCGATAAACATTTCGGACCGCTTCAGCAATACATAGGGGATGTCTTGGGGAAAAAGAAAGTTAGGCCTACATTAATGGAGTTATTAGTCATTTCCTCTCATGCATACATGCACATGTTTCCCGCAAATACTCACTTACAATGTAGACGCCATTGATGTAGCTGATGTTCTGTTGCTGGCAAGGTTGTTTCCCATGTCTGTGTGGGTAAACAATGTGTTGACACACGGCAACAGTTCTGTAATGGCAATATGATGAGATGAGTCACACAATCCATATGATATATTGCACAATGATTCCTAGTTAACACATCCTTGAGACTATTCCTGTTATCTGACTGAGAATGCTTTTAACCAGCATTCGCTGACAAAGAACAGGGGACATCCCCTCTTTGCATCACATGAGGTACATTTCTTATGGTTTACAGTATGCTGTTATGTTCACATATCCAGATTGCTAGGAATTGCATTGACCTCCATGGGATGTGGAATAGCATGATCAGACAATGTGAACATTACTGTTCTGGGCAGATGTTTTCAAATACGATTGTGAGGCCTATATCCATTGACATTGTGGAATACATCAGACCATCCTTTAGCTTAGCTTCTTGAGGTTGGCAGATATCAATATATATGATGTGTATGGGAATGTGCGCATACTTACCAGTAACGGATATCAGAGCAGGCTGTATTTGATCCAGTATGAATAATGCGTCACGAGACATATGTTACATCACAAAGCTATCCTCTACTGTGGACTGTTGGATATTCTGGAAGACAATGGGGAAGGAGAAAAGAGATGTATTAGTAACCATAAGCCATGTACATTTGAGTTGGTTGTAATTAGTTTCAGACTTACATGGGAAGTACTCACGAATGACGTGGGCACGTAGTTGTGACCCCTGAACGTTATCCCCACCATCGGGAGGTACTGGACGCTCCGCCGGTTCAAGCGGAGCATCATCAATGTTCCCCAGACAGTTTGCCTGTACTGCTATATTGTGCAGAATACAGCAGGCCATGATGATGTGACAAACCTTCCCTGGTGTATACTGTAGCGCCCCGCCAGTGGAATGTAAACATCTGAAGCGCATCTTCAGGAGTCCAAAGGTGCGCTCTATTACATTCCGGGTTCTGGCATGGGCCGCATTGTACCTCTCCTCCCCCTCTGTGCGTGGATTGTTCACAGGGGTCAACAACCACGGCAAACACCTATATCCTGCATCACCTGAAGGAAACAAAAATGGGAGATGTAGATATGAATGGGAGTTTGTGCTGCTCGTTAAAGCATCTGTAAATATATGCAATGATTAATGTGACGTTAGTTTAGGGATCTCTGGCTTGGAACTTCATACTCCTATGACCACGTCACATCGGGTTAGGCACAGCAACAAGCTACGATGCAATGGCTCAGTCGGCACACCTTCTTTATGGCGCAACAATGGAATAACATTACAGTGGAACATTATGTATATTTTAGGGGATCCTTTATGGGTACTCACCCAGTAGCCACCCAGGTGGAGCTTCTCCAGACTCAAAATAAAGAGGGGTGGATGACTCACGCAGGATATGGGCATCATGAGTACTTCCCGGGAAGCCGGAAACCACATTTTGTATGCGCATGCCTGCATCACAAACAGCCTGTACATTGATGGAATGATAGTGTTTGCGATTTCGGAACATGGCTTCTTGCTCTCTAGGAGGTATCAACGCTACATGTGTACAATCTATAGCACCGAGCACATTGGGGATACCTCCCATTCGAAAGAAATCTGCTTTCACCTTCAAGATCTCTTCCCCAGTGTGGGGAAAACTGATGTATCTGGCAGCTTTCGGAACGATAGCATGGAGGAATGTGCTCAGGCACCTTGAAAGGCTTGCTTGAGACATTCCTCCTACTATGCTAGCAGTGTTCTGAAAACTACCAGATGATAGGATGTGTATGGCGGCTAACATCCGTGTCATGCCTGGGATGGCTCTATTGGTCCGTGAGGAAGGCTCCATGTCCTCCCTCAGGACCGCATAGAGCTCCTCCAGGCTGGCACGGGTTAGCCTAAAACGCTCATACACTTCCACATCAGTTAACCCCTCTAATGTGACTCTGTCCCTGTACACCCTGGGTGCACGAAGCCTCCTGGCCGGCTCCTGGGCCTGCTCACCCCCCTGTGGGTCTGGCTGTGCAGGAGCCCCCACTTCATGTGCCACACCCTCTAGGGGTCTCTCATCTGGCACCCCCATCAGCTGATCACCCACATCAAGGTCCTCCTCCCTGTCTGCAGGTGCCCTCATATCCCCCTGTCCCTGTGCCACTGGAGCTCTCTCCCCTAACTGACCCCCCACCATGACCCTAGGCATGTCCTGTGATGAGCCACTTGCCTGGCTTGGTTCCGGACCACCATGGATTGCATCAGCACGCTCACCCACATTCACTCCCAGCCGCCCCTCTCTGTCACGCCTCAGCCACTCCACAGTCGCACGCCTGACATCCCGGTTTCCACTCTGCAACATTCGAAACAAATATCCATTCATACGACGCTGCGCTCTCCTCACATACCTATACGCTGTACTCATGTTGCTGCTATCCATGATGGTTCAGACTTGCTAATTCATGGATGATGGTGTGGTTATATAGCTTGCTAATTACCCCAGCTGTGATTATCCGGGTTGATTTCACAAATGGAAAAGCTCACTGGTGTATCTAAGCTTCATCATGTTATGAAGTTCCCTGATTATGGATTGGTTGAGCCATTTTAATTAGTAACCCCTAATATTCTGGCCCACATTTGATTTTGGGCCCATACTCCATGATCTATGTAATGTGGCGTGAAAATATATACAATATTTGTGTTCAAAAATCTAGATGTGATAAAAGAGATGTAAATCAGATAATGTTGATATGTTTAGGGGACACATTCTATTCTTTCTGAGTGCTAAAGGGTTAATTTGGCTGCCATTTTGAGGATGTACATGACACCACAAAAATCTCTTTTATTAACATATTTGATCATTGTGGATTGTTTTTACAGTAATTCGAATGCCTTTTATTGCTTCCTTTACACTTTTAGGGCCCTTTCAGCCCTGTTTCATTACAATGCCGTAAGTGCATCGTGTGGACTTCAACGGATGCGGCCGTAACTTAAATCTAGCCAGGCGTGAATCGCGGCCTTCCGAATGTAGGAAGGCCGTGACGTTTAGGCGCGCACGCAAGCTGGAAGGGGGACGGACTAGCCGCGCCCGGCACGAACTATCCAATAGCGGAATCACGCATCGCGCCACAGGTCGCACAGCCAATCACTTACGGGATAGAGCATTTGATTGACAGTGGGAGTGAATAAATAGGAATGACACGCACCCACGCCTCGACTGTGTTGTGATTTCGGACGAAGTAGCACGCGGTTCCAGGAGCTAGGTGGTTGAGAGTAGGTAAGTTGCTTTATTATCAAGTCGCGGTTTAAGTTCTTTTTACGGGAATCCGTTACTACATTTACGGATGCCGATGTAAAGAAGTACAATTGTGTTTTTGGCTTGTTTATAGGTGTTTGGAGGTAGTTTGGAGAGTTTGGGAGTTTATATCCGGCCCATAGGAGTTTGGAGGGAGGTAAGTTGCATTGTACATGCTTTTCATCCTATAAAGCTGTCTTTTATTTGTATGTTTTGCCAATTTCTATATTTACTGAATACACTGGTGAGAGGTACAATTGTGTTTTTTGCTTCTTTATAGGTGTTTGGAGTATTTTTGGTTGTGTGGGAGTTTGGATCCGGCCCATAGGAGTTTGGAGGGAGGTAAGTTGCATTGTACATGCTTTTCATCCTATCAAGCTGTCTTTTATTTGTATGTTTTGCCAATTTCTATATTTACTGAATGCACTGGCGAGAAGTACAATTGTGTTTTTTTTGCTGTTGGCCTATAGGTTTGGCGAGTTTGTTTTTGTGGGGAGAGGAGTTTTGTGGAGGGAGGTAAGTTATTTATATTTTTCTGTTTAATATTAGATCTGTCTCTCTCTCTCAAAATCTCTCTCTATCTCTCTCTCTATATATATATATATATATAGAGAGAGAGAGAGAGATTGATTATGAGTTTGATTATGAGTTTGATTATGAGTTTGATTCTGAGTTTGATTATGAGTTTGATTCTGAGTTTGAGATTGAGTGTGATTGAGTTTGATTTTGAGTTTGATTTTGAGTTTGATTTTGAGATTGAGTTTGAGATTGAGTTTGAGATTGAGATTGAGATTGAGTTTGAGATTGAGATTGAGATTGAGTTTGAGATTGAGTTTGAGATTGAGTTTGAGTTTGATTTTGAGTTTGATTTTGAGATTGAGTTTGAGATTGAGTTTGAGATTGAGTTTGAGATTGAGTTTGAGATTGAGTTTGAGATTGAGTTTGAGATTGAGTTTGATTTTGAGATTGAGTTTGAGATTGAGTTTGAGATTGAGATTGAGTTTGAGATTGAGTTTGAGATTGAGTTTGAGATTGAGTTTGAGATTGCGTTTGAGTTTGAGATTGAGATTGAGTTTGAGATTGAGTTTGAGTTTGATTTTGAGTTTGATTTTGAGATTGAGTTTGAGATTGAGTTTGAGATTGAGTTTGAGATTGAGTTTGAGATTGAGTTTGAGATTGAGTTTGAGATTGAGTTTGAGATTGAGTTTGATTTTGAGTTTGATTTTGAGTTTGATTTTGAGCTTGATTTTGAGATTGAGTTTGAGATTGAGATTGAGTTTGAGATTGAGTTTGAGATTGAGATTGAGTTTGAGATTGAGATTGAGTTTGAGATTGAGTTTGAGATTGAGTTTGAGATTGAGATTGAGTTTGAGATTGAGTTTGAGATTGAGATTGAGTTTGAGATTGAGATTGAGTTTGAGATTGAGTTTGAGATTGAGTTTGAGATTGAGATTGAGATTGAGATTGAGTTTGAGATTGAGTTTGAGTTTGAGATTGAGTTTGAGATTGAGTTTGAGATTGAGTTTGAGTTTGAGATTGAGTTTGAGATTGAGTTTGAGATTGAGTTGTAGATTGAGTTGTAGATTGAGTTTGAGTGAGATTTCTACACATATTTGCAATACACATAGGTGTTCCAAACTGCTTCTTCAATGGGGCTTGACAATAACTTTTTTTTAGCCTAGAACAGCAGGACCATGTAGTTCCTACTACCTCTGGTACAGAGGATGGCTTCAGGATAGGTACCATGCCCATGAATATGTGCAGAATATAATGCAGATAGGATATTAGTGGCCTCAGACATGGTCCACTCCCCACACATGATAGAAGCACACAGTAAATAGCCGCATGCCTTGTATATATGCAAACTGTAACTGACCCTTCCACATTGTTTATGAAAGTATTGATCTAGCGTGTTTCATCAGCGCCTCTCAGGTCCAGAGTGAGAGGTGCTGTACACCCCTCCCACTGCTGTCACAGGCTCTTTCCACTTAAGGTTGATTACTGCAGTTAGTTCCAACATTGATATCCAAGCAGAAATAGTGTTATAGGCGATCAGAATGGGGGACGAGCGTGGAGCAGGCAAACCCACTAAAACATTTCTTTCTTTCTCTTTCTTTTCAGGTGGTGATGGAGGGAGAGGAGCAGAGGGTGGAGGAGTGGCAGGGAGTCCCGGGGCGTGGAGGTGGGGAAGAGGAAGGGAGGAGTGAGGAGGAGGTACTAGTGGAGGAGGGGGAGGTAGTGGAGGAGGAGGTAGTGGAGGAGGAGGTAGTGGAGGAGGAGGTAGTGGAGGAGGGAGGAGAGGAGGAGGAAGGAGGAGGAAGGAGGGAGGAGAGGAGGAGGGAGGAGAGGAGGAGAAGGAGGGAGGAGAGGAGGAGAAGGAGGGAGGAGAGGAGAGGAGGGAGAAGGGAGGAGAGTAGAGGAAGGAGGGAGGAGAGGAGAGGAGGAGGGAGAAGGGAGGAGAGGAGAGGAGGGAGAGAGGAGAGTAGAGGAAGGAGGGAGGAGAGGAGAGGAGGAGGAGGGAGAGAGGAGAGTAGAGGAAGGAGGGAGGAGAGGAGAGGAGGAGGAGGGAGAGAGGAGAGTAGAGGAAGGAGGGAGGAGAGGAGAGGAGGAGGAGGGAGAGAGGAGAGGAGAGGAGGGAGGGAGGAGAGGAGAGGAGGAGGAGGAAGGAGGAGGAGGAGGGAGAGTGGAGAGGGTCCTCATCCCCAGGCAGAAGAGCAAGAGGCTGTCGGCAGGTCCAGGGCCCACAATTATAGCCGGGAGGAAAACAGGGTCCTCCTGGAGGCCATCCGTGCCCGCCCCGTCATCACCTCGGGGGGTAGGGAAGTAAAGGCTGGGCCCCGTGCTACTGCTTGGCAGCAGGTGGTGGATCTGGTCAACGGTGTGGCGGGCCGTGGACGGTGTCTGCGGTCCATTAAGCACCGGTTTGACGACATCAGGGCCGCGGTGAGGAGGAAGATGGTGCAGGAGGCCGAGGGGCGGAGGGTCAAGTACCTTGCCCATGAAGGGATTGCAAGGGCCATGCTTGCACCCTCCGACGCAGCTGGAGCATCAGGCCCGGTGGAGCAGCAGGACCCAGCCTCCATGGCAGGTGAATATGACATACAGCAACATGCCACCACATGTGCATCACACACACTACACATGGCCATGACAATGACATGTCAGCTCCATGAAATAACAAGGGATAGATGGATGCATCGTTAAATTCATGAAGCTGACAAATCACTGTCATTCATGGTCACCACAACAGTAATCAAGCAATAGAGCAGGTGTGTCCAAACGCGGTCCTGGTGGGCCACACACATGGCTGGATTTGATAACCCTGCTGCGCACAGGTGAGTCAATCGCTTCTTCATTCATCCTGATTGACTCACCAGTGCACAGAAAGGATATCTTCCAATCTGGGAAAGAGTTTGGACACCCCTGTAATACAGAGTCCATGTATTGGTGTGCCCGTTCAGCCTACGCAGTTACAGACAGCAGCCGTAATACAGATAGAGTTGTGAGCCGAGAACCATCCAGAACAGAAACCTAAGAATAGATAACAGCTAGTATAAGATAGCTAATCAGAGTAGCAAAGAGGAGAATCATCCATATTCAAGGCTAGATGTCAGATAATTAGAAATGAACACCTATCAATGAGCTAATCAACATACTAATGACATGTACCTTTCTTCTCTATCTCTCAGCATCCAGGAGGAGCTCTGGGTCCTGTGACCATAGCGAGGAGGCGGGGCCATCAGCCCCGTACCAGGATCCTCCAGCACAGGGGGAGGAGGAAAGGAGATCAGAGGGCTCGGAGTCAGAGGATGGGCTGGTCATTGACCTTGCGGGGTCACCTGCCCCAAGCCCTGGGCCTATGCCCATCCTCGAAAGGCTTGCTCTGGGGCCCTCATCCCCCCAAGGGACAGCACCTCCTTCCCCACAAAGTGTGCTGGCCTGGTCACCACCGGGCACATTCTCCCCACCGGCTCCAGCTGTGGACCTCCCCGCATCACCTCACCACGCCCACCCAGCGGTGTCGTCGCCGCAGAGCCAGGCTGTGCAGGTGGAGACACTGGCCGTCCTGAAGGAGCTGCTGGCCAGCAGCCAGAGGATTGAGGCCAACCAGCTCCGGATGGATGCCAGCATCTCTGCCCTAAGGTCACAGATGACCCACAGCCTGGCCAGGCTGTCCAGGGAGGTGAGGAGGCACCACATGACATCGGAGCACCTTCAGGTCAGGCTGCTCAGACATGCCATGGTCCCCAGCCCAGCATCAACGGGGATCTCACAATCCCCCAGCCAAGAGCAGCCTGGCCCCTCCTCTCCTCCCATGTGTCCGCCACCGCCCAGACCACCGCTGCCTGGCACCGCCCGCCCCCCCCGCCCTCCCCCCCCACCATCACCACCAGAGGGGAGACGGAGGATGGGCACAGGTGATGTGGGTCCTGGGCCCAAGCGGAGGAGGACATAGGGTCTCATTCAATTGCAATGTGGCCGATTGCTAAGGGATCAATTTGAGCACAGAGCATATTTTCTACAGATGTTTGTAGTTAGTGAACTTCTCTCCAAAAGCAAGGTCTTCACTAACTACAAACGTCTGTAAATAAATATATGCTCTGTGCTTATATAGAGCCCTTTTCAATCGGCCATATCGCAATTGAATGACGCCCATAGGGTCTGCAGACATGTTTTCGCCTTCTCAACAGCACTCCTCAGTGACCATCAATTGGTCACAGGTTAAACACAACACAAAGGGCCTCATTAAAATGTGATTTGGGCAATTGAATAGGGCTCTATATAAGCACATAGCATATTGGTTTTACAGAAGTTTTTAGTTAGTGAAGACCTGGCTCTTGCATAGAAGTTCCCTAACTAAAAACTTGCTTTCAAAAAGATGCTGTGTGCTTATATAGAGCCCTATTCAATTTGTTACATAGCAATTTAATGAGGCTGTTAATTAGTAGTGTGACCAATACATTGTCACTAAGGAGTGCTGTTGAGAAGAGATGCTGCAGGCCCTATGATGTTTTCAGGCCTTATTTTTTAGGTTTTGTCTTTTTTTTTAATTTTTTAATTTTAGGTCCATGAAGGCATCTCCTACATCTGCAAGCATTGTGGAGGAATTATGAGGTGGAGGGTTTTCCCAGTGCCTCTCAGGTAGACATGCCTTCAATGGCAGCCCCCTTAACATGTAGCTCCCACAATCTTAAAGCTATCATATAGCCACATATCTCCAACATGATTGTTGGTAGCTTAAATGTAGACTAATACCGCTATGGCGGTGGACTTGCAAAGTCTCACAATGGCATGTTAATAACAGCCAGCATTAATATATGCACTAGTGACGCATGTGATCCTGACCTCAATAGCAGTCTGAGAACAGATCTTTGGGTCTGATGTAAGAAACAGTGAATCTGGCTGCTGACCTTTGTGTCCTCTCCATAATAATGGCTATTTGCCCATATTTCTGATTATCCACAGACCTAGCTAATGGTTAGTAAAGCTTGCAGATGGGAATCAGGTGAGTTGGTATATTGGTACAGTATTTAGAACTGTACTGTACATACATCGTGATTCTAAATTGTTTTGGATCCTCCTCCGCATTTTTTGATTTGAACACTTCTTTCAGATCTTTGTTTGTTCAACACACTGTATGTGTGAAACTGGATTGGATTACACAGTCCAAAGGTTGAATCATCTGTTTAAATGAGCAGATCTAGTTACAAGTTGTATGTGCTATGCACATAAATGGTTTCTTCAGTTAAATGAAGAGATTTCTGGTTCCGGTTGCAGCATGTGACCCTGGTAGGTGCTATGCATCATGCTTATTCTAGACTATTAGATTGACACCTGTAGGTTTCCCCTTTTTTCCAGCCTCTTGCTCTTCAAGGACCCGCCCACACCACACCCATGATATTAATGCAGTTTTGACCACTGCTGATTGTGGTCTGTGTATCAAATAAAGCTTTGTTATACTGTTATGTGAATGCACAATCTTGACCACTGCTGATTGTGGTCTGTGTATCAAATAAAGCTTTGTTATACGGTTATGTGAATGCACAATCTTGACCACTGCTGATTGTGGTCTGTGTAAAAAATAAAGCTTTGTTAGACCTTTCTGACTGCGTCCATGTGTTATGAATATGTTTGGTTCAGGGAAATCCACATGCATTACATTAGTGTCACATTCCTCTAAATGTAAACTGATGAGCCATAGTTAACATGCAATAGATCAATACATCTAAAACTGTTGAGGAGTCAGAATAGCTTGAGATATCATCTGATCCCAAATATCATATCTACTACTAATATAGGGTTAATACCCATGACAAGTCTGATGAGCGATACTGTGGAGTAGGAACATTCCCCTGAGGGCCTACAATGAATAGGACAGGTGACACTGGAGTGCTTTTCCAGTTCCTTCTCTAGTTGATTGGGATTAGTCTGACCTCTCTGATAAGACGTACCCCCCTACACTGGCCCGATGTAGGCTAGCTCACAGCTTCATTGAAGTACACAAACCCCTTCACCCACATCACTTAGCATATGTGTGAATACAGTTAGTTGCCCAATAATGAACATGCATTGGCTAAATATCCTTTGGTTATCATATGTTGTAATGGTCATGCACATGCCAATCTGACAAACCATGCTGCAACATGCATAATATGATTAAAGCCACACTACCCAATTCAATATCAAGAGTAAAACATGAGTCAGGTCATATGAACCCTTTGCCACGCACATGAGCTCTATTGGGATCCCTTAAATCTCTATCTAATTGCATATACATCTAGCTCATCACATCTACATTAGAGAATACAAATAGTGGCCAAATCAGACCGCCACTTGGCATATATCAAGTACCAGGGGAATATTTCATTATATGTGGTTAAGTTCTTCAGTTGTGTCCGACTCTCCGTGACCCTATGGACTGCAGCACATTCAGCTAGGTCTCTGCCTTTGC
Organism: Discoglossus pictus; assembly: GCA_027410445.1. Lineage (NCBI taxonomy): Eukaryota > Metazoa > Chordata > Amphibia > Anura > Alytidae > Discoglossus > Discoglossus pictus. The sequence continues at coordinate 369,628,188 of CM050167.1, forward strand.
TGTTCTCCAAAGTTTGAAGGCCAAAGAGATTGGAGTGGGTTGTCAGTTCCTTCTCAAGTGGATTGGACCTTGTCTGATCTCTCTGCTATGACCTGCCCACCTACAGTAGCTCCCAGCTTCATTCAGGTACACAAGCCCCTTCACACTACTTAGCAATGCTGAAGGGGACCAGGGTAACATGCACCACACATATCTACTCTGACCCATCAGGAAGGGCCGCAAGCTCTGGGATCGACAGCAAACTCACCGCCATCAGGCATAATCTCTGCTACGCCCATCCTGGTGGGAGCCATGTGCCAGGTGTCTAGTTATTCCCATTTGGTGAACCTCGAAACTGTTCTGCTATTTATCACTTTACATGGGTGAGGGTTGCTAAGTGGTGGTGGTGGTGGTGAAGCAGCTTGTGTACCTGAATGAAGCTGTGAGCTACTGTAGGTGGGCAGGTCATAGCAGAGAGATCAGACAAATCCCAATCCACTAGAGGAGGAACTGACAACCCACTCCAATCTCTTTGGCCTTCAAACTTTTGAGAACAGCACAGGCAGAGACCTAGCTGAATGTGCTGCAGTCCATAGGGTCACTGAGAGTCAGACACAACTGAAGAACTTAAGCACATATAATGAAATATTCCCCTGGTACTTGATATATGACAAGTGGCGGTCTGATTTGGCCACTATTTGTATTCTCTAATGTAGATGTGATGAGCGAGATGTGTATTCTATCGTTGATCAACCATATAGCGTGCATCGAATGTGCGCTGTCATCTACGCACCGACACATGCGCGCATCATCAACAGCAGGCCCGAGAGGAGGCTAGCGGATCTAATGATTAGGATTAGGCAGTGGGGTGTAAGGATTAGGATTAGGCTGTGGCTACAAGGGTTAGAAGGGTTTATGGCATTAGGTCATATCACTTGCGCCCTTTCATCGACGGCCAACAGTCCAAAATATTAGAACTGCGCAATGATGTGGGACCACTCATGTCAGCTGCATGTTGTCAAAACACATTTGCTGTGCGCGCCAATATTGGGGTGACATATTCTATTATGGGGCTGTTTTAGAGGCTACAATGGAACCTATATGTGTGCTGACCAATCAAACATATGAGGAATATTAAACTAATTTGAAGTCTTGTTAATTTGTAGGCTGTAATGCTTGGGCCTCCATTTTAGGGTTACAGCAGTTACATGCAGACTGCAAAAACCGTAACAAAATGGATACCTTTAACCTCCAAGCACGTACGGCCTTTAAAAACGAGCTGCGGGCTTGGAGGACAGCCCGCACGGGCTTGAATACGGAGCTACGGGCTTGGTCAGTGAAGTCCGTGGGACTTGTACGGATTTTAAAATCAAAGTACAATTTGGCGATGTGCAAGCTTGAGAATGTTTGGCTAGTAATCCTCATGCCCCCCCATTATGTTCCCCATCATTTACAGTGCTTTGCAGTGCTGGATTGAATATATATTGGCTATTACAATGCTTGGTTTGCGGCCCTCCATCTCCAAACCCGTACGGGTTTGAACAAGGACCAGCCCGCGGAACTACGGGACGTAAAGTAATCCGTGAATAATATATCTGATTTGGGCTGATGTGCAAGCTTGAGAGGGTGTTGCTATTAATCCTCGTGTCCCCCATTATGATGCCTAGCATTTACGGAGCTTTACAGTGCATTCTCGATTTTATATTTGCATTTTCAGTTTTCGGACTTTGCGGCCGGAAAACAAGATTTACGGGCGCTGTGAAAAAGCTTCCGGCCGTTTGCATGATATGCGGCCGGCCGGAAGAGGATATCCTTGCGGCGCCGTATAATTGAATTGCAAGGTAAAAGTAGCTCTACACGGGGCCGTAAGATGGCCGCAAGGAATCGCAGCTTTGCGGCCGTTTTACGGCCGATAATTGAATGAGGCCCACTGAAATTAATGCAAAGAAAGAAATAGGGGACAATAAAGACCAAAAGTATAATATAAACGAAACGTTGGAATAAGTGTAAAAATGAGCCTAAAAGAAAATAAGCAACCCACAATGAAGCAAAATCAAAAAAGTAAATCTAAAGAGAAGGGGAAAAAATTTGAAACAAAAAATATCGCCTCATTTCTATCCCCAAAAGAGAAAGATGAGGATATAATTTCAGAAATATCCAAATTAACTAATTCCTCACAATTAGAACTTTCCCCAATACAGATGAAACCCATCGAAATTTCACAGTAGAAACCATCTGAAACAATAATTTTAAAAGAGCAAGAATTATTAACAGTGGACACTATGAAAAAATTACTCCTAGAATTTCAACAGTCATTAAGAGAAGAATTGTCACAATGAATTAAGAACAATACAAAAGAAATAAACTCCGTGAAAAGTCAAATGGATGAATTAGAGAATAAATATGAGGAATTATGGTTAAACAACCAAACGATGGGAACCAGAATAACAAAATTGGAGGAGGACGCTAAAATATTAAAAACGAAATATAATACACTTGAGAGCTATACTAGGAAAAATAATTTAAGAAAACATTTTGATGAAAAATCTATATTACCATCTTATGATATTACCATCTTTTTAGATATGCTAGTGAACTCAGAGGGAAATACTATAAAAAAAAAATATAGAATCCCTCTTCCAGGATATATTCCAAAAGAAACTCCAAGAGATATAATAGTAAAGCTTCAACAAACCTCCTATAAGGAAGGAGGCAATTCTGAAAGCTTCCAGGGAAAAAAGAATATTCGATAATCCCTATGAAAAATTGGTGATTTTTGTAGATCTCCCAACTGAGATTCTGATTAAAAGGAAAGAGCTTAGACAAATAACAAAAACACTGAGGAATGAGAACATCATATATAGATGGAACTACCCTGCTAAACTACTTATTATTCATAACAACCATAGATTTATGATTACATCAATAAAAGAAGGACAGAAACTCTTAGATGAATGGGCAATTCCGTATGAAACATCTTCTCATTTAAATTTGTAGTTAACTAAAAAAAAGACACCCATGGCAAACTATAAAATAATTTGAGATGTACTTCACTGTGATCTTGCTTAGCTTAAATATCGATAGACCAGTAGACAAAGGTTAGGGGAGGAAGGGAGGAAGGGAAAATTTGAGGGAGGGGGGAAAAAGAAAAAAAAACTTAAATGAAAATGAAATATGCACTGATTTTTTTTTTTTATCATGCACTAACCTCAAGAAATAGCGTCACAACTTATATTTATAATCACAGTATCGAAAAAATAGGGGAAATATTTATACACACTTTAGATACAATGGAAAATTGAAAGGAAAAATTAAACACTTACTTTTTATACACTGAAAATAATATAATGAAATTAAGGAAAACAATATTTCGAAATTAGAGAATAATCCTTATTGAAAGATGTAGGTTGTTTTTTTTTCTCCCTCTCTCTCTTTTCCCCAAAATTATAAAAACATAAAAGACCCTCTCACCTACCTATGTTATTAACATTTGATGAGTAATAAGAAAGATAGAAAGACATTGATAATTCATCAGTGAACAAAAATGTGTATGGTTTAGCCGACGACCAGATTGAAACTACAAAAATGGTAGCAAATATAATTACTTTGCTACCACAATACTATTTTAAATTGTATTTATGTATTTATGTGTTTGTTTTTTTTATTTAAGTTTATTTTGTTTTATATAAATGGAACTGTCCTTTGTGCCTTAGTCAAAGAAATGTTAAGGAAAATTATATATAATGTAACTATGAAATATTGTATGCTTTACATGAGAAAGGTGGAAATTTTTGATAGTAAGGATGTCAAGTGGTGTCAAGTGGAGGAGAGGAGTAAGAGGTAATGAATTAAAACAACTAGAATATTATGGGACTTCAATTTTGTATATCATAATGTGAATGGGTTGAATATTCCATCTAAAAGAGCAATGGTCATGAATTATTTCCATGAACTAAATGCTGATGTTATATGTGTACAGGAGACGCATCTTAAAGATAAAAATATTCCTAAGTTATCAGATAAAAGGTACAATATAAAATTGTTTTCCAATTATAAAACCAAGTCAAGAGGCGTTTGCATATTTTTCAATAATAGAAACAAAATAGTTGAAGAATTTATAGAAAAAGACATAGAAGATCACTATATAATTGGGATAGGTACAATAAATTATCAACCCTATACAATAGTGAACATCTGTGCTCCTAATAAGAATCAATATAGATTTTTAAATAAAATAATAAAACACACTAGTGATATTAAAAAAGGTAATTTGGTTATATGTGGTGATTTAAATATCTGTTTAGATCCATTTGTGGACAGAAGATCAATGGTAAAGCCAGACCCAGATAAAATGATGATAAATAATGCAAATACATTTGAAAAAACTCTATTGAATCACAAACTGTATGATGGTTGGAGGGTACTATATCCACTTGATAAAGAATATACATATTTCTCTAATAAATATAAAACTTATACAAGCTTTGATTACTTTTTAGGGAATTTGAATTTACTAAATAAACTCTAATAAATTGAGATTAGCCCAATAACATGGTTGGACCATGCATTAATAACAATAGTAGTAGAAGATGGTTATAGAACACAATACAATAAATCATGTAATATAGATTCAACTCTTTTTAAAGCATTGGTAGATAGGGAAAAATTGAAAATAGAAATATTAGTTTTTTTTTTAGACTAATGAAAATTCACATTCATTGCTTTGGAACACGCACAAGGCATACGTGAGAGGTGTCCTTTGTGCGTGGTCCAAATATAGAACAAAACATAAAGAGACCTCACCTCTACTTATCAAACTTACACAATTATAACAAAAAAATAAATTGTCACCAACAAATAATACTACTTTGGAAATATCTAAAATGCAACTAGCAATTAAAAAGATCCAACAAGAAAAAACGATAATTTAATCTGGTTATATCAGTTAAAGCAATATCATTTAGTTAACAAACTGGGGAAACTAATTACTAAACTAATTAAAGGAATTAACTCTAATAAAATAATTCACATGATACATGATGATAAGGGCGTTATTCACAGAAATCCAATAGACATAGGGAAATATTTTCTTCAATATTATAAAACTTTATATAATCTTGAACAAACAGAATGCTTTCAGAAGCCTACAATTAAAGAAACTGAAGAATATCTAAAAAACATAACACTACCAAAGATATCAGAAGCACAATTAAAATAATTGGAAACCGACATTACAGAAAAGGAAATTTATCAAAGCATAAAATCTTTGAAAATTGGGAAATCGCTGGGTCCAGATGGATTCCTGAATATATATTATAAAATATTTTCCTCTTCTATAGAAAAACATAAAAAAAAATGTATAATGAAATAAAAATAAATGGTAAAGCACCAGTAGAAACACTAGAGGCAGCAATAACTGTTATTCCGAAACCCCATAAAGACCATTCACAATGTTGTAATTATCGTCCAATATCACTTATTAATACAGATATTAAGATTTATGCTAGTATACTTGCTGCTCGGCTAAATCCAATACTAAATGATTTCATTAACAAAGATCAAACAGGCTTTATTAAATCTAGACAATCAACTGATAATACTCAAAAACTTCTGAATATAATTGATTTTGATAATAAAAGGAAAATACCATTAGTAGCTCTATCATTTGTTGCTGAAAAAGCATTTGATAGAGTGAATTGGGATTTCATACATTTAGGTTAGATAAATATGGTTTTGGACTGTTTGGATCACATGCGATAAAAACACTTTATACAGAAGCTAATGCAGATTTAACAGGAGTTGGCTTTAAAACCCATTCGTTTGATTTGAGAAATGGTACCAGACAGGGTTGTCCTATGTCACCACTTATATTTGCCTTAATTATAGAACCGTTACTTGAAATGTTCAGAAGCTGTAAACAAATAAAAGGTATAGTTATTGGCTCTATTATAAATAAAATTACCATATTTGCTGATGACTTATTGGTTACAGTCTCAAATCCAATTAACTCAATACTTAATTTTCTTCAGCTTATAGAAGAGTATGGTGAATTATCCTATTATAAAGTAAACATTACTAAAACAGAAGTGTTATGCTCTAATATACCTGATAAAGATAAACTCGAATTAAAAGATAGATTCCCGTATAATTGGAGAAATAATCAAATAACACATTTAGGTATAATATTCAATCAAAACCTAAATAACACGGTTCAAAACTATTTGGATAAGTTATTCTTTCAGGTCTCCTCTATATTAGCAAGTTGGAGAGATTTTAACTTATCTTGTTTGGGAAGAATATCACTAATTAAAATGAATATTCTCCCCAAAATAACATATATTTTAAGAAGTCTACCTTTAAAGATTTCAATAAAAAAATGTAAAAAATGTAAAAAACATATTGCATACAATATTTAAAATACCTGAATTTTTACATTCTAGTGAAACAGTTCACATCCCAGTGACACATTTAAAATATAAATATAATCAACCCAAAACCCTTACCAACAAAGCACAGTAGAGAACACTCATAGAGTTGCCTTTGCATATTGCTATCATTGTGCACGAATTAACATCTATATCCACCTTCTTGTTTACCCCATTAGAGCAACTAGCTTCCAGGTGAACTCTACGTAAACCCAGCAGGAGGCCTACCGGACAGTCTCAGCAAAAACATCGAAACATCACCCCGCTACGACTTACTTCCCATAAGGAACAAAGAGCCAAAAGGTAGGACACACTATGAACCTTAACATCATCTCACACAATACCCAGGGCCTTAATGAACCCGTTAAAAGAGGGATAGCAATAAAAGAATATCAAAAACTTAGGGGAGACATAGTCATGATCCAGGAAACACATTTTAAAAAATTAGCTGTCCCCAAATACTGGGGGGAAACATACAGACAAACATACCATGCTACAGCTAAAGAGAAGAAAAAGGGAGTGACAATCTTAGTGCACAATAGATTACATTTTTGCCACTCCAGGACTCAATCAGACCCAGAGGGGAGATATATTGCAATCCACGGGACCATCCAAGAACAAAAGATAACCTTCCTTAACCTTTATGCTCCAAATACCGAACAGCCACAATTCTTCGATAAAATATCACAAATTATGACGGAATGGGAACCATCCACCCTAGTAAAAGGAGGGGACATGAACACCGTACTAGATCCAGACAGAGACCGGTCTTCCAAATCTTCCGCACACACTACGCCAGCAGCCACCAAAGCGTTCAAACACATTCTAAAATCCCACTGTCTGATAGACACATGGAGAGCAATATATCCTTCAGATAGGTCATACACCTTCTTCTCCTCTAGGCACCAATCCCACTCAAGGATCGACCATGTGCTGATTCAACAGCGACTAGCCCACAACCTAATAGACGCAAATATACACCACATTGCGTGGTCGGACCATGATTTGGTTCAGATCTCATTAAGTGGCATCATCCCATCAGGGCGGTCTCCATCATGGACCCTAAATCCACACCTATTCAATGACATTAAATCTAAAGACAAAATTACCAAAGCAATAGATGACTATTTTGCAGTCAATAATGGGGGCGAGGTAAGCAGGGGGGGAGTGTGGGCAGCCCATAAAGCAGTCATTAGAGGGGTTTGCATTCAAATAGGAGCAACAACGAAAAAATTAGATCAAGCACAAATGAACACTATTAAATCTAAAATCGCGGACCTACAGGCGCAATTCACGAGGAAACACGACCCAAAAATTTATAATGAAATTCTGACCCAAAAGCAACTACTAAATTCAATACTTAGGAAAAAAATGGTGACCATTCTCCAACGCTCGCAGGCCACAATGTTCAGAAGCGCCAACAAACCTGACACCATGTTAGCCAGAAAATTGAAAACACAAAGAGCAAATTCCTTCATCACAAAGATAAGTAACAAATCTAATAAACTGGTCTTTAAACCGAATGAGATAGCTGAAACATTTCGACACTTCTACGAGGAGCTATACTCAGCCCCTCCACATTCAGGGTCCAAAGCCCACAACTCACAAATAGGTAGTTTCTTAAACTCAACAGAACTCCCACAAATTGAGAAAACCCGAGCTGAAGATTTAACTAGGCCCATAACGTTAGAAGAAATTAAGGAGGCAATTAGGACAACTAAATCACATGGGGCGCCTGGCCCAGATGGGTTTACAAACTTTTACTACAAACAATGCTCACATCAATTACTCCCATATTTACACAAGTTATTTAATGAATTTTTAAAAGGTCCCCCTATAAAACAAGAATTTTTAGAGGCAAAAATTATTGTAATCCCTAAAGAAGGTAAAGACCCAGCCCAATGTGGAAGCTACAGGCCAATTTCACTAATTAATACCGATATTAAAATATACTCAAAGATTTCGGCGAATAGACTGGCCCCGTTATTACCCAAGGTTGTCCACCCAGATCAAGTAGGCTTTATTACAGGCAGAGAAGCTCCAGATAACACTAGGAGAGTGTTGAACCTAATAGAAATAGCTGAAAGGAACAATATACACTCTATGCTATTATCACTTGACGCAGAAAAAGCATTCGACAGAATAGATTGGACATTCATGTGGGAAGTGCTGGCTAGAATAGGTCTAGGAGAAAGTTTTATAAGAGGAATACAGGCCCTATACGCGAACCCAGAGGCATCCATAACATATCAGGGATTTAGTTCTAAAAAACTCAAAATTACCAGAGGGACTAGACAGGGCTGCCCACTCTCCCCTCTGTTATTTGCTCTATGCCTGGAACCACTGGCGACTGCAATCAGGAACTGCCCGGACATAAAAGGGATAAAGGTAGGCCCTAAGGAATACAAAATCAATCTCTTCACAGATTAATTTTTTGCTCTCACTGACGGAACCAACAATTAGCCTACCCAACTTACTCCAATTACTCACGAAATTCGGCACCATCTCAGGTTTTAAAATCAACGCGGCTAAAAGTCAGGCACTCAACATTACACTCCCCAGAAAAGTGCTAGACAACTTAGATAAAAATGTTTCCATGAAATGGGCTCAAAAATACCTGACTTATCTGGGAATTAATATCCCAGGCTCGACAGAACAAGTATATGAAGCAAACTTTCCCCAAATTATCAGTAGAATAAAACAGGACATAGAGAAATGGTCATCCTACAATATATTTTGGATTGGTAAAATAAACGCTATCAGAATGAATATTATCCCAAAAATTCTATACTTATTTAGGGCGATTCCGACGCCAATTAATTTAACAGCCATAAAATCAGTACAAAAAACTCTCCTCAAATTCACCTGGAATCACAAGAAACCAAGAATTAATAAAAATACGATGCACGCACCCACACAAAAAGGGGGTCTAGCTTTCCCAAACCTGGTTACTTATTATAAAGCCACAAGACTGGCACAAATGACCAACTGGTATAAAAAAGAAGCCATCCTAACATGGGTCGAGATAGAAAGACAAATTTTAGAAGATAATCATATAACTTTATCACATGCTTTGTGGCTAAGCTTACACACAGAATTGAAAACACAAAACCTTACAAGCTGTATCCGCAATTCACTGAAAACTTGGAGGGAAATAAATAAAAAGTCCCCCATGCTACATATAGGCTCAGGCCTCACCCCTCTTTGGCAATCACAGAAGGCGGACCACGCCAACAAAAGCTCTCAGATGAAATGGTGGATACAAAAAAACCTGACTATAGTTGCGGACACCTGGACTCTGGCGCAAGGGGGCACATTAAATCAAATACCCAACAATGAATGGATTAATCTAATGATAATCAAACAAACAATATTTCAGACTACAAAATCAAATAGCCAGAACAAAAAATTAATATATGAACAGTGTTGCATTAACAACCCCGGAGGCAAGGGCAACATTTCAGTTATATATAAAAACCTCTCTGAGCTGTCTAGTGCAAACAAGCCACACTATCAAGAAACATGGGAATCAGACTTACATATCACACTAGACGACAAACAATGGAATAAAATTATCAAACAGGCCAACATGTCATCTTTAAACATCACCTTGAAAGAGAACGCACTAAAAACAGTCATGAGATGGTACCTCACACCAACGAGACTTCACCAATCAAACAAAACACACTCCGACAAATGTTTTCGAGGATGTGGACATATAGGTTCGTTAACCCACATGCTTTGGGAATGTCCCAAAATTAGACATATTTGGCAGGCAACATACAACACGCTAGAGAATTTGTGGGGGAAAACTATAAAGCAAAAACCAGAAGAAGCACTATTAGAACTCCCAAACAAGGAACTAACAAAAAGCGAGCAATTCCGAACCCATCAGATATTCTTGGCATCTAGATGCATTATAGCCAAACATTGGAAACACACTACCCCTACATTTAGAGAAGTACTACAGAAAATTTACCATATTCAAACCATGAGCCACTTCTCAGCGGAACTCGATGTGAGATACAAACGGTGGGCCTCCTGTTGGGACATCTGGAAAATTAGAGGTCCAAGATGAGGTGAGTCTAAGAAAGACTGAACTAATTTATAAGTTCTTTGTTGAATAGTAATAAGGGAGGAGAATATACTACACTCTAATAATTCAGAACTAGACACACGGAGATAGTAATTGTTTTTGTAAATAAGTTAAATCTTCGAGGATTGACTTTGAGACTCTACTTGAAAACTACGTGGAGGAAAGGGAAAGAAGAATATCTTAATAGAATAGCTGTTATTACTCCAATACCAATTACAGTTCTCAAACCCTCGGAGAGATACTAATTTTATATTCACTTCTTTTAGCATATTTAATCGAACTGTTTTGTGATAAAATGAAGAGTTATTTATCAATGTATAGACATGTTTACATATGTTACATTCTTGACGTATTCTGTACATTTTTGATATGCAATGGAAAAATAAAAAATAAGAATTAAAAAAAAAAAAAAATATTGGATACATTTATATATAGAAATAAAAGACCATGTCGTATTAAACAAGAAATTATCTCAAAAAGCTTTTCTAGCGGAGGCTTGGCAGCACCGAAACATTATTCAATATTCTAATGCCATTAATTTGGTTCATCTTTCAAAATCACATATATAGTTGTGAGCAGCAGAAAATGTTGCTAACGCTGACATCATAAAGGGGGCGTGGCTATGATGTAAGTGGGGGTGGGCCTAACACCTGATCTTAACAGAAGCGTGGCGGCCATTTGCATTTCAGAGAAAGACAGCAAAGTGAGAGAGGGAGACAGGTACAGAGAGAGAGGGAGACAGGTACAGAGAGAGAGGGAGACAGCTACAGAGAGAGAAGAAGACAGCTACAGAGAGAGAAGAAGACAGGTACAGAGAGAGAGGGAGACAGCTACAGAGAGAGAGGGAGACAGGTACAGAGATGGAGACAGGTACAGAGAGAGAGGGAGACAGGTACAGAGAGAGAGGGAGACAGGTACAGAGATGGAGACAGGTACAGAGAGAGAGGGAGACAGGTACAGAGAGAGAGGGAGACAGGTACAGAGAGAGAGGGAGACAGGTACAGAGAGGGAGAGAGACAGGTACAGAGAGAGAGGGAGTCAGGTACAGAGAGAGAGGGAGACAGGTACAGAGAGAGAGGGAGACAGGTACAGAGAGAGAGGGAGACAGGTACAGAGATGGAGACAGGTACAGAGAGAGAGGGAGACAGGTACAGAGAGGGAGAGAGACAGGTACAGAGAGAGGGGGAGACAGGTACAGAGAGAGAGGGAGACAGGTACAGAGATGGAGACAGGTACAGAGAGGGAGAGAGACAGGTACAGAGAGAGAGGGAGACAGGTACAGAGAGAGAGGGAGACAGGTACAGAGAGAGAGGGAGACAGGTACAGAGAGAGAGGGAGACAGGTACAGAGAGAGAGGGAGACAGGTACAGAGAGAGAGGGAGTCAGGTACAGAGAGAGAGGGAGACATAACGAGAATTACAGAGCAAGAGCACACACAGACAGTGAGGGAGCACAAAGACAGCGCAGAGAGAGTTCACAGATAGAGTGCACAGAGAGAGAGTGCAGAGAGATTGACAAAGAGAGTGAGGGGTACAGAGACAGAGATTGCACACAGACAGCAGTGCACATAGGGTGCAGATAGAGAAAGCGCACACGCAGAGAGCATGCCCAGCCGGTACATCTACAAATTATATAGTAATCACATATATAGTTGTGAGCGTACGAGTTGTTGCTAACGCTGCAGGCTCGCGCAGCGAGGCAAGGCCCTCGCAAAGCGAGGGCACTGGGCGAGGGTCTCCGTTGCTGGCATGGAGCGCCGAAGGCGCTCCATGCCAGCAACTGCGACCCTCGCAAAGTTCACGTCACAACCCAAAGAGCACGACACACACATTACGACACTCGCAAACAACATACGACACACGTTCACGCACATTACGGCCTCGCAACACTCGGACGCAACTCGCGAACATTACAAAATGTAAAACACAATACATACACACAGCACATACATAAAAACCTTACCTACACCAAGAGGGAGCACCCAGGACCTCAAAAATGCCACTTAGACCTTCATTTTACTCGAAATAAAACAGTTTAGAGACTAAAAAAAACTGTAAGCGAGAGAAAAAATTGCCGCCGAACAAAACGAAAACGAGGCTACAGCACTCTAAACTCGCAAAACACCACAAGAAACTCGCAAAACGCCACAAACGACCTACAGATATTCATACCACACAGTGCACACATTCAGCACGCTTACACAGCAGCTCCACACCACTAATGCTCCAGCAACATCAAAACAGATTGCCAGCTCTTCAACACAATGCTTCAAAATAGGTAAAGTATATTCATTTAGTAATCTATTACATATTTCAGTATTATACACCAAACAGCATTAGCTACCTTACAATTTCATTGCCGTCATTTTTTGACGGGCAATATTCTAGTATACAATAAAAGAAAATAAACCTAAATTTTACTTATAGAGAATGAGTTAGTTAAAAATATCAATTTACAATACATATTCTGGGATAAGAAGATAGATAACAAGATTCTTAATAAACTACCACTTATTCCCAAAAGCTTAATAAAATGGTGGTTCAACTACAATAAAAAAAATGAATTGGTCAAATTTCCGGCCTCAAATACTCCAATACATAAATTGTCACTAGAGCTAACCCCGTTCTTAAATATATCTTGGGAGAAATGGGGCATAAAAGCTCTCAAGGATTTATTTCAGGGACAAATACTGAAATCATTTAAAATAATATCGGATGAATATCAAATACCATCTACAAAATGGTTGCTTTATGATATTTTATATACATCGATAATAAATACAGACTATGGAAAATTACCTAATAGAGAATTGACCCAATTTGAAAAATCTTTAAATGACATTGATAAGAAAAGTACAATATCAAGATATCATAAAATAATAAAATCTCGACTAGAAATAGAAAAAACAGAAAGGATGCAAAAATGGGAAGAAAACTTCGGGATAATATGGTCTACAACCCATTGGTATAAAGCATTCCTAATAACAGAGAAAAGTATAACAAATTTGTCCTTAAGAGAAACATATTTTAAACTAGTGCAGCGATGGTATATGACTCATTGTTAGACATGTGGAAACCAAATAGGAACTCATGAACACATGTGGTGGAATTGCACCTATATCAAGGAATTTTGGATATTGTGTCTAATGTATATATTAAAAATAATTAATTTCCATCTGGAAATAACCCCTGAGATTGTATTATTTCATATTTTTCCGAGTAAAATTAATTATAGACAAAGTAATGTGATTATAAATATTTTACTGACGGCCAAATGGCTTATAGTCAGAGGATGGAAAAACAATCCTTACCAACTTGGACTGAACTTGTGACCATTGTAGAGTGAAATAAACAAATAGAATTGGAGTACTCAACACTTTCACATTGTCCGCCAAAAAAACCCAGTTTAAAATGGTCTCTCTGGAAGACACACTAAGCTACTTAAGAAAGATAGAGGTAAATAATCTTATGAATCTTTTTTAAAAAAAACTCTTGCTCCTCTCCTCCCTAGAATTGAATTTTAACATGTACTGATACTCTGAAAACCGTTATTTCTTATGACGTATCCTGAATTGTTCAAGCTCAGTTACGGTTCCGTTATTGTGGATTTTTTTTTTTTCTCTTCTTTCTTTTTTTTTTGTCTGATTGTTTGTAACTGTGATGTTTTGATGTTTGTTTTTAATGTTTGTAAATTTTGTAATGTTATGAAATTTTTAAATGAAAATAAAATTATAAAAAAAATAAAAAAATATTTGCTTTTCAGTAGTATTCTTGCATACCTGAAATAGGTCTAAACAATGGTTCTGTTTTTGGTGCTTAGTATAAATAACTTTTTCTTGCTTCCCTTCTTTTCCCATGCAACATTAGTACCATTTTCCTTGGGAAATAATGCAAGTTAGACACATTTAAAAGACGAAGCAGTTACTAAAAGCCACAAGGAAAATCTAAATGACCTTAAAGGGACACAGCAAAAGTCCAAGTCATTGCAGAAATGTAAACATACATAAAAGTGCACATATAAATACATATAATTACAGTTGTTAAACAGTGTTAGATAATTAGCTTGACAGTTTTGTATTTTAGGCATATACAGTATTACCTGAATAGAACCTCTCTCCCTCCTCCTACCTTTACTTAAAGGATCAAGAAACATACACTTGGTTGACACATATGTACCAAATTAACAATATTAGCAGCTGTGTGTGCCATGGACATAATGTCATGACGACCACTTCAATTGGGCTTGCCTAGAACCTGGTTCTGATCCACCCAGCGGTACGTGATGGTTCTTGTTATTATTCCTGATAGCAGACATGGAACCAGACTAGTGTTGGACCCTCATGATGACCACAGGAACCACTTAGCTAGAGTAGCAGAGTTAACTGGTGTTCCTCTCCCTAAAGCAGATGTAGTAGTATTATTCCCAATGATCAGGATTCTCCCTTCACTCAAGAATGAGCATGCACATGATTATGTATGATCACACTGAGAACTGTTTATTAGTAACAAATTCAGCATTTTTATCCATATCAGTCACCCATCACCCTTAGTACACCTTCTCTTTACCCATCCTCAAGCCTGTTATTCTAGCCATGAGGCACACCTGTCAATCAAGTGATGTCAGCCTTTCAAACGACCCCCCAGGTACATTGGAGTCAGAGACATTAATTAACAAATTACTCCTTTGATCCGAAAGGCTGGGGCTGGGGCTAGTTGGCTAATTAAGGAAGCAGACGGTACCATCTGGTTCTATCTCTGCTATCAGGGATAACAATAAGAACCATAACAAACCACTGGTGGGTCAGAACCAGGTTCTTAATTGAAGCAGTGGTTGTGACAGCAGATGGTGAGTGGTTGAATCTGTGTAAGCATAAAAGTTGGCTGTCCAGATATGATAGAATGTTATATGCAGACCTCAGGGACCTGTTTCGGGAGGGAGGGCAAAACAAAACTATGGCTACTACCAAGGCCGAGATGATCCAAGAGCTCTATTTGGATGATGAGCTTCATCGGGTGGAGGAAAGACTGGAGACAGAGAAGGAGACTGAGCAAGTCACAAGAGGCATATAGTCTCATTAAATTAGAAACCCGCAGCAGTCATGCTACAGTCGCAAAGCCTGCAGGCTTGACATTTGGCAGAGTTACAGAGCAATTAAATTAGACAAGGCCGCAACACACGTGGCCGACATCCAAATCTGTAAACCATTCTTGCGCATGTTGCATGTGCGGCCGTGAACATGATCAATTAGTCAAATCCTTGGTAAGGGTTTAGACAAAGCCAATAGTAAAAGGGATTGCCATCATTACGTCACTAAAACATGGAGGTTAAATTTCAATCACCTACAGTTTTGAAGTCTAAGTTGCGATTGGACCCGTATTCCAGAAATAATGTAATATGAAATAATGAATAAATATGATGAATATGATATTAAAGTACATGCAAATTGTTTGTATGTATGGACACATTGATTGTCGGGATAGATATAACATGGAAATTAAACATGAAATAGATTATCTTTTATTGCAGATTTGCAAGCTTGAGAAAATTGTGCTATTAATATTGATACCTTACATCAATTTCTCTTTAATTTAATATACAGTATTGTGTTTATGCATAGTCCACTGTGCTTTTACAGTGCTACGGACAGGAGTTTATCTCCCTTGCGGGTCCTCTCTAGTACCCATGGGATTCTTGGCTCCATTTGCTGTTTACGGGTTTGAACGCCAGTACGTCTAATAGAAAAAGAAGCGCAAATGAAGAGAGCTAGGGGAACAACCCTAAGAAATCTTTATATTCAGTTAGATATATTACAGAATAGCAATAAAAATCTTCCATCTATGCAAAAGATGGAAAAAATTAAAGATATCAATTTACAAATTAAAAAGATCTTTCAGTTAATTCAAAATAGAATGGTTTGGAAAGCACAACAAAACAATTACCTCATGGGAGGAAAAATGGGGAAATATTTGGCCAATAAAGTTAAGAATCAAAAAATTCAAAACCATATCCAGGGACTCAGGGGAGAAGATAATCAGCTATATAACCATCCAGAAAAAATTGGCAACATATTTTTCCAATACTACTCAGAATTATATAATATTGAGAAGCAGAAAGATTTTCAGAAACCTAGTTTGAGTGAGATAAAAAACTTTTTGAAGGATATTAAATTCCCTAAGATATCAGAGGAAGAATTATTATATCTAAATGAACCAATAACGGAGAAAGAGATAATAAAGGTTATTATTGAAACAAAAAACAATAAGGCCCCTGGTATTGATGGCCTAGATAAACTATTCTATACAACGTTTAAAGACCAGCTGGCCCCTTTATTGGCCAGTATGTTTAATGAGATTAAGAACAGCGGCATTATTAGAGAGGAGTTAACTGAAGCAAAAATTATAAATATACTAAAAGAAGGAAAAGACCCGGAAGATAGGAAGAGCTATGGACCTATCTCTCTTATTAATTATGATTTAAAAATATATTCTAAGGTGTTAACTAATCGTTTGATCAATTTAATTCCGCAGTTGATTAATCCAGAGCAGACAGGATTTGTTAAATCCCGACAAGGAGGGGATAATATAGGAACATTGATAGACATTCTCTCTATAGGGAGGAGTGATGGGGGCCCCAGTTTGGCTCTGTCGATAGATGCAGAGAAAGCCTTCGACAGAGTCAGCTGGGACTTCCTTAAGATTGCCTTGGAATGTTATGGACTAGAGGAATTTGCTTCTAAAGCAATTATGGCTCTTTATATTAACCCTACAGCTAAGATTAGTGGGCCTAATTATGAAACATCTTTTTTCCCCATAAAAAATGGAACTAGGCAGGGCTGTCCCTTGTCTCCCATATTATTTAATCTTTATGTGGAGCCTCTTCTATTGAAAATAAGGGAAGCAAAGGATATTGAGGGAGTAAAAGTCGGTCTTAAAGAGTATAAAATTGCTATATATGCAGATGATCTGATAGTTATTTTGAAGAACCCTATCCAATCTTTGGGAGCTCTTGATATCATCTTCAAAGAATTTGGAAGACTCTCTTATTATAAGGTCAACCATGAGAAATCAGATATTATATGGAGGGATCTCTCCTTTGAAGAAATTACAAGTTTAAAAAGCTCATTTAATTTTAAATGGAACTCTAATAAAATAAGTCATCTGGGTATAGACCTATCATTCAAGGTTAATAAGATTTTGAAATCTAATCTAGAAAAGATATGGAAACAGATTCAGAAAATCCTCTTAGAGTGGAAAGATGTAAAATTTTCATGGTCAGCTAGAATCGCAATTACCGTAGTAAGATGATATTGATCCCTAAAATCACTAATATCCTTAGAACAATTCCGGAAGTTCCGCCAAAATATTGGATTGCTAAACTGCAAAGAGGTATAGATGCATTTATTTTGGGTGGTAAAAGAACTAGAATCCCTCTTTCAATTACCAAAAGACCCATGCTTAAGGGGGGAAGGGAAGAGGAAAGAGATTTTGTTTTACTGTTTTCTATTTTTCCTTCTTCACCCGAGTCTCCCCAGAAGCACATGATTTATGTGCTAAACTATTAATTATATTAACTATATTGAGAGTAGTGCCGGTTCCTTTGTATGCTTGGTGGAGGTATCAAGTTAAGTGAACTTGCTATTAGGGAACTGCCTTCCCATCAGGAGTACAATATATTACATAAAAATTGGTATTCGAAGAGATGGGAGGGAGGAGTTTTTAACAGTGTATTTATACATATGCAATTGCTAAACTGTTGAATTACTGATACCTCTGGAATGTATGATTGTTTTGTTTTGTTATGTTTTTGATGTTTGTTAAAGAAAAACGAGAAAAAATAAAGTAAAAAAAAAAAAAAAAATATTTCAATCACCTACAGTTTTGAAGTCTAAGTTGCGATCGGACCCGTATTCCAGAAATAATGTAATATGAAATAATGAATAAATATGATGAATATGATATTAAAGTACATGCAAATTGTTTGTATGTATGGACACATTGATTGTCGGGATAGATATAACATGGAAATTAAACATGAAATAGATTATCTTTTATTGCAGATTTGTAAGCTTGAGAAAATGGTGCTATTAATATTGATACCTTACATCAATTTCTCTTTAATTTAATATACAGTATTGTGTTTATGCATAGTCCACTGTGCTTTTACAGTGCTACGGACAGGAGTTTATCTCCCTTGCGGGTCCTCTCTAGTACCCATGGGATTCTTGGCTCCATTTGCTGTTTACGGGTTTGAACGCCAGTACGTCCTTGGAGATTCGTAGCAATTTAATAGCGATTTGCGATAGTAACATTTATGGGCTTGTGAGATGAAAGGCTTAGCTGGGACGGAGTTCAGATTTTGAAGGCCCATAGGGTTTTTCGTGTTGTTACCTGCAGATCGATTTCCGGGTAGCTGAAAGAGGCCAATTTATTAGCCGTAACTCTTGCAGGCTCCTTTAATGGCTATAATTTCTAAAATCAGAGCAATTTAATAAGGCTCCAGGTCCCTGCCCCCCAGAGAAGGCGACATCTGAGAGAGCAAACATTTATAAGAGATTTCAGCAATGGAAGACCAGTATGCCAAATTTAACTATTGATCAGCTACTGGCCCTTCGAAATCAGATCAGCCAAGAGGTCCAATTGGAAAACCAAAAAGGGTATACCTGTTTGTCGCCAGGACCTACAGAACTAAAGGATCTAACAGCAGCTAGGATAAAACAGCCAGTATAATTTTTAGGCAGTTTTATGAGGAAAAGGGGGACATAGATGTGTTTCTCCAAGACTTTAAACAACAGTGCTAGCTACCAGATACCAGAAGCTGAGTGGGTTAGGCTTCTGGTCAGCAAGCTCAGTGGGAGAGCCAGTGAGGCATTTCAGGCTATTACTAAGGACCAGCAAACATAAGGGTGCTGTTGGCCAGGTTTGCTGTGACCTAAGAAAAACATATATTTGGAAGAGCTTCTTACCATGACCGAAGGTGCTGGGGACACATAACCACTTTGGAGGATACAATGGACTTAATGTTACTAGAACAATTTTACTTCATTTGTCCTGAGCAGCTGAGGGCTTGGGTGCAGGATCAAAAGCCAACTACAGGGGAAGAGGCTGCCCTCTTAGCCGATCATTTTGTGGCCAGAAGAGGGGAGACATGGGGTAAGTGTCCCAACCATACTACCAAGAAGAGACCCCCAGTCCCACTCACCTGTAGCCACCCACCTTAAACTTGCTACTCTACAAGACAGGAGCGAACCTCAGGGGGCCACTTCAGTTTCCCCTTGCCTCAAAGGACTTACCCTGTCACTCAGCCCATGAGGGGCTTAGAGCGCGATGTCTGTCACCAACCAGGGCATATTAGAAGAGAATGCCTCAACGTGCCTCGCAAGGTGGGCCACCCTTCACCAAACCAGTCTACTTCTTTCGAGTGCAACATGGATGCTACGGAGCCTGCAATGACCCAGACCCATCCATGCTGTGTAGACTGGTCCAGAGGGCAACAGGACCCAATTATTTCCAGCAGGATTTTGTTCAGGGAAGAAAGATCCACGGTTTCTGGGATACTGGGGCTGCTGTACATTTAATACATTGTACAACTATTTTTCCCAAAACCATGAAAGTGAGAGTGACCAGAGGGCAGAAACTTTCTATTCCATTTGCCTGTTTGAATTTGGACTTGCAGAACAGGGAAGCAGGAAAGGGAAGCAGTTCATTCTTACCACAGTGGTCTATGCTACTTGTTATCCTGAGTCTGTACCCCTTAGCTGAAGATTCTGCTATTAAAGTTGGAGTGGCATTACTGGAGGTATTTTTCTGGAAGGGGTTCCCTAAGGAGATTCTATCAGACAGAGGTACCCAGTTGATGGCTATTGACACCCAGCATTTAGGGGAGTTATGTGATATTAAACACCTGAGCTCGTCATCATAGAAACCCCAAGGGAAGTTCCCAAGGAGGGGGAGGGGGTCTATTCAGCTCCAGAGATTCCTGTCTTTAGCTACAGGAACCCTCTCTCAAGTATTTTCTAGAAGGTATGGGCCATTCGGTGCCCGATGGTCATATCAGGAACATCAGAATCAGCTCAGGAGCACAGGGTTACTGGGTCAGCCTAACCGGTGTCTTCTGCTTTTTCAGTGGGCTTGGAAAGGCCAAGACTACTCAGCAGGTTCTAATCCAATTCTTCCAGGGGAGCAGCACTATTCCCTATGTGTCCCAGAAGAGCATTGATTTATTTTGTTCACAGACACAGTATTTATGCAGTTTCAGAACAAAGGATTTATATGTTAGTTGGCTGAACATATCCAAATTCCCCACCCAGATTAGAATTACCCAGTGCTAGAAGTGCCTCTGGGGGTATGTTGCTGACTGGTCCCTGAGGAGCTGATCAGTAAGCAGAGAAAACCGTGGGCTTGGCTTACCCACCTTAGGGTGGATTTATAGGAGGTGCTTACAGGGAAAAAGAGCAGGAAAAAAGACAAAGGAAAATAAATTCATGTAATAATCAATAACTGCCACAAGATGTCAGTGCTGGATAAGAAATGGAACTGTTTGTGCTATATGCACTGAATCAAATGAATATGTGAAACCAAATGGCTTTTGTTATACAAGAAGTATGTTGGTTATGGGAAAACAGATATTCACAACCCAGACACATGGGCTTTGGGGAATGTTCAATGGGACCCTTAAGAAGATGCTCTGTACTTTTCGCAGAGCAGTAGAAGGATTGGGAGAGGTTGGTCCCATTCCTTCACTTTGTCTTTAAATAAGTATCTCAGGAGTTCTCTCCTTTTGCTTTCATAGAGCCATGGGAAGGGTAGTATGTCGGCGGTCTCATATGTTGTGGCCTTCTGGGAAATACTAGCCATGGTAACTGGGTGGGGCAGGGAACACATGCAGACGGCCCAGGCCAAAAATAAACAATATGATAACATAGAGAGCTGGAAGTGGGTCAGATGGTGTTGATACTGGTACCCAAGCCCCAGGATAACTTAGAAGACCCCTACCCATCACAAAAAAGTTAAATTCCCACACATATGTAGTGACTGTAGACTCAGAGGAGGGAGCCTTACCCAATTTACTAGCCCCAGCTAAGCAAGAAGAGATAGTAGGACAAGCAAAGCACTTAGCAGTTTGCCCAGATCAGTGCCAGTGGGTGAGGGCAGAAGGTCAGCACGTTGGCCGCAGAGTGGGCAGCGGGCAGATTAGTCCAGAGCCAGCTAAGGTGGAGGGAATAGGTACAAAAACCTCTACCCCAGGTGAAGAAGCAGGTGATGGCTTTCTTGGGAACCACGCGTTATTACCACAAGTTTATTCCCTGGTATAGAACCATGGCGAGGGATTCACTGTGGTTCATAACCCCCATGTTGACTAACTAAACTGCCAGAAGACAATAGACAACTGCTAAAATGTAGCCTGGCCCTACAAACTTTACATTTTACTCTCCAACCAGAGGGGCGAGGACCATCAAAATGCAGATGGTCTGTCAAGATGGGGGAAAGCAAGGAAGCTTGAAAGACATCCGAGTAGAATCACTTTTGTAGGAGGGAGCAGTTATCATGACCAGGGGCCACTGGGTGTCTCTTGGAGTGATTTCAATCAACCAGGCCAGTGGGAGGGCTTGCAGTGTAAGAACTGGGGTGGTAAAATCCCCCCAAATTATATGACTAGGGGACACACAAAATAGCAAAATGAAACGTAATCATGCATTACCGGTATGCCTCACCCAGGAAAGTTTTGACCCAGGAAAGCTTTAGACTCCTCCCTTTTTAACAACCATGGAAGGATGAAATCAATAGCCAGGACTCAAAAGGCAACCCGGACAGAAGTAGCAGAAACAGTATTTGTATAAAGGTACACACAACATTGTAATTACAAATTGCTAGTATACTTTTTCAGGCCTGTATTTTTGCACCACAACACCTGACTTCTGTATTTATTTATTTTTTGCTCTTGCAATATATTACGTTGATTCATATATTTCCAACTCACTTCTACTCTTTGTGCCAAGCTCACAAAGTGGCAATGACCATATGTCACAAGTGAACAACGCTGGTTAATTAGATCTACCTTTTCCACCTTAACTAAATTTCCTGGGCTTCTATAAGTCTGAACCTCTGAAACCTTCCCAAATACCCTCAACCTGTTACCCCATAACAATTACCCTAATCCCAGAGGATTCAGGCAACATGCTTTATTATATGCCTTGGGGAAAACTTGTAATTTGTATGCCAAACATGATATGGGGATTCTCATACTTAACAGTACACATATATGTACTCTACGTTACAATCATAACACAGGCAATATTAACCAACGCATGTCAACAGGACAAAACCAGTCCATCTACATCCCTGCTCACAGGGAAATAACATTCCCTTAATACAGTCCATATATCTATGTTTAACAGTCTATATATACATTTGTACAGTCCATATATCCATTGGAGGTGCAATGTTTGCCCTGAAAGGGCCACGCACCTAATGCCCTCCCAGGGCACCGTTTGGTTGAATCCACCCCAAGAGACCCCCAGTAGCCCCATGGGTATGACGCATAAAATTATTTTTGAGAAAACTGGATTCAGTAACTCTCACAGTTTGGGGGGTGATGATAATCAGTAAGAGCATGCCAAATTAATTAAATCAACATAACCACAAAAGTTTTAGAAAGTGTAAAGCCTAATAGTCTGGTATTGTAAATGTCATTTGTGTACTATTATTTCCTATGCAATATTTGGTACCTCTACTCTTGTGTGTAAATTGGAAAATTTGCAATACAAAGTTGTGGGAGAAAAAAACATTTTCGATAAAATCTTTATTTAACTCACTTTGCTTGTACCATCTTGAGGGAGTCCATCTTGGACTGGCTTGTCTGTCGTTGCTTGAGGTAGAGGGATATCTTAGTTGGGTCTTTCTATTTTGTTCTGTTGAAAAGGGTAATGTAAAGTGTCTGTCTTTCAACAGAACTGAATAGAGATCTCATCAGAATTCACAGTTCCATTCTTCTCAGCTGTCTAATGAGTTTTGGAACAAAAGCAAATGTCTGCATTCATTAAAGCTAATAGAACAATTAAAATCTGGATTTATTTACTCGTGATAAAACTTTTAAAACATTTCCTCATCAACTCAGTTTTTTCATAACAGCATACTAAAAATGTGCTACTCAGCAGACCTATAAACATATCACTCTATAATGTACCCTTTTATTATTATAGCCCTTAGTTATTAATAACTTGTAGAAAGACGATGGGTGATATCCACCTACTGGTAAGAAATCGGAGAACTCTTAGTGCATTTGCTCCAAGGATAACAAAGGGAGGATCTACAACACTTCAGCTTTTAGTACATCTGATCCAAAGATCACTTATTCAATAAGATGGGATGGTTCTCATTAAGAGATAAAGCTTTTCTAATTGCAACATTATCAGATATACAGCTGAACACTAAATGTGTGAACAGATAAACATCTTGGAATAATAAAGGAATTGGGAAAGTCTCACCTTAGCAGTGGAATATATGTCACCAAAGTCCACTGTCCTGATATATAAGCAATGCCTACAACTGTGAATGCATAATATCAGGATCTAATGTAATGCCCACAATGTACATAATGGGAGAGATTCATTAAACATCACAGGGGCTGTGATGTGCTTCAATGCGCTCTATTTCCCTGCAGTAATTTTAGTGAATCTCACCCACTGTTTTGTAAAAGTATTAAAGATTTGCCTACAATAAAAGAAGTGTATGATATAGAGTCTACAATCAATAAATGTGATGTTCTGTGCTCGATCACATGCATGCACTCTATTATTGCACATTAGTACAAAGTATGTTAATGTCCAGCTCATAAAGTGTCATTTGTAATTTATACTCCTAACGTGCCTGTGTTAAATCAGTAAATATGATATTCAAGTCCATGCAAATTCCATTATTGCCGGGATCGATTTATCACGGAAATGACACATTTTATAATGCATTTTATATTGCAGATTTGCGAGCTTGAGAATGTTGTGCTATTAATTTTAATACCTAACATCACTTTCCCTTTAATTATAAGTACAGTAGTGTGTGTGTATTTGCTTTTACAGTGCTACGAATAGGACTTTAACCCCCTTGCGGGTCCTCTCTAGTACCCATTGGCTTTTTGGCTCCATTTGCCAGTTACAGGGTTGAACGCCAGTGGATTTGTTGCAATTCAATAGCGATTTTCGAAAGTAACAGCTACGGGCTTGACAGATCAAAGGATTTGCGGCCACAGATTTTGACATCCCATAGGGTTTTTTCGCCCTTAACCCGCAAGTCGTTAGCAGGGTGCTTTACGGGGCCAATTTATTAGCTGTAAGCCTTGTGGGCTACGTTACGGGCTACGGATTTAAATGTTGACGAAATTTAATAGGGCTGTAAGTCTAGTAATATGAACAGCTTCACTTTATGAGATGTGTACCCACTTTAAAGGTGCACTATGTGAAGAAATTGAAGCAATCGATTGATGCTTATTGGGACATATTTTCCTAATAGACAATATTTGATATTAATATATTAAGGAACAATGTAAGCTATAATCTTCTGTCTTCATGAAAAGAAAGAGTCTTCACCTACAAGCCTCAGAGCACAAGCTGGAACACAAATGACTTGGAGATGGGGCACTTATAATCTAGAGGTTTGTTTGTCAATACACCAAGAATAAAATATTGGACACATATTTGTAGCCAATGTAAAGCAAAGAATACAGGTGTGGTAAAAGTGAGGTTAACTTGTAACTTGGATGCAGCAATCTCAACCAATTGTAGACAGCATACCTCTAGATCTTGTAGCCCTAAAGAAATGAAGCAGAAATAGTCCATTTGTAATCATATAAAGCAGTGATGGGCAAAAGGCAGCCTAGGTTGCCGCGGGAGGATTTGATCATGGCTAAAAGCACTTTTAATAGACGTGATCCCAAGTGGAAACGGTCCTCCTCTCATGTGATGGGCCATCAAAAGAACCCAGGCCTTTTCAAGGTTCAGCCTCAATAATTTATTTTCATGCACTCCTAGTTATCTTCTAGACATCTGCCGATGTGCTGGGGGCAAAGGACAAATAGAGCTATGTGTCCATTATGTAGTAGATGTCTACTGATGATATCTCCTGGAGGTAGCATGTACATTGCACATGTGGAACTGCACATAACAAGAGCATGCGCTTAGAGGAATATGTACCTGTGACCTGCCAGTAAGGGAATATAAAATAAACCAGCCAAGGACAGTTCCACCCAATCCATAGTGGTACTTCATTTTCTCTAATCATTTCCAGAGTCCACAGTGTCACAATATGCCAAGAGACTGAGCGTATAATATTTTATTTATCATCTCAATCTCCTGCATGAATCAGGGTTGATTAAGTTCTGTGCCATTTTCTGAATCCCCTGCAGCAGTGAGTAAAATATATTATATTTTTTAGATTAATTCCCAGTTGTATTGCAAGTGTTTTCTCTATAACTTTTGCTAGGAAAAGCTGGTTTGAAACTGATCTGTAGTTTACATCACACGTTGGACTGGACAGTGATTTTGTTGAGTGTTTTAAAAGCTAATTTGGTAATTAAAGACATTTATAAAAATATAAAATGCAAAAGATCTCACTTTTTTTACTTTATTTTGACAGCTGTAAATGATGGCGCAGTCATTTTAATGCATTAGGTTCTAATAAAGGATTGTGGATGGCTAACAATGTACACTGGTAAATGTGTCACCTTGTGAGATACAGTAGGTAATGATCAAGTCACTTGGGCCAAACTTTTATCTTGGTCACCGACTTTGCATCCAAAATAAAGCTCATAACACTAACTAATAAGTGAAGTAAAACCACTTTTATGATTTTTAAATATCACCTAACAGCAAATGTAGAAAAATGAGTCCGGATGATTAATACAATTTCTTGGCATTGTTCAACTTCGTATTAGGAACATAAAATGTACACAGAACTACACAAATAACAGAGACTCACAGCATTAGATGTTTCGAGAACATACTCTTTCCACCAACTGGCCAGGAGCGCTGACTCATACAGTAAACAAGTAAACCAGTGACTCATCATGCCTCAAGAGCATCACGTGACTCAACTGTTTATTACTCTGGGCCCTTTTTATGTTGACTAATCAGTAGAATTTACAACAAATAAAAATAATACTTGGATTATACTGATGAAAAATGAACATGTTTTAATGCTGTATGAATGTGTTATATAGCAAAATGTATTATATTAAAGAGGACGTAACCTTAATACTATGGATGAAAGAACAATTCTGAGACCTTTTTCAAAATCAGAGGGACAAATTACATATAGTATTTTTTTGGGGGGGAATTTTAGGCTATATTATTATTTACTATCTCTACTACTATGGGATTTGCCTTATATTGCAGTTTAGGTTACAGTGCCCATATGACATCAATTTTCCCTAGTACTAATATGTAGAATTTATACTTTTTGCCTATATCCCAGGTTCCTTATGATATAAAATTTAGACAAAAGGCAATTATTAGGGGTGACCATATAAACGTTGTATTTAAAAACATTTGTTTCTCTTTTGTCTTAATTAATCTATGCACAACAGATGTTGTGGGACCAAATATTGCATATGACCAACATTTTGTACTTCTTTGGTCAGGAGTGATTTTGATTCCAAGTGGTTGGTAGGAGTGGCCATACAATATCTTCCCCTTCCTAGTACATGTATAGGACCCTTGGTGGAATTCTTTGTGGCATGGGAAATGACTATCACCCCTTATTCATAATAAATAATTTTTTTCATAAGCATATTAACCAGCAAGTCACAAGTAGACTTTTATTTTGCAGCGTATTTGTTCCAAGGGATTATTTTCATATTTTTAATAATAAAATGAAATAAAAGTTACATTTGAATATGATGCATGGTTATTCATGTGGGTGCACCAACTTAGGGATATTTCTATTTTCCTTTGATATATCTATATTTTTAAATGTGTCACAATGTGCTTTCTTTTCCTTCAAATAAAGCTCTCAGGGCATAATATACTGATTGAAATACTGCATTTAACTGCTCCGGGGGCTTGCCCCTGTCAGCCAATGAGCAGTAATACAGATGTATGAGTCACACCCACCTCCATTCTACAGTATGTTCTGTGCATTTCCTATTAGTTTGATAAGTTCATACAGACATTACTTGCTATTTTATTCAAAAATGCAAAAACAAGTTTTGTAACAGTTAAAACATGTTCATTTAACAATTATTCACTGAGAAATATGTTTATTGTTTGATCAGTTTTTAACACTGCTCAGCACATTCAAGGCTAATTACACACTAGTGTAAATTAATGAAGTATAGAAGCAAGGGACGAGTATCATGTTTGCACTACATAAAACCTAGGTAAGGACTCACTTGGACTATAGAATGCTGTTTTGGGCACCTTTTCTAAAAATGGAAGATTTTCTGTAAAAAAAAAATTCATGTGAATGGCTTCGATAGCAGATAAAGTTGTTAACTTTTTACATATTTCTCAAACATGTTACATTTTCCCAAAACTATGGAAGTGGTTCTTTAACAATGAAAATTGTTCCTTACAGTAAGTGCAGTTAGACTACAGATTTCATTATTAAATTAAATCATGACAGAGATTTTATAGGTACATTTATAAAAGGGGCTCGATTTAAAAATTAATAGCGTACCTTGGGTTATGACAGTTACTATATAATAGGTAGTAACACCCCTTCTGGATCGCTACCTTGTGGTGAAGGGGATTGTGTAATTCATTGAAGTAGTGAACTAGACCATATAGGTTGACCCAAGATGGGCAGGTCATAGCAGAGAGGTCAGATAAATCATGGTCCGCTGAAGAAGGAACTAGCAACACACTCCAATATCTTTGTCAAAAAAAACATATGGATAAGTACCACCAGAAACACAGACAGATGTCCCTGAGTGCTGAGGTCCATTTGTTCACTGAGAGTCGAACAACAACAAATGGAATAAACCCTATTACCACATTGCCCTAGCTATTTTCCCTAAGTATGTAATTCTTGGTCCTCTTCTCTATACAAATCAAGGATATTACAATTTACAATTTAGAATATTGTAGCTAATTATCAAATATGTTCAGCTTACATTTATAATAAGACCATAAATATTAGGTTACTAGCGACTTGCCCGTCAAAAATGACGGAAATAAAATTTGAAGCCATGGCAATGCTGTTTGCCACACAATGTAAGGCTTTTGCTCCTCTGTGGACCTTCAGCGCTCATTGCGAGCCCAGCGCTCATTGTCAGCCTCTCCCCTCGTGTAGTTTAAGTGTCCTACTTTGCAACGATCACCTTTGGCGCTCATTGCGAAAACAGATATATAAGTACAGTGTAAAATATCAAAAAAATGTGAGTACAGTGAATTAATAAATTAATATGAATTAATAAATGATTATACTTTACCTATTTATATTTATTATGCAGCAATCAATATCCTGAAGAGCTAACAATCTCTTTGGATTTTCTTGCATCAGAAAATGTACAGTTGGACTGTTGATGAGCTGATGAGAAAGTGTCAGCAATGTGGCAAGTGTGCAATGTAAAAAGGCGGCGTGTGCGAGGCCAAACCATTTGTTTAGGCGGATAAAGCAGCATTTTAGAATCCTAATGTTATTATTTACAAGTTAGTGTTATAAAATGGCGGCTTTTTTCTATGTGTTACTTGGCTCGTGAGCATTTTCCGTCCGTTGCAATGTTATATTTTGTATCTCCTACGTTCCTGGCTAACTCGTACATGCCTGGCGGTGATTTTCGTGACTCTGTCTCCTTTAGCCTCATTTTAATTTTTTTCGTCCGCCATTTTTTTTCTTCCTTAGGCGATTTTCAAGTGCTGAAACTGCTTAAATGCAACTTAAATTGGAGTGCAACCTCACTCCCAGGCGTCCTGGCTGTTCCTATGTGTTGTGTGTGATGTTTGTTTTATGTTGTATTTTTTTGTTGTTGTGCTTTTCGTGTTTTTCTGATGTGCGTGGTTTGGCAGTTAACTTATTTTTGCGACCTCATATTATTTTTTTCTAACTCCTGCCGGTATTTATTTTTTTATCTAAGAGCTCGTTGTTGATGGTTTTAAAAGTCGTACCTCCTTGGCGGTGTTTGCATGCTTCGCATTTGCGGCCCGAACTGCGTCCCTCGCGAGCTTGCTTTGTGAGCTTGCAAAGCGTGACAACAACTCGCAGTTTGACAATTATAATATGTGATTTGAAATAAACATGTAAGTTGGCAACAATAAACGGCAAAATCATTCAAAGAGGCAATGTTCAGTGAAAAAAGTGGATGCAACATTTCAGTAATGTGCAAGACAATTTTCTACTGATTTCTACATTGAGAAAAAAAATATTATTATTATAATTATTATTATTATCATTTATTTGTTAAGTGCCAACATATTCCATAGCACTATACAGGGGTTAAGTACAAGGTAAAATACAATATTAACACAATGCAAAAGAAAAGAGGGCCCTGTCTTTGAGCTTAAAACCTAACATACATAGTGCTTTTTCACAAAGCACCTTACAAAATTGAAAACTCACAAACTTAGTAAAATATTACATATCCTGAGACCTAACAGTGGCAGATACTGTCTGACATAAAGATTGATAGAGATAGCTAGATATATACAACAAGGATAGCCTTTGGTTTAATGTGCAAGCAGCGTTGCAAAATAATTTCTTGCAAGCAACTTTCAATCATTAATATACATTTCATCAAGATATTAACATATACATTGAGCAATCAGGAATTCTAAGTGGTGACATTGCCTGCACCCTTGCAATAACTGGAAGAGACACAGTGACACGGTTTACAGTTTACTGAAAAATTATCCATTTGTAGGAAGCACAGTAAACAAAGTAATAGCACTATGCAGAAATGTAACAAGTGTGGTGCAAATTGATCCCACTTAAACTTAAAATTAAAATAAAAAAACTATCTAACCCTTAACACTGGAAAATGCATAGCAATTACATATCAGTCACATCTGGTCAGTAGTTCAGAATAACTATACATTTAGAGAAGGAATTCTCCAAGAATTTAATTCCCAATTTAATTCCTACATATTTTGTCAATCTGTTGAATACACTAGAATAATTATGACTTAGGAGAAGGAAACCCCATTCACCTACACACAGTAAGTGTCATTGTGGGAAAAAGAGGAGCTAGAGAAAATAAATTAATTATTCCAATAAGCAATCATATCTGCTTTTAATATAATATAATATTATACCGTTCATATGGTTTATTACTGATATGATTTCTCACAATGATGTATTGGAATAACACTCTAAAGAGGAGCACTTGCCCTATACAAATCTCTATCTTGAATGTGCATCCTATAAATAGATATAGACATCAGAGATCCACAAGCTGAATCCTTACAATAATGTGTCAAACAATTTGTAATTTACCCATGAACATTGATAAAATGAATGTGCCTTTATTTCATGACTTTCTGTCATGTGTTTTGGGAGGGAATCACATGATAAATGCTATGAAACATGGCTACATCAAGAGAATATTATCACCTTGTTGCAGTGACAATAGAGGTAATGGTAGATGCAGCAGAGTGCAATACTGCCTCTATTAGTGGTACTGCAGGAGTTGGCATTGGCTGTGGTGGCGGTGGTGGGGCATGAATTTGAGAACCCATGGTCATCCCCATATCTGACAGGAAGGGTGCTGTTGGGTGAAAGTGGAACATTGTAGAGCAAGACCTGCAAGCTCCTCCGTGACCCCCTCCTCCTAGGTGGTGTTGTAGAAGAAGAATATTTATTTTCTAATTCTCATATGCATATCTTCAGTGATTGAATGTACAGTTTTCAATTGTGGGTTGCATAGGCAAGCATTAGGAAACATCTTTTTTTTTTTTATTGTTTTTATTAAAGGAAACAAGATTGTGACAGTGTTGAAT
The DNA here is from genome assembly GCA_027410445.1 of Discoglossus pictus. Lineage (NCBI taxonomy): Eukaryota > Metazoa > Chordata > Amphibia > Anura > Alytidae > Discoglossus > Discoglossus pictus. Next base: position 369,659,608 of record CM050167.1, read on the forward strand.
ACACATAACAGGTGCATTTGTAACTCCTGGTGAGTAACAAACAAGACATTTTTGTTTTTATATATTTTTTTTTGTGAAAACAGAGAATACAGTTAAACAACACCAGTACTGTAAATGCACTTCAGTATAATTGATAACAGTAAAAGATAACACAATAATTTTTTTATAATATAACATAACATTTTCTATTGTTATATCTTTTTATTGTAATTATTTTCTCCTTGTTTCTTTTTTCACCTTTTCTTAATTTTAACAATAATACATTTATGATTATAAACATTTTCAGCCCCATTAAATTTGAAGCCTGTAGCGGCATTGGCAAGCCCACAAAGGCTGCGGCCTTGAAACTCGACTGTGTTACAGAGCTATTAAATTCCACCATGCCACGAGTTATGGGCCGTAGACTCTAGCCCATAAACCATTCTTGCGCGCTTTGCATGTGCGGACGTGAGCATGATCAGTTAGTCAAACCCGTAGTTACGGGATTAGACGGAGCCAATGGCAAAAGAGATTGTCATCATAACGTCACTGAAAATGGAGGTTAGATTTCAAAGCCTTACGAGTTTCGATCGGAACCACATTCCAGATATAATGCAATATTAATGAATCAGTGAATATGATATTCTAGTCCATGCGAGTTCCATTATATGTATTAACACATTGATTGCCAGGATCGATATAATTGCAGATTTGCGAGCTTGAGAATTTTGTGCTATTAATTCTAACACCTAACATCACTTTACCTTTAATTATGAGTACAGTAGAGTGTGTATATTTGCATTTAAAGTGCTACAGATAGGACTTTAACCCCCTTGAGGATCCTCTCTAATACACGTTTTTTGGCTCTATTTGCGGGTTATGGGTTGGAACCCCAGTGGATTTGTAGCAACTTAATAGCGATTTTCGAACGTAACTGTTACGGGCTTGACAGAACTAAGGATTTGCGGCTGCGGAGAGCAATCTTCGACATCCCATAGTTTTTTTTTGCCCTTACTCCGCAAGTCGTTGGTGGGTTGCTTTACAGGGCCAATTTAATAGCCGCAAATCTTAAGGGCAACGTTACGGGCTACGGTTTTACATGTTCAGGGAATTTAAAAGGGCTGCAAATATAGTAAATGAGTAATATTTCTCAGAACCGTATTTATCTTTTTCTTCTGCTTTTTATGTCAGATGTTTTACATATCAAAACGAAATATTAAGTTTAATATTGTATAAATGTCATATAGTAAGTAAATAACATATCATTCATAAACCCATTTTTCTCCTTTTTCTTAATTAATTCTGTTTATAACCATATTTACACCTTAATAATATTCATATTTTGTGAGAGTTATTAAACTCTAATTTACTTTAGTATAGTAAAATATTAAAATAATAACATCAGTTGAGAGGAGAGCAATTGCTGTCCTCTTTTTTTTTTTTGGTGAGCCGGATTGTATAATAAGATTGGATACAGAGGCGGCGCACCCGCAGCATATGGAGCTATTAGTGCATAGAAAATATTCTGGCAGGGGGGCGGGAGTAAAAATAAAACTTTAATTTTTTAAGAGTAATGGCATAAGTATATTTTCAACACTTTTACAGAGGAGGCACATGGCTCAACTTATCACTGATGAGAGTCCATGAGGTTTTCTGCACATTCTATTTTGATTGTGGTGTGGGATTGTATTATTTATTTACTTCTGATCTGGTGTCTCTTCTGTTGTTTGAGTATGGGTGGTCTTTGAATCCGCTTTGTATTAGAGAATTTTGATTTTGTCCAAGGTTGTTTGGAATTGGTAAGTTCCACAAATGGAGCATCGCTTCACCTTCCTCGGGAGTATAGATTGTGTGATGTCTCCCTTCTTTTGATATGTTCAGTCTAAATGGAAAACCCCAACTATCTTTGTATCCACGCTTTGTAATCACCTCTAAAAAGTGTTTCAGGAGTTTCCTTTTGTGAAGGGTAGTTGGTGACAAGTCTTATAAGATAGCTGGTTGACCTCCTTCAATTTTGTAGAAAAATAATGGAATCTGACAATCACATCTCTTGGTCTCTCATTGGGGGATTGTGGAGCTCTTGGGACTCTATGAATCCTGTCCATTCTAAGTTCTTCTGTACTTAGGACTGGTAAAAGTTTGGAACATAAATCTTTCATATATAGAGTTAGATCTTGTACTGACTCCGGTAAATTACGAATCCTAATGTTGGACCTTCGAGATCTATTTTCTTGATCCTTTTGTATGATTTTAAATTGTTTTTGTTCCTCTTTAAGCTCAATCAGATCCTTTTCCATTTCTATATGTGGCTTAAAAAGGTTATTATATTTGTCTTCTAATTTGAAAACTTTGATATTTAATGCTTTTATTTCTGCTTTTAATTCCACAGAAACTCTTTGTATCGCAGCCGTAATTTCTAATCTGAAAGATTAAATGAATTCTTTCAAGTCTTAAATATCTTCCTTAGTACTGGCTGTGAAAGTCTCTGTTCCACTTTTTGGTAATTGTTTATCTGGAATAGCGAGGTATTGGGAAGAATGCACCGTTTTTTTTTTATAGTGTAATAATGTTGGATCTTTTTTTGATGAACGTCTGTTAGAGACTCCAGACATCTTACCTGCCTTATTCGTTTGTTTAGTTAGGTATTACTGAAGATGTTATAATTGCAATTGCCAGCTAGAAGCTAGTAGAGTCCACATAGAAGTTGTAAACTTCAATTAGGTATTACTGAAGATGTTATAGTTGCAGTTGGCCACTAGACGTCAGTAGAGTACGCTCAGAAGTTCTTAGCTTCCGTTAGATATTACTGAAGACGTTATAAATGCATTTAGTAGCTAGATGGCAGTAGAGTACACCGAGAAGTTGTTAACTTCAGTTAGAAATGACTAAAGACGTTATAATTGCAGTTGGCTGCTAGATGGCAGTAGAGTACACAGAGAAGTTGTAAACAAAGAGCTTTAACTCTTACTGTGCTGTCTTTTTCAATAAGAAAAAACAATTATTTAATCTTCAATGCATTGAGAAATAAACTGTTGGGTCTTCTTTTGATAAAAATCCCCAATTATACAGCTTACTGTGTGTACAATCTTCAAATTGTTACATAGCATAAATCTCCAGCAGTCATTTAGATTAGTACTATATAGGTTTTTCACCAACCTTAAGTAAGCTGTTGATTAGTGTTTCAGAGACTCCTTTGTTCTGGTTCAGCAGCAAATCTCAAGAGAAGAAGTTGCCAAACTTGATTTTTAAAGCCAGTTGGGTTCTCCTGGTCATATATATATCGATTTGGTGATAGATAAGTCACTTTATATTTGAATCTGTATGGCTTTTCAGCAGAGCTCATGGAATTCTCATCCTCTCTCCTTGAATTTTAGCTCCGCCCACTAGCATTTGTCACAGTTAAATATGTCATATAGTGCTGAGGAAAGAGAATATAAGAAAAAAAGAAAACAAAAGAGAGAGAGTGAGGGAGTGAGAGTGTGTGTGTGTGTGGGGGGGGGGGGATTAAGTGTGCTGTTATCTCTGGGAGTGGAGTATTGCTATCCTTTTTTGAGGTATTACCACCCAATGCGTAGTTGCCCGGCATCCCAACAGTTTGCCCACTTTCTATGGAAATGATCTAGGTTGGCTGAGATAATGCTCATTGAGTGTATGAATTTGATTTTTTTCATGATTACGCTAAATTCAGGAATAGCTGATTTCCACGTTTTAGCGATGTAGTCCTGACTGCTAAAAACTATTGACTTGACAGAAATTTAGCTTCTTTGTAGAGACCTAGTAACCCTTTTCCGGTTTTGGGGGGTTCCTATGTACCCATAGCTTCTCTAAAATTTTGTATGTTTCTGACCATATATGGGTGATCTTAGGGCCGTCCCAATGGACATGTCTTAAATGAACCTGAGGAGTAGCAGCCTCTGAAGCAATTGCCATCCAATGATGGATTTGAGAGCTTCAGTCTGGCTGGAGTCAAGTACCACCTCATAATGGTTTTGTATGAGTTTTCTCTCAGAATTATGTTAAGGGAGGAACTTGTTTCATGTTTATGTATTTTATTCCATTGTGAATTGGTTAGAGTGACGTCAAGTTCAGATTCCCATGAATTCTAATGGTGAAGCTTAGATGGCGTAACCTAGTCTAACAGGTAATTATAGATAATAGAAATATTTTTATTGCCAATTGAGTGTTCTATGCAGCATTTTTCAAAAGGGGTATTCCTAGCTGATTTATTAATTTTAAGTACACTGGAGATGTTAGCATTGAGCCATTCCTTTAATGGAAGGTGGTTTTGATCTCTGACGGTCATGGGGGACCACTGCTGATTTCCCCGTAATAGTTCAGAGGCTATAGTAAAATTGTTGTCTATCCACCATTTTAGTTGATTGATTGATATATAGTTGATTTATATTAATTCTCTGCTATATGTATTCCCTATGTTTTGATTTTCTCTCAGCGCTATGGCTAATGGTTCAATGCACAGAGAAGAGGGAAAGGGGACATCCCTGTCTTGTCCCTCTGCTATTTTAAAAGGTTGGATTTAAAGCCCTCATATACAATGTGTGCTTTTGGGGCCTAATAAAGTGCTAATATTCCTTTCACTGGTCTGTCACTCATGTAGGATCTCGGACATATAAGCCCAATTAATCCTATCGAAGGCCTTTTCTGTGTCTAGTGAGAGCTACATCATGGGAATTTTATGCACGGACGCAACATCTAGCAGATCTAGGATATATAGGTGCTCTTTCTTTCTTCTTATGTTTATTTAACTTATTTACACCTTTTCATTCCGATAGGTATGAATCCAATAAAGTTATTTATTTATTATTTTAATAGATTTATATAGTTTTTTCATACTACCTCCCCTCAGATTACTAATTTCCTATTTTGTATTACAGATCTAGGATTCGTCTAGTATTATCCAGAGCTTCTCAGCGCTGAATAAACCTTACCTGGTCAGGATGTATTAGCCGCAGTAAAACTTGATATAATTTTGGCATATATTTTAACATCACTATTGATAAAGGATATAGGTCTGTAGCTCTTACATTGGTAAGGATATTTGCCTTCTTTAAGTAGGACAATTACTTTGACTCTGCTTTCATATGTTTACCTGATAGAGAGTCATTAAACAGGGCTTGTAGGTGAGGTAATAAAGATTCCATAGATTGCTTATAGTAGTAATTGGTGAAACCATCCGGGCCAGGGGCTTTGTGTGGCTTAGTTTCTTTAATGGACTTTTTCATTTCGTCCATGGATATTGCGATATCCAGGGGGTCAGATTGATCGCACTTAATTTTAGGGAGATAAATGGTGGAGAGAAAGTTATTAATTTGTTCTATGTGACCAGTCGAGCCCCCCCGGGGGGCTCAGAGTATAAGTCAGCGTAATACTTTTCAAATGCATCTGTGATTTCATTTGGCTGATAAATAGCGTTATCATTCTCAACTTTGAGTTTGGTAAAAAAACATGAATTTGCTCTTTTTTGTCAATAATTTTGTCTGGTTCATTTGCAAATGTACAATTTTTAGACTGTTTTCTCTGCAGAACGGTTACAACCTTACTCCGTAGAACCTCATTCAAGTCCTGTTTGAGTTTGCGAATTTCGGCTTGGACCCCGGGTGGTCACAGAGGAGGTATAATTTTTCGGAGGACTGAAATCATAATGTTTAATTCTTTAATTTGGGCTAGCTCAAGTATTTTAGAAAGAGAACCTATTTGAATGAATGTGCTTCTCAGTACTGCTTTGTGGGCGGACCAAACATCTGTGTGGTCCACTTCCCCTCCACTGTTCAAATTAAAGTAGTCTACAAGTGCCTTGTGAATTTTTTCCCTTGACAAAGCGTCATTAACGAGGGCTGGGTCATGTTGAAGAGCTTCCCTTAGGTAGTAAATTACTCACAGAGATACTAACCAGTTCATGGTCTGACCAAGAGATGGGCGGGATAGCTGCGTCTGATAAATTCCAAGCTAAGTGTTGTTGAATTAAAATATAGTCGACATGGGAGTGTGAGTTGTGCGTAATGAGTATATTCCCCATCATTAGTACCTGATCTATCTTTTTCAGGGTCTAGTACTGAATTCATGTCGCCCCCCAAGATCCAAGCAGAATGTTGCCAATCAGTTGTCAGATCTGCTATTCTATGGAAGAAGGCTGTTTGCCCAGTATTCGACGTGTATACATTTAGCAGTGAAATCTTTTGTTCATTAATAGTGCCTGGTAACATGATAAATCTTCCATCATTATCTCTATGAGTAGATATATGCTGAAAATTATGGATCTTCTGAATAAGTATTGAAACCCTTCTTTTTTTTCATGGGCAGGTAAATGATATGTTCGCATGAAGTATTATTTTGCGATAACGTTTTTAAAGAAAATGTATTTCTTGAATAAGAACAATGTCTATACCCATACGGTTCTATTTCCCCAGGGTAATCCCCAGTGTTATCGGTTCATTTAGCCCTTGGACGTTGTGTGAAGCGATTTTTTGATCCATTACTCACCACTTTCACCGATTGAGGAACTTGGCCTAGGGTGTCCAGTATTTGGGCTGTCCCCGGTGGAAGATAAACCAGAGGAAGGTATTTATTCAGTGTGAATATGAGTAGTCTTCACCAGATAGGGAAGGGAGTAGGCAGAGCAGAAAGGGGGGAGCGGGAAAACAGTGCTAGAAACAGACAAGAGAGAAATATACAAAGAATTAGAGCAAGATACGGCAACAATAATACGTTTATAAAATCAATATGACAGTGTTTCAGTATCTAGTTAACTCATTACTAAGATAGTTTTATAATAGAATTGTGCAGAATAAACTACAGTATAAACCTTATGGAGGAGAGCAATAGGCTGTCTTCTTAGTAAATCCGGTGGGTTGTCAGGTCTCTGATTGGGTACGCTGGCGATTCGCATAAAAAAAATTAAATATAAAGTGTAACCCCTATGAGGCACTTCTATTGAATACCATTAATATAAAAGTGACTTTACGGTTGTTTAGGTTCTAATTAAAGTATTCTTATATTAGTATGTGTACTAACTAGAAGTTTAAATTATACCATATTTATAACTCTACTTTATCTCTTTTACCTAAAAGGACACTGTCACCCCAACAACAAGTTAGTATCAGCTTAAGAGCATGAAAAACTGTCTATAGTGTACATTGCATTAGTTGTTTTTCTGCACAGTAAATCATTCCTGAGATTTGTTTTGGCTACCACAGAGACAGACAATCATGCTGTAAAACTAATTAGCACATTAAAACAGCTAATTAGTATTTGGAATAATTTTGTTTGCATAATAAGGCAGTTCAAACAATCCTGAAAATCTCTACTATTTTTAACTTTTGCAAAAAATAGCTAACACATATTCAGTTTTTTATATTCTTTAAGAAACTTAAAAAAGCAACTTGATTCCTTCAACTGATACTTACAATTTGAGCAACAACAACCTGCAATGGGAGCTCCTTACTCCATTCCTTCAAGGCTCTCCCAGCAACTCACTTCCACTCGATTATTTAGAAAAAAAAAATCACATATTTTAGTTCTTTTATTTCTCTATACAAAGCAATACAATAAACCAGTTTGATTCTAGTATTTATAAATACATCACAGTCTGTGATTTGAGACACTTAAAGGATAGAAAAGTAAATGTATCTGATCTGCTGTTCATTTTCCAGAAAGGATAACAAAAATATTGTCTTATTTAAAAAAAAAAAAAAAAAGAAAGAAAAAGAAAACCTAAATAAAAAGCATGCTAGAACTGTGAGATGTCAGTGCCTTATTAGATCACTTAGATTTTTAATACTTCTAACAGGAACCAATAAGCGATAATAAATTCCTCAAATTAGTTTTTTGTTGTAAAAACAATAGGTAAATCATGTTTACACTTAATGGAAAATAACAGGAAGCGCAGAGAGATTAATTTACTTTTTAGCTCTCATTGGCCCGCAAGGGCAGTTAAGCGTTTTAATACGTTTTTTATGCTCTGAGATCTTTATTTGAAAATAGAAAACACACTGTGGACCTATCCTGTTTTTTTGCGCTGATGTGGAAGCGCGACGCCGACGATTTTTGGAATGCGGTTGCGCCGCCATGTAGTGTAACACCCTAACCCCTCTAACCCTAACCCCCTAACCACTTACCAGGCGTAGTAGTTTATTTATAACAGCAGATGGCGACGTAGGCGGCGGTGCTCCACAACGGCGCACACAAAACAGGACAAGACCCACACTGTGACACATTATCAAATATCAAAGATTATTTCCATGTTTCTGTGAATTTTATTCCCTTTAGACATGTTTCTTGCATGAAAAATGATAATATTGTATATTAATATATAAATATATGTATATATATCAATATATACATACATATAAATATACTGTATAAATATACATATTTATATATAAATACATATATACAAATATAAGATGTTATTTATACTAATATATACATAAATAAATATACTGTATACATACAAATATATATATATATATATATATATATAATTATTTATACCATATTGTACTGTATAATGTAATAATTGATACACAAGGCCCAAATAACACACACAGGTCGCTAACAGACAACTTTATTCCCCTCAGTCACACGCTTGTTGTATGAATGAGAGGCCGCGCTTGGCCGGCCCCGCCCCTCGGCACCAGACCCCGCCCCTCGCTGCCTGCCAGAGCAGGGAGGATCACAGGCTCGGGCGCTCGGCTCCCCCCGCCCCTTCACTCAGCTCAATGTCGGAACGTTCCGAAGATGACGTCACAGAGCCTCGAATCCCGTGTCGCTCCGCTTCCGAAGGAAAGGAAAAGCAACAAGAAGGAAGAGCAATGGCGACACTGGATCGCAAAGTGCCCAGTCCGGAGGCGTTCCTGGGCAAACCGTGGTCCAACTGGATCGACGCCGCCAAAATACACTGCTCCGACAGTAAGAACACGGCCCCATCCGCCTGATGATCTGTAACCGGGCAAGAGCCCACACACCCTGGGCTCACACAGCCATCCACAGACATACACATAAAATAAAAGTCAGAGAGTGGTCCCTGCTGATCCCCAGCCCCTGTGTGCAGAGACAGATAAGGGGACCAGCTCTAGATAAGGGGGGAGAGCCCCAGGAACAGGGACACCCAGCAAATGCAGACTGAGACTGACTGTGTGTCTATGAGAGGCCCATCCTTTAGTGCTGTCTGTGCTGTGTTACCATTGGGGCTCCCAATACACTGTATATGAAATAAATCTATGTCTAGGTGGGCACTGCTGGGTGCTGGCCCAGGGCAGGCATGGCTGGGGGTTGGTGAATGTAAACATGGCTGTGTACATGTACAGATGCACTTCTTGACTTTGGCTTTGCTTTCATCCCCAGATGTAGATTTGGAAGAGACTGGAAAAGAGGGCGGAAAAGGCAGGGAGGTTATGAGGCTTAACAAGGAAGGTAAGTGATGGTCAACAGTGGGCAGGTGGGAGAGGGCGGCCATGTGCCATCAACTGCCATGACAGATCGGCCAATGGGCATCTACCGGGCTGGGGTTCTGGGCACCTGTACATGACCGCCATTGGTTTGTCCGTAGAAATACTACGGGAATTTGGTGCTATCTTCAACTTTATTGTAGTTTTACATGTTTCAAGAATTCTGTTTTTGTGATTACATCATATCTGTAATATATAGGTCCGTATATAAGTGTAGGAATATATGTACATGGTATATATGTGTGTGTATATGTATATATATATATATATATATATATATATATATATATAATGGCATCAATGCTGTAGATGTGTTCCTAGAAGACCAAGTGCTAAACAAAACTGTTTTAAATAGGGTCAATTTTAACGTAGGGTAAATCACAGGTCAACTTGATTTTAAAATTCCTTTTGTGGCATTGAATCCGTGTTATATCGAATGGGGGATGTCAGGCAAAAACATCTTTATAGCGAATCCGTGTTAAACTATATATATATATGTATGTATGAGTGTGTGCGTGTAGACTTGAGGAAGCTCTCGAAAGCTAGTCTTATATTTATGAATATGTTTGTCCAATAAAAAGGTATCAATTTATACTGCAATACTCTGATTATTCAGGTGGGCCACACACAGGCCAGAATTTTAGGATATCCCTTCTGTTTACAGACTAGACTATCGCTTCTTCAGTCACCCTAATTGACTCCAGAGTCAAATCCTCAAATCCAGGCCTGTGTGTGACCGCCCAGGACGTGACAAGTCCACCCCAGCATTATTATCGAACCAATGTTTTGTTGTATTACTCAGATAATGTCATACTTTTCCATATTTCTAATACTGGATAATACTAACATCTAGATTTCGGAGAAATAAATATGATTTCTGTCATATTTATTTCTAACAACATTATCTATCGTATCCTTAGTTATTGACATATATGGTGCCCTTTGCTAACGCTCAGAGCATCATCATATAATAATGTCAATATTGTCAGAACCAGACAAGGGGGTGTAAGGCATAGTTTATTGGTGTCTGTATTTGCATAGACATGAATGTTCGTGTCACAAATCAATAATATCATGCTGAACTGGAAATGACATGTTGAGGCCCATGTAACCACAATATATAAATCATGCTTGGCTAGGACACTGGTCTCCATGTTATTGCTGGTTGTGCGTGTAAGAGCTGCCTTTATTATTTTGTGAATTCATGTTTATGTTTAGCACATTCAGTTTTGTTGTTGTTGTTTTTATAATATCCATACAATACTATACCATACCTTTTATTACTCCCATATATGTTTTTTTTTGTTTTTTTTTATTTTTATATAGCCCGTGATACTCAATAGCATTTTTGCCATCAGTTTCTGATCTTTTCTAGGCACTTAATGCATTTTTTTTCTTGGTGTAAAAATATCTGGAGCACTTCATGCTCTAATAATTGAAAATGCTGCCTTCCAGAGTGACATGCCAATTTAGTCGTATAATAGCCCCTATTTCAACCCAACTGCCATTGACTTGTCAGCAACGAAATTCTCTTTAGCCAAACCTTTGTAATATGTATAGCTTGCCTTAAAAAAGGAGACCTATAAACAGATTTCCAACTTGCATAATATTATTTTTCCTTAGGTGGACCTAATATTTAGTATTTAGATCTAGTCTAATGGTCGTCATTGTCTTCTTTCAGTATAAGGTTCTGTACTTTTTGCTTGGTAATGTCTATCATAGGCGGCCGTGGTATTCTATACATCACCACGTCCATGTGCTGAAAAGCAGTGTCACTTGTCACCCTCTCTTGGGGGCTGTAGGTGTGACATTTTCCTGCTATCATTGTGCTAAACGTTTAGTGAACTAAGAATCCAGAGGTTAGTCTTGAACTTGGGTCTTGTGCGTCAAAGCTGAAGTTAGTAATCTTGGTTTTCTAAAACTTTTGATCAAAAAGATCTATAGAGCTGCTGCTGCTGTTAGTAGTACCAAAATAATTCAATATAATTAATTGTCTTTTATTATCTTTTATTTGTATATATAATGGTTGTGATATATATATATATATATATATATATATATATATATATATATATATATCACAATCTCAGAATGATGATTTAACCTTTATTTTTAATGCACCGACATATTCCGTAGAGCTAAACAGAGTAGATACAAGTCAAAAACAAATTACAAAAGAATGGAGGACCTTGTTATTGAGTTTTAAATCAAGCATACTAAGAGCTTTCTCTAAAGCACCTAATAAGATTGAAAACTTGCAAACTTACAGGGTATGGGTGAGGTACAATATATTGCATAAATTACGGGTGAAGGTGATACGCTTCTTTAAATAGAGGAGTTTTTAGTGAGGTTTTGAAGGATTGGAAACAGGAGGATAGTCTAGTAGAGTGAGGTAAAGAGTTCCAAAGAATTGGGGCAGCACGAGGAAAGTCATGAAGGCGGGAATGAGAAGAGGAGGTGATAAGAGAGATGGATAGAAGAAGCTCCTTAGCAGAGCAGAGGGGGCGGTTGGGAGAGTATTTAGAGACAAGAGCAGAGATATAAGGTGGTGCGTTATCAATGAGGGCTTTATAGGTCAGGATTTAACATTTTATTCTGGAGACTGTAATGGTCTTTATAATGCAATACTTTTATCATTATTCTAATCTGCATCACCAACTGGACAACTTCTTGTTGTCATGCCCGTTGTGTGAGAAAATCATGTAAGATAAATCATGGAGAGGTGGCATTTTAATCTAATTTATGCATTAAATACCCAATGCTCAATCTCAATAATCTAACTCTTCCACTCAAAATGTTTAATAGCAATACATTGTAAGTAGATGTATTTACATGTACTTTTCAATTCTTCATTAAAGGATCAGAATAGACGATTTTCATGTTAAAGCTATTTTTTTAGTTCAACATTTAATTAACATTAAAATACATGTGCAAACAGCAGCAAATCAGTGAATTAGTAAGCAAATATAATTTAAAACACAGTTTACTTCATTATGGCCACTGCTGTATCCTTCCCCGCCTCTTATTATCCTAAGCACCACCTGAAAGAAGTGAAAGATTTCAACTCTGACATTATTCAAGTCTTACCAAGCCTTATAAATGCTATTGTAGTGCTTAGGACAAGAGATATGCGGGTAATGGTACTGTAGTGGTCATTAATGAGGGAAACTGTATTTTTATATTTTCTGGCTAAAGTGTTGATTTATTGCTGTTTGTATATGTATTTTTAATGGTGAACTAAAGTAGGTTTAATATGAAAAGTGCTTACAATGGCCCTTTAACTGGGATCTGTTGTGTGTCTGTGTCAAATAATAGATCAATTTACACTAAAAGGACACTTAAGTCCCATATTTTCAGTGCTCTATTTTAAAGTACTAATCTTAAAATAGTTCAAATGTTTTTAGAACTCTAATAAAATAATCCTTTACTAGAGATGACTCTGTTTTAAATCAAAGTCTTGCTTGCAAAGTAAATTTTCAAAAAATATATAAAAGTCCAACTAGAATTCGCTGATCTCATCCTAGAAAGTACCCACCTACTTGACAAGAACCATATACTCTCAGATGATGGTGTTACTAGTAAGGTAACAATGGAGGTGATCAGGACTGCATACAATTGCATAAATAGTTAATATATATTAAGTTTGGGTTATTTTTTTATGTTTGCCCATTATCCGTACTGGCTGTTGGAAATGGCATAGTACAAATATCGGACTGCAGTGTCCCTCTAAATAGATTCTATGTAGTTTTATTCAGTTATTGAACTCAATGTTGATGCCAATGGAGGCTCCAAGACAAATATTTGAGCGCAACAAAGCCATCGTATTGATATTTTTGCAAAGAAAGAACCTGTCTTAGTAGGCTCCATTTTTGTTTGACTAATGCATGTCCATAGCATCTCCAACGCTATCCCCTGTCACGTTTTTGTACTGTAGTGGCGGTTGATGACTCTTGTGAATAAAAGGATCAACACTGTGCAAACCAATTTCACTTGGATATTGATTAGTACACAGTGTTTGTGAGGAGCATCTCAAAGCAATTCCACTGAAAGATCGTCCCTGTGCTTTTCTCAAAGCTAGAATCCATTCGACAGTCAGTGTTTGGTCTATATTAAATAATTGGTTGGATTTTGTTATTATGGTGTGTATTATGGCAAATGTCTGCTTGGTTTGAATAATCACGTTAGGATGCTAGGTTTGGTAACAAGATGGTCATAGAAAGTGATAACATTTAGAAGACTGTCTAAAACAAATCTAAGATACAGAACTCTGTTGTTGTTTAGTCTTTGGTCATGTCCAACTCGGTGATCTTATGAACCACTGCACCCTAGGCACATCTGTATGTTTTTTTAGTTGTGATTAGCTATACATTTCTTGGCGGAGATATCGGAGTCGGTTATTAGTTCCTTCTCCATTGGATTTGTTTGACCTTTCTGCTATGAGCTACCTACCTTGGGTTACCATACATGGTATAGGTCAATGCTTTGTTGAAGTACACAAGCCCCTTCAACAAGACAAGATCCAGAAGGGGGTGAGAATTGTACAAAATGCCAACTGTTTTTCAGGTGTCTTGTAGACCAGGGATTCACACCCATCTTCTAAAAGACCCCCAGACAGGTCATGATATGGGTTTTAGGCAGACTGTATAGCCACTTATTGCTTCACCTATGTTCATGGAGTGTTAAAGGAACATAGCATTTCTCTAACAAGATGGTCTGGTTATTTTAATTATGCATTGATCATTAATAAATTCCATATTTAATAATTAATAGCAGTAATACTCAATATATTTATTTTTCATAGATTAGTCTGCCTCCAGCTGACTGTTTGGATCCTGCCTGATAAGGTCATTAAGGGGAGTGTGGTGGTTTTGACCGATAGACAGGTATAAAATGTTTTAAGAATAATCAGAATTAGTAAGACCATAAACAATCATTGATAATCTCTAACAGAACAAATCTCCAGCCAATGGACAGCATTGTGTTGGTAAACATTAGGTCTGAAAATTTAGCTGCTTCCTGGTGGGCAGTCACATCCCCAATAGACCTTATAGTGGGTGGATACCAGCTGAGTCTGGATCAACACCTACCTAAAATAACTAGCTCATGTTGTTAGGGCACTACAGTGGTCCTTTAAACCCAAATCTTCACCTAGAAGGTAACCAGCTGGTCACCAGATCAGAGTGAACCAATGTTGTAGACTTGATCCTCAGAGGTTTAATTCTCTGTATTCCCTGCATTATAAAAGCGATCACCTAAATCCAGATTTCTTTTCTTTTATAGCAATATGGCAATGTATAATATTTTTTTTTACTATTACTAAAAAAATATTAGACCTTAATGAATATCTAAGATCCCAGTAACATTGGAAATAATTTGGCACAAAAGTTGCTATTAATATAAGATTTAACAGAGGAGCATCCTCTGTATTCTTGTAATGCTATATTTGTGTATTTGTATGTATGCTAAAATATTGATGATTATATATTGTAAATCATGTTACTGAACTTAAAAATACTATGTTTGTTTACTTAGTCTTTTATATTTTGCTTTAATTTCCAGCCATCTTGAGTGAGGCTTAGTGACTACGATCAAAGGTGAAATATACCCATGTAACATATGTGATTTTCCACCTCGCAGAGTCTGCTGTGTAGACTTTGTTACTCTTTTATCAATGATTTCTAAATACTAATGTATCAAGAGGAGATAATTCAGACAATTCTTTATTTTCTAATATTTATTTGGCTATAATTTGCTTTTTTTGTTAAAGGCTTCAGCAATAAAACATATCTCTACTGCCAAACTCAATGTATATAATACCAAGTTACCATTTTTTTAATACTTTCATACTAATCCATTTTTTTCTGTAGCCTGGGTAGGGAAAATCCTGGTAGCCTTGACTTCTAAAATTATTACCTCTGACACTTATATATTTTCCATAATGTAAGTCTATAGATGGGCAATCCTAAGCATATCCTGTCTAGTTCTACAAAATCTGGTTTCTACATATTATTTATTCTTGTCCACCCCTGCCTGTAGTGTGCTAGCACCTAATCGTTGCTCCAAGTACTGTGTTCCTTTAAGAAATATCCCTTTAGTTTTAGTAGGATGCTGGGAAATTCTCTGATAGTTCAAATCAAGGGGATGGATCGCAGCACTGAACAGGAAGATGCTTCAGAAAGGATACAAAATAACTATTTTAAAGACAATTTTATTTAATTTTTTTAAATAAAAGTTTAGCGAATTAATATAATAAAATCAATGTCTCGATGTTATTGCAGTGTCCTTTTAATATTTTCTTTCATATTCAGTTTAGTTGATCATGTTGATATTGTACATATCTGAAAGGAGTATATGAGTCTTATACTTTACTTTAAGCTCACCATAATGCATTTGTGATATATTAAATACTTTAATATTGTTAACTGGACTTTTTCATAACGGCAATGTTTTCCAGTGCCCTACAATAGTGCTAAGGAATATGTCGGCGCATTACAAATAAAGGTTACTAATAATAATATTGGACTACCAGAAAGCCACTCTCCATGGCCTATGCTGACCATACACAGAGTTTTCATATTATTAACATATTTTAAGTGTTTTGCTTCCACGCTCCTTTTTCTGATATTCTCTGGTTTGTTTTTGAAGCATATTTAATCTTCTTTAAAAAACACAAGTTGAATACTTGATGGAGCCCCGTAAATGAAGGCTTGATTATTGTTCACTTGGTCTGGGTTAATCTCTACACTAATTTGCTACAATGTATCCCTTGAAATTTCTATTTCGGACTGTCCTTGTGGAAATATTTTTCATTTTTTTTTGCTTGTGATATTTTTTATCTTGGTAGTTTGTATGACATGGAAAAAAAAAAAAAAAAAAAAAAAAAAAAAAAAATATATATATATATATATATATATATATATATATATATATATATTAAAGGTTCCAAGGAAGGTATAGGTAATAACAATTGCACGTTGTTAAAATCTCTTTTTTTTTAAGTGTATGTTGAAGATTATAATTTTTGTCTATCAATCAGCCTTTCTAATCCTCTAAACAAGCTCTGCTTTATATCTTTGTTTTTGTCTGGTTATTGCTAATTACCCATCTTAGGTTTGCACATGCTCACATTACCTCAAGTGCATGGTAATGAAAATAAGGGACAGTCTTATTAGTTTTTAATGGAGTCTTAGTAGGTGATAAGGATCTATGTGTTGTATCATTGAGATACAGAAAAGTCATAGGTACTCAAGGAGGTGCGACATAATTGCTAAGTTAGGATCTTTATATATCATTTTTTTTTTTTTATTGGAGGTAAATAGAGACAAAGAGGGCAGACAAATATGTAGTTAATGTACTACATATAATAAAAGTATTTACAGATGTGTGCAAAGGCTGTTCTACAAATAAATGATCTCTCTGGTGACTTTATCATGTGAATGGAGCATGGACGGAGAGTGATTTGGCACAGGTTGTAGATAGGATGATGATGAATTTGGACAGTGTTGGGTTAGGCATTTGTAATAGCCATTGGTTGTGATGAGCAAGGTACTGAACTAAGAGACTGATGGCGTGCGTTGAGTAGATAGGATTGAGTAGACGGGTTGTAGATAGGATTATGATGAATTTGGACAGTGTTGTTGCTCATGAGAAGATGGGTTAGGCATTTGTAATAGACATTACAAGCCGTTGGTTGTAATGAGCAAGGTACTGAACTAAGAGACTGATGGTGTGAGTTGAGTAGAGAAGCTCAACTCGCATCATCTTGAGCTTTACAATCTCAATTAGTTTCACTGCATAAGTCATACAGTGAAGCCAGCAAGGAGATATGTTTCTATCCACTTCATTTTGGTGTCCACAATGTTGGGATAAGGTCTGCCCAGAAGATAAGCCTAAAATTTCCTATAGATTGGTTTGTTTGACTGGTTGGTGAACACTCGTATTAGAAGAGCCTCTAGTTAAGATATGTTTGTACTTCCTGGAGGCTTATTAGGGCAAGGGCATTTGCTTGCTCCTAAAATTTGAATTGGTGAGTTCTCACCGATCTGACTGGCTCTACGTTGATCTATGTACATACACCATTCATGGCTTCATGGTAATCTGGCTGGCTCCTTGGTTTATTATAATTGTAATAGAGGTGGAAGTTCCCTGGTAATCCAGTTTTTAGGCTTTGGTTCTTTCACCTCTGCGACCTGGATTTGATTCCAGTCAGGGAACCAAGAGGTCACACCACCCTGAAGCAAAGTAGAGTTGGACCTGGATAGTACTTGGATGGGAGACCACCTAGGAATACCATGAGCTGTATGCTGTGGCCCACTGGAGAAGAAACTGGCAACCTACTTCAGAATATTTGCCATGAATACCAAGTGTATCAGTCCATGAGATCCCGTAGAGTCAGAACCAACTGAACACCAAAAAAAAAAGGTGGTGAGAAGCATCAACGCAAGTGCTAAAGTTCAAATGTAAGTGTTAAAGGCTACAGTCATCTTTTGTTTCAAACATGGAGTTTAGTGATGATGAACAACAAGAAATCCTATTGTAAATCAGCATCCAATTTAGTTACTTTCCTGTGAAAAAGTATGAATATTCTCAAAAATAATGCACCGCACATGTTCTGGAAATGTGACATTTTTTGGCAACAAGAACATTATTTAAAAAAAAAATCACAGAAGTAAGGTAGATATGACGGAAATGCTAGGTTTATAACGCCCTAGTTTCATTTTGCAGTGATTCTTCTAATATCTCTGCAGGTTTCAGAATATGTCAAGCACAAATAGTTTGAAGTTCCCAGGGATCTAGTGCTAACTTATACTTCTATGTGTGAGTATGTATGTAACTTCTTGAGTTTCTTATCTGTATAAGCCAAGAAGGTTTATTTTTATTTTTAACAGGGTGGTATAATGCAGCTTGTCCCCCCTTGCACTCCAAAAATCATGATTTATAGAGGCTTATAATTTTCATGTAATATATTAGAGCTTCCAAAATGTCTTAAAGCAATATGGAAGGTTTGTGGATTTTACTAGGTATAGCGCATACCTGTGTATCTACTTACTTTTATAAACCGTATTTACGCGAATCTAGTGCGCCATCGATTCCAATGCGCACTCCTAATTTGGAAACCATGAATCAAAAAAAATGTTTTTGCTGGCAAATGTAATGTGCTCTCTGGGTGCCAGGTGCTGTGTGCCACTGTGCTGGGGCTCTCTGGGTGCCAGGTGCTGTGTGCCACTGTGCTGGGGCTCTCTGGGTGCTGTGTGCCATTGTGCTGGGGCTCTCTGGGTGCCAGGTGCTGTGTGCCATTGTGCTGGGGCTCTCTGGGTGCCAGGTGCTGTGTGCCACTGTGCTGGGGCTCTCTGGGTGCCAGGTGCTGTGTGCCACTGTGCTGGGGCTCTCTGGGTGCCAGGTGCTGTGTGCCATTGTGCTGGGGCTCTCTGGGTGCCAGGTGCTGTGTGCCACTGTGCTGAGGCTCTCTGGGTGCCAGGTGCTATGTGCCACTGTGCTGGAGCTCTCTGGGTGCCAGGCTCTGCGTGCCACTGTGCTGGGGCTTTCTGGGTGCCAGGCTCTGCGTGCCACTGTGCTGGGGCTTTCTGGGTGCCAGGCTCTGCGTGCCACTGTGCTGGGGCTCTCTGGGTGCCAGGCTCTGCGTGCCACTGTGCTGGGGCTCTCTGGGTGCCAGGCTCTGCTCTCAATGTAGTGTATGCAGACACGGACTGTGTAGGGCTGGATGTGCAGTGCAATGTCGGGGAGCATGTCCTTTACATTTTTACGCGCAAACGTATGGATTATATATAGAAGTATATGAATAACAACTAAAAAGTTAGGAGCCAGCATTAACATTTTAGGAGCCTTGTTTCCCTGGATTTGTCAGGCCCTGGCCTGCTCTCCTTGTAGACACTTGTCCTTCCTTTATTCTTAGGGCCCCCTAAGTACCACCTGCGATGCTTTTCACTCGCTGACCTATGACTATCTTGCAATGCACAATACCATGAATGTGGCTTTAGTGGCCTACCGGGGACCATGTCTTAGCAGCATGTTGCTTAGAGATGGCCATTGATTGGCTAGTGTGAGACAGAGCATAGCAAGTACAACAGAGTCTGTGTCTTTGTGAGCTCCAGCCCCAAGCAGGTACTTGTTTGGCAGTACCCCCGTACAGCGCTATGGAATATGTTGGAGCGTTACAAATAAAGGATTATAATAAAAACATATTTTAATTAAATAAAATACATAAAAATAAATAGATGCACAGGTACATTATATATGTGCTAAAATCCAGAAACCTTCCATATCCCTTTAAATCTACTAATAAGCACCGAATACGTGCTGCATTCTTCTTTTTGCTAGTTCTCCTTTATTGTGAGAATTCCTTGTTTTTAGGGGACAGGAAAGGGATTATACATAAACATGCAATTAATTAAGAATTAAAAAAAAATAGGCGTACTCCGTGGATCCCGTGATTTGTCAATCTGTAGGACAGATTAAAGGTAAAAATTAAACCATTTTAAAAGTGCGGTTTTATATTTTATGAAAGAATTCATCTTCCTTTTATCTGCTGATGGTAATTCAAAAAAAAAAAATCACTTCACCTTTAAGGAAGATGATTTTGTAGCAATCCATTCCTTAGAAGTGTAAATAGTGGTGAAATGACAGTATTTTGTGAAATTGACTTCAGCGCTTTTACTTCTCCTTCGTTTAACTCGTACATCATCTATATTCCATCAGCTGCGAGATTTTGAGAATAAAAGGGGATATTTCCCACCAAAATTGCTAGTGACAACAATCAAATTTTTCCATTATTGGGTATAAAAGCATTTTAGGGTAAATCTTGTATTTAGCTACTATTGCTTGTCATAGGCCCTTCCATCTTGGACTGCTAGCCTGCCTGTAGCAGCAGGGGTAGGTTTGCCCTACGGCACATTGCTTTTACTTACTCATTTGTGGTAGTTTTCAACAAAACTGAGAAAAGATCTTATCTGACCTGTTTCCTGCTATGCGTTCTAAAAACATAGCACATTATCGCATTTAGTTATTCAAAAGACAATGTAAAAAAATCAGAACACAGCAGCCATTTAAATATGAAGCATCATGGAACATGATTATTTTTCATGCATTTAATAGTCCGTGTTTTAAACATCAAAATTGTGTTTTGAATGAAAAAAATGAAAACTAACAGGAGCTGCACAAAGCATATGTAGGTTTTGTAGACGTCACTGGCAGGCAACTATAACTCATACAGCTATTTTACTGATCATTGGCTGACCGGGCAAGCCCCAAGATCAGTTAAAAAATGTAATCTATTTTTGTCTTCTTTGAGATCATTATTTGAGAATAAAAAAACATATTAACACATCATCAAATACCCTCTTTCAGGTGTTGCATATGCTTTCTATGCATTAAAAGCATTTTTTTTACCCTGAAAGAGCGTATTTGATATTGTTCTGTAATTTATTTTATTTAAATGACGCTCCCAAAGCAGAAGAAACGGATTCAAATACTGAACTGACCTGGGTGCTTGCTTTGCCATGCATGTCTGCTAATGCAAAACACACTCACCCACTCATTCATCCACCCACCCGCTCGCTCACCCGCCCGCTCGCTCACCCACCCGCTCGCCCGCCCACCCGCCCGCTCACTCGCACATCCGCCCGCTCGCTCACCCACCCGCTCGCTTACTCACTCGCTCACCCACTCACCCACTCACTCGCTCACCCGTCCGCTCGCTCACCCACTTGCTCACCCGCCCGCTCGCTCACCCACTCACTCGCTTACCCGCTCGCTCACCCACCCACTCGCTCACCCACCCACCTACCTCTGTGCACTTCTGTTAGTTTCAGTTCAAACAGGTTTTACTTAATATTTTTGTAATGTATAAAGCACCCAAATGCATGAAAAGAAATATGCTCCATGTGCCTTTAAACACTGGTAAAGGATACTGTCCATTAACATATAATATATGTGTTTAAAAACTTTGAGACTGATTAAGGACAGGGAAAAGTAATAAAGCTAGGGTTAACTAGGAAAAATAAGTCTTGATGGTTCTTTGGATCCCAGAGGCATCCGTGGTACTTTGGTGAAGATTATATACATTAGAGGGGCATTTACATTTCTAGAGAGCAGGGATTGCATTCAACAGGGAAAGTGAGTCAGTGTATTTTTAATTTTGTTTGCGTCGTTCCGTCGTTTCCGACTCTCTCTGTGACCTCATGGATCGTAACACACCAAGGACATCTTTATGTCCGTGGTCATGCTGATCCACTTGGTATTCATGGCAGAGTTACTGGAGTGGGTTGCCAGTCCCTTCTCCAGTGGGCCACAGCATGCAGCTCCTAGTATTCCTAGGTGGTCTCCTACCCAAGTACTGACCAGGCCCAACCCTACTTGGCTTCAGGGTGGTGTGACCTCTTGGTTCCCTGATTGGAATCAAAACCAGGTCACGGTGGTGAAAGCACCAAATCCTAACCACTGGACCACCAGGGAAGCCCAGTGTACATTTAATGAGATGTAATTATCTAAAAAAAATCCTCCTCTGCCACCCCTCCCTCCACTAATAACCTAAAAACAAACCCCTCATGCTCCAAATATCAGGAATTTATAAGTCAAAATGGAATAATCTAAACATAGTCTTCAAAAATTCTATTGTTTCTAAAAATGTTTTTATGTTCATAGCTTATTAAGCTGCTAATGTTGGTATTTTGTTACATACTTCTCAAGCAAGTGCAGTTTTGATTGAACTACAGTGATTCTTTAACGGACCCGTGCGGTGTCCATTGTGGCCTACTGCCAAATTTTCTGAAATTTATGAGCCCGCCAATTTAGTTAGGAGCCAGCCAAACATTTTTTGGAGCCAATGTATTGAATATATATACATATATATATATATATATATATATATATATATATATATATATATATATATATATATATATAATATGTGAATAACAAATAAAAAGTTAGGAGCCAGCATTAACATTTTAGGAGCCTTGTTTCCCTGGATTTGTCACGCCCTGGCCTGCTCTCCTTGTAGACACTTGTCCTTCCTTTATTCTTAGGGCCCACTATGTACCACCTGCGATGCTTTTCACTCGCTGACCTATGACCATCTTGCAAAGCACAATGCCATGAATGTGGCTTTAGTTAACGAAGTTAATCATCCTAAAAGTATGAATTAAAGTGAATTCTCTCTCCCTTCCCCCTCTTTTGAATTTAAAGTATTTTCCCACCCTGTTCATACTCACTCTGTCCATCCCAATCTCAATACTTTACACCCCTCCGTTTTCTTCCCTATCACTGGTCATGTATATGGCACTGAGTAATGGCCTCTGTCTGGGCTCATGCATCATAATATTACGGGTAATTATTTTCCTTTGAAATACCATATCATCTTTTTGGAGCAATCCGTGCCCTGCTCGTCCAGGGGACCTGATCTGCGCGTGCCCTCCTAATAAGGATTGATCATCATTTGCTTTTTTCCTGATCTGCAATGAAATGTAATTCTGCCATACAGATGTCTTTTGCATGCCGCATTTTTTGTGTCCCCTAGAAGACTTGAGCCACTGGTTTTATATTTATATATATATATATATATATATATATATATATATATATATATATATATATATATATATATATATTAGCGACTTGCCCGTCAAAATTGACGGCAATAAAATTTTAAGCCATGGTAATGCTGTTTGCCACACAATGTAAGGCTTTTGCGCCTCTGTGGACCTTAGGCGCTTGTAATTAATGCTTTTAAAAGTCGTACCTCCTTGGCGGTGTTTTGCGCGCTTCGGGGTCTTGTAGCCTCTTTTTCATTTTTTTTTTTATGCCGCCATTTTTCTTCTAGCTTAGGTGATTTTCAAGTTCCAAAACTGCTTGAATGCGATTTAAATTGGCATGCAACCTTACTCCCAGACGCCCTGGCTGACCCCCTGTGCTGTGTGTGATGTTTGTTTTATGTATTTTTTTTTGTTGTTGGTGTGCTTTTGGTGTTTTTGGATGTGCACGGTTCAGGCGTGTCTTTTTTTATTCTTTGTCTAAGACTTCGTAATTGTTGTTTTGAAAAATGTGTATGTCCTTGGCAGGGATTTGCGTGCCTCGTGGACATGTAGCCTCATTTTAATTTTTTTTTCTTGTTTAGCCAATTTTCAAGTGCCGAAACTCCTTAAATTCAACTTTAATTTGCGTGCAACCTCACTCCCAGACGTCCTGGCTAAGTCCTACGGCTCTCTCTTTTTTATTTTTTTCACAGTCCCGCTTTTCTTCGTTGTTTGTTTTTTACCGAGATTGAGGCGCCGTAGAGCCTCCACCTGTGCAAATGCGGACACTCGCTTCTCGAGGTCCGCATTTGCGGCCTGCATTGAGCCAGCTGACCTGGGAGCCTCCACCTCCACAAATGCGGCCCTCGCCCAGTGAAGCGAAGCAATTAAAATATGGTCTCCCACACTAAAGGAGTTGGACAGCACTGGCTTAAAGAACGACTTTAGTTTAGTTTAAGAAAAAAAGTAAATTGTTCGTCAAGTATATACCAAACTAAAAATATTAGTATCTGTGTAAGCCATGAACATAACATTTTTTTTGTGGAAAGACTGTTTATAAGCACAAGATGAGGGTGTGTGATTTGTGATCAGTGGTGGGGTAGGAGGGAACAGAGAGCCATTGTAAAGAAAACTGGATGAGATTGAACAGAACACCCATTTGCTGACCCAGAAATAGACCCCTTGCATCATTCACTGCAACAATAGCTCTCCAGAAATGTGAATGCCACACACACACACAAACAACTTCCAGCAATGTATCATGGATCTATCCAGGGTCCTGCAGAGGTAACAACATGTATTTTTTTTTTTTTACATTAAAAACTATATGTAGGACTTTTTTCCTGCTTAATTATGCTTTTAAAGTTTTCAACCAGTTTTTTTGTGTGTGGTGGTCCTTTTACATACTCATTTATTTTATTTTTAATAACTAATCGCAATTATATTTGTACTAGAAAATTGCCGGTCATAAATGACGGTATGATAGCCCCTGTCCACCCCCTCTCTGCCTCCTGTCTTTATGAGTATATGTTACTGTGAGGGTCTGTTGGCGAGGGTAAGGGTCTGTTGGTGATGGTGAGAGTCTGTTGGTGATGTCATGGCTCCGCCCCCATGAGTTAGTATCAGACCCACCCTGGTTGGTGAGGGCGTGGGTCCGTTGGCGAGGGTAAGGGTCTGTTGGTGATGTCACGGCTCCGCCCCCATGAGTTAGTATCAGACCCACCCTGGTTGGTGAGGGCGAGGGTCTGTTGGCAAGGGTAAGGGTCTGTTGGTGATGTCACGGCTCCGCCCCCATCAGTTGGTATCAGACCCACCCTGGTTGGTGAGGGCGTGGGTCCGTTGGCGAGGGTAAGGGTCTGTTGGTGATGTCACGGCTCCGCCCCCATGAGTTAGTATCAGACCCACCCTGGTTGGTGAGGGCGAGGGTCTGTTGGCAAGGGTAAGGGTCTGTTGGTGATGTCACGGCTCCGCCCCCATGAGTTAGTATCAGACCCACCCTGGTTGGTGAGGGCGAGGGTCTGTTGGCAAGGGTAAGGGTCTGTTGGTGATGTCACGGCTCCGCCCCCATGAGTTAGTATCAGACCCACCCTGGTTGGTGAGGGCAAGGGTCTATTGGCGAGGGTAAGGGTCTGTTGGTGATGTCACGGCTCCGCCCCCATGAGTTAGTATCAGACCCACCCTGGTTGGTGAGGCAGAGGGTCTATTGGCGAGGGTAAGGGTCTGTTGGTGATGTCACGGCTCCGCCCCCATGAGTTAGTATCAGACCCACCCTTGATTGCATTATTACCATGCCCCTCAATGACACTACTCTTTATATTAGAAGATATTCTTCCTTTCTGCTATAACTGGAGCCCTTGCTCTATCACTGCAAGTATTTAGTGCATCTTTTATAATTAGACGTCACTCACTGCAACTAATCCACTGCTAATATATCCTGATTCACATTGCTATGTAGAAATTAGGTAAAATAAAACCACATCAAACGAGCAACCAGCTGAAAAGGTGAAATAGATAAGCTGGAATAATTAAGTTATTAAGGCAATAAGGCACACGTGACAGAGGGGGCAATATTCTATTTTTAATTGCGCATGGAGTGATGGGGGGAAGAGTCTAATTATTTTGTACACTTTGTGATTTCTGAGTATATAAGAGTCTTGTGGGCACAGGTTTTAACCCCGTTTATAAGCTCTGTTTGTTTTCCTTCTCTCTGAAAGACGCCAAGCGTACAAAGAGCCATCACTAGGATTAGTCATGCACTGAGGGAGAAGGGAAAAATTCATGTGTCGTTATATAAAAAGAAAAAGTTAAGTTTTTTTTTTATTTTATTTTGCTGATATTTTGTTTTATTTCTGTTGCGACCTGCTGTGGTTTTATTCGCACCTGCTTTTTTTTTATTTTTCAGGAAAAGACTTCTGTTATGCATAATCTAATTTATTAATCCATTATCAGTGAGAAGGCATTATTATAGATCATAGACCTTCCAGTGAGTTAATTACATTGAAACATAGATTTGACAACAGATAAGAACCAAAATGACCACTGACCTAAAGGACCAAAGTATTGTTATCGATTTCACTAAATAGATAGTATATTTTGGGTTTACATTTGAATGCCTAAAAAAAAAAAAAGGTTAAAAAAAAGTATTTTCTCCTCAAATAGTTATTGCACTGCACTCTGGGAAACTGGGCAGGGACATGCAAATGAGTCCACGATGCACTTTTCACTCTAATTCAAAACCACTATATATATGGCTCACCAATTGCGCACCCCCTTACATCTCTGCTCTCATCTCCAAATACTCCCACAACCTCCCTCTTCATTCTGCTAATTACCTTTTTTCTTTCTACAACTCTTGTCACCTCCTCCTATAAGGCATGAATTAGGGGACCTATCCACAGACAGCACTGTTTCGATCTTTAGTTGGGTCTCATCTGTATGGGGCTGGTTCCTATCTGGTGCTTTAGATTGTTTTGAAAAGCTATTTACCACAAAAATATAAGCTAAATAATGCTACATATTTCACAAATGGAGGATATATGGAAGATATGAGTATAAAAGCATTTTTTTAGAGTAAGTAAATCTTAATTTTAGCTTGTGTCTAGTGGCTTCCATGTTGGAGCTGTAGAGCAGTGGTTCTCGATGACCTTGTTTGCTTGCTCGTTGTTGCATTGACCCCTCCATTTTTACATAAAACAAAATGGTAACATCTCCACTCCATAGAACATAGTGGGAACCACTTCAGAAGGTCCAGAGGGACGAATTCATTACAAATAAAAGCCTACAGCCAATCCGCATCAGAGACTTTACTGTGTGTGTGTCCAGTCGTGCCAGACTCTCCGTGACCTTGTGGATCGCGACACATGATGCTGTTCCACTTGGTATTCGTGGCATGACCATGGACATAAAGATGTGGCTAGTGTGTTCTGGTCCGTGAGGTCATGGAGAGTCAATAACAACTTAACGACAGGGGGAAAAAAAGTTGTCATGCATTATGTTACCGCCCTTATCAAGCACTCTGATCCTCAAATTAGCATGAAGGAACTTCATGAATATCTCAGGGCTGATTTACTGTACAGAAAAACTTCTAGTACAATATATGGATTGTTTTTTTGAGATGAAACCAACTTGGTGCTGGCATAACATGTATAACATATATAAAAAACATTTTTTTGTATTAGTTTGATTATATCTTGACCGCCAGTGCTGTCTATATAGTTTACATTGCTTTTATTTTTCCTCTAATTGCTGTTTCTTTACTTTTTTTGTGCTTGGCCGGTGAGAACTGCTTTTAACTAGAGGTTCTTAGTTGATTTCTAATTAGGTCACTTATTTTTGTCCTGTTCCTGGCTTTATTCTGCATTATGTCTATGGCAGAGCAGCTATTTAGAAGGCCCGTCCTGTACTGCTCTGTACCCAGTGCCCGCTTGGGCCTATGATCTGTATTGTAGTCACTTCCTGCTCCCTGTCCCCCTTTCGCCCTTATTCTGTGTATAAATCATTCCAATGGCCATTCATTGGCTCTTCCAGCTCCAAATAAGACAATCGCTGTTAGTTTTGTTTTCTTACTTACCGTGTACTCTAGTGAATCTTGGCCTGGGTAAATTCTGCAGGATACATGCCTATAAAACATTTTTTTTTTGTGTGAATTTAAGTTTGTTTTGTTTTTTGCACAAAAAATAAGATCTAATTAAAAGAATAAAGCAGCTCTGAAAGAGATAAAAACAATTTCTTTACCATAAAGGCATATCTAAGTTTCCTGGATTATAAATGCATCTGATAGAGGAGAATCAGTAGTGTATAAAAACATTTTTTTGCATGAAAAAATACCAAACTAAACATTAACAAACGCACACTGATTTGTGATGAATCTCTTGGGTTTGCAAGCAGTTGTTTTTGTTAGTTAACACCCCTGTAAAAACTAGCAAAAAATTCTTAATTCGTTTTGGCTAATCACAGGCAGCTATTAAATTTTAATACAATGGGATAATAAATGATGGCTGTTTGTGCAGGAAGGAATCATGGGATGTATAGTCCCCTTGCAGGCGTAAGCAGACACTGATCCGTAGATCTCTGCATTGAGCTGCTGCTGGCTTGATTGTTAGTTAATGGTTTAAATCCGTACCCAAATGCAGTGTTTCTATTGGTAGGTACACTGTGCCTATGTAAGCAACTCTGGGGGTGTGGAAAACAAGTTTTATTTTTAAATAAAATAAGTTTTGTATTTGTATAGAATGACTCTGTGTAATGTGTGTGTCTGATATAAGCAGCATGTGTTAGATTAGATAAAGGTAAAAACAGGGAAACTCAGATATATCTTTAACCCATGTCCCGGGACCAAGGGAGCTGCTGGCTTCTAACCTTGGTTATACTGGATACATATGTATAATAATTCAAAGTGGCATGAAGGATTAGCCGGTGGGTATATAGTTTTCTCGTGTGTGTCAGATTAGGTCGGTGTTGTTCCCCCCCCCAAGGGGAAGCAAGAATATGGATTGTTGTTCAGTCGTGTCCGCCTCTTTGTGACCTTATAGACCACAGCACGCCAGACACATCTATTGTTATGCCTCTGTTCTTGTTTATAAGGTTATATTGGCAAAGATGCTGGAGTGGGTTGCCAGTTCCTTCTCCAGTGGCCCATGATTTGCCTGACCTCTTTACTATGATCTGCACATCTTTGGTGACCCTACATGGCATAGCTCACAGCTTCATTGAGGTACACAAGCCCCTTCACCACGACAAGGTAGCATCTGCATCTGATAGAGGTGAATAAGTAAACTTATTGGAAACTAACAAGAAACGCACAGGAAATACCCTTGTGTGAGCAGACGCTCGACTAGAGCAGATACTTTTAAATCATAGGCCTATATTGCTGCACATTGGCTGACAGGGACAAGCACCCCAAAAGAGTTACACATTCAAAGCAGTTTATTCAGCTCCAGGAGCTTCATTGTTTAAAAAAATAAACACACTGTTCAACA
Source organism: Discoglossus pictus (assembly GCA_027410445.1). NCBI lineage: Eukaryota > Metazoa > Chordata > Amphibia > Anura > Alytidae > Discoglossus > Discoglossus pictus. Next base: position 369,688,558 of record CM050167.1, read on the forward strand.
TTATCAACTGTCCTTGTTGAGATACAACAAAGCATAAAATGCCTTCAACGGCCCTTTAAAATAAAGCACTGAAGATGTTGGCATTTAAGACTTGACTCTGTGTAAACAGGGACTAGTAGAGAGCCACCTATCTGTGCATTCTTGTCTTGCAGTACTTGATAATGATGCGAGAGGGTGCTAAATGCCAGATAACATTGGGGGTCTTTTATTTTGGCCACTACAGAGACTCACAGGCTATAATCATAATTGGCACATCAAATCCTTTAATATGCGTGAGGCACTCATTGCATATAAACAGAACAAGAAGAATATGGAATTTCCCAGGATTGATTTACTTTAGAACAATTGATAACACAACATAAAGCCAGTTTTTCATGCTCTTGCTGAATAACTTGCGTTGTACATAATCCATCCTATGCTTTGCTTAAAGCTGTTCAATACAGCAAGCCTATGCCTTACTGGAGCCATGTATTGGAGTGAGAGGCATTGCAGTCTCATTTGCATTTCCTTGTTCTTACCTTTCTCTAATCTAACACATGCTGCTTGTATCAGACACGCACATTAGATGGAGTCATTCTGTACACATACAGATTTATATTATTTAAAAATAAACGTGTTTTCCACACCCCGAGAGCTGCTTACATAGGCACAGTGACCCACCAATAGAAACACTGCATTTGGGTACACATTTTAACACTTTACTAACCTTCAAGCCAGCAGCAGCTCAATGCAGAGATTTACAGATCAATGTCTGGCTCCTCCTGCTTCCCGCTACAGGGGAACTACACATCCCATGATTCCTTCCTGCACAAACTATCACTGATTGTTACAATATATTAATATGTATTAGATGCATGGGATTGGCCAAAATGAATTACGACAACTTTAGCAGTTGTTTTCAGGGGTGTTAACTAACAAAAGCAACTGCTTGCCAACTCAAGAGATTTAGCAAACCTCAGGAGAGTTTGTAAATGTTTATTTTGGGATTATTTCATACAAAACAATGTTTGCATACACTACGGATTCTCCGCTATCAGATGCATTCTTAATCTAGGAAACTTAGATATGCCTTTTTAATAATGATTTTTAAGATCTTAGGCAGAAATACGGTGTTTAAGGACTTCTTAATTAAACTACATACAGTTACATCAATACATATACATATCCTAATCCTAGTGAAATCCAGAAACCTTCCCTATACCTTTAAATGTACATTGTGCTCATTAAATGGTCTGTTTATAATTAAAGAAACAGAGGTGTCCTTTTCCCATGTAATGTATCTGTATGGCCAGGGCTAGTGAGCTCTAATCCGAGCCGCTATTAGTGACTGGACAGTCAGGTCATGCTGTGTTGTAACACGGAAGTTGAGTAACCTTGAAAGAATGTCCTAATAGCTCGATACGGAGAGTGAAGCAAGAGAGACGCTCCGTTTTCTGAAATGTATTTTTTTGGCTTTTGCACAAGGGAATCCCAAATGTTTTCTCATTGATTCATTGGATTGTGGGTTAAAAAAAAATGCTTAACAGGAGAAAAAAAGAATGTTGTACTGTTTACTAGAACTGCATTGAAGTGGAGTGTATATATAACACTAGGGTGGTGTTGTATCCTGGGGTGAACTCTTTCATGTCCTGGAATATTATACCACCAACATCTGGAGTGGCCAAAGAGGGTCAGACCGTCTGGAATACAAATACACTAATAACTGGTGTTATTGCAACATATCTGCATGTTATGGATGTATATTCCCTTATTGGACCACTGCCATATTTATAGCATGTTCTTATGAAGATCTTGAGGTAATAATGGGCAAAAACTTGTTAGAAAGTTTAAAATGCATAAATACGGACGTTTAATTTTGTCTATTATAGCTTTAGAGACTTTGAAGGAATGGTAACCTCTCTATTCAGTTCTCTTGAAGCACTGCAACTGGGATTTGCCACCAGGCAATATAACCGAATAGATAACAATTCCCATCAGGATAACTCTCCTCCTCAGGCTCCAAGCAAACATAGTAAGAGATGAAAGTGCTCATTATACATGCAAAGTCTGCTGACTTGAAGATTTTCTGTAAAAAGCTTTTATGCTCATGGCTTAGTAACATGTTGTTAGTTTGTACTTCACACGTGTGAATTTTTGGAATTCTATATCTATATATATATATATATATATATATATATATATATATATATATATATATATATATATATATATATATATATATATATATATATATATATATATATATATATATATATATTATGTGGACCAAGAACGCTGTTCGTAGTAACGTTTGCGATGTTGGTCACGCATTTGCAACCTTGCGAAGTGAAGTTGCAACCACGAGCTGCATACGGCGCACAACTTAGGCTGCATGAGCGCCGACGGTTACAAGCGATTTTGAGCACTATTTGGGGATTTTCGTCAATACAAAATCGGCAAAGCGAGGAAAAAAATAGTGGAGGAAAAACGTAAACAAATTCTGAAACTTCATGAAAACGAGGCTGAGCAAAGCCAAGCACACGGTACAGAGAAAATACACAAGGGCACGCGGGACTTTGAAAATTAAAACAAACGGCAGTCAGCGAATAACGCGCAAACACTCGGCAGACACATAGAGGAGAAAACACAGGCAAGGGACAGGGGGAGATGGTGGAAAGAGACACATGGCATTCCCAAGCACAAAACGTGCAGGTTAACAAAACCTGCAATGAGCCGCCCATACAGTAGGCTGGAGGAAAGGGTCGCAATGAGCGCCAAAGGCAAACCGCATTGCCAGCGTTACAATTCGTATCTATCTCTATATATATATATATATATATATATATATATATATATATATATATATAAATTAGTAAATAAATAGTACATTTGTGTTCAGATTTTTAGTACAGATAGATAGATATACACACCCACACCTGGGAGAACAGACATACTCATGAAATCCTTGAGAAAATAAACCAAGAAAGATCCTGAGAGAGAGAGGACATCATTGCTCTAAAATAGAGGGTTTTACTAATTGTTAAATGTTCCCCAGAATGCAATGAGGATATATGTGCTAATTCTGAAATTTATTATTACAGTTTATTTACCCACAGTTCCACGGCACAAATCATTAGATTTAATACAGATTCAAGCCTTATTTCAAATATCTTAACAAGTTAGTGATTTTAGTCTTTCTAATAAGTTTTACTTACTTATGTAGTATTTAAATAAATACAGAATCCTGCTTAAAATTATAGTAAACGATATAGCGTTGCCGTGTAGATGATGGTTGGACGCCTGTGTTTTTGAGGTTGTGCTAAACCTCACCGTGTCCGAGCTCACATCCATTATGTTGTGATATAGGAGAAGAAGCCTCCACATTATACAGTTGTAAAGTGGTTACTATAGTGATTTGCTGTAACCTAGATCTGTCCAGACAATAACAGATGTGAATAGGCAATGAGAAATATAAAAATCACCATAATCAGAGGTTTATAGTATGCCATTTTTGAAGTACAATTCTCAGTAATAAGAAATACAATTTAAGAAAGTGAAATCATCCTTATTTTCATAATGATGTGCCGTCGCGCTGTTTATGGGGCCTCCATAGCTTTGTCTGATTATCTGGTTTGTCAGTGGGGAGGGGGACTAGTATGTGGAAGCACTTTCAACTTCTTTCTTATCTGTGATTTGTATTCCAGAGTGCAACCCATATACATAGGACTGAATATGTATCCTTAAAGGGTCAGTTAATTCAGCACAACATGGAGCACACCACTGTAAAATGCCCCTCAAAACATGTTGAAATACTTTTTGAATTTTTTAAATAGGTGTCTCTTACACAGAAAAAAAATTAGTCTGTTTACATGAGACTCTGGCAATGCCCCCAGGCAGAGTCACAGCAAGAGTTCAGTGCAGAGAGCAGAAACATAAAGTGACCCTTCCCAAGTTCATCTGTGCATGGAAATGACAACTGTAAACTCCTAAATCTGTTACTTGTGGGTTAACTGATAGCTGATTACTGAGTGAAAACCCATGAATCTTGTGTTCACCCGAGCTTGCACCGGTCCGTGACTGCATGTGTTGTTAATCATGGAACAGTGTCTGTAAACAAACCTAAGTCTGCAGATTTTTAGCCTATTAGTATAGTTAAAAAAAATCAAAAAAAAAATCACAATAGATCATTTTAACATAGAATTGTGTGCTCTTTCACACCATGAAGAGCACTTATAGTGAGGTAAATGGTGAGGTTAATTATACCAAGATAGTAAATCAGGTTATCGAAAAATAAAAATGATTGCTTGTATTGAGCAAAATTGCATATAACATTGAGACTTTTTATTATTTACTCATTTGAAAAAAAAAAAATGCCTGGTATAAATTCAAGAACCTACTATGAACATGGCTCATTCACAGTGAAAAACAAAATAGTTTTTTTTGTCTGAGTAAGATCTTAATTATTCATGGAAAAAGTCATATACATAGTTGTTAATTAAAACAATATTGATGGTTGCATCTTTTGATGCAACTTCCTGCTTCTAGGCTGGTGACGGAAAGGCACGTGATGTGATGTCAACTTAAATTTTATCTTATTATGAAACAAAGGCTCTGCACTTCTGCCTACTCTCTCTCTCTTCTGATAACTAGAACCCCCTCCTTAGGATCCAACTCTCAGGATGTGATGTTACAAATACAAAATATAAGTATTTTATGAGTATAGTTGGCTTATTTTTGCTAGTTTTAGAGAGAGTTAAAGGACTGTGTATTGTTGGAGCGTGTCATGCTCTCTCACTCCAGAGAAGAGGCTGGGGGCCGCATGTGGTCCCGGGCCAATTGCTGTTTACCACTGATATAGGGGCTTGTTTTCTTCGGTTCCACTTGCAATGTGACTTGCTCTTGCTAATATACTTTTAAAAGCATCCCTTATTTATTTAATACTGGTACACGATGCCGGGTGAAAGTACCCAATGTTCACCATCATTGCAATCATTTTCAGTGGTCCCATATCGGAGACACCATTAGTGCTACATTGAATTTATTTCCAAATTAAATGTTCTTTTCTGTCTGGAGTATCCCACACAGACATGGCCGCATCACTAGTGCCGGTGTGCTTGGCACCTGAATTGGTAGCAAGTGCTCTGCCAGGTTTCATTTTACACAATAAAGGTTAGTTGTGGCTCCTCCGATTTGTTTTTGAGAAAGGCATTCTCCCTTTTAACTGAATAATAGTGATGGAATCCAGTCATAATGAACCAAAGGGATGCCATTATTCTCTGCAATGAGACACTAAGATATTCATATTCTCTCTCTCTCTCTCTCTCGCTCATATTCTCTCTCTCTCTCGCTCATATTCTCTCTCTCGCTCATAATCTCTCTCTCGCTCATATTCTCTCTCTCGCTCATATTCTCTCTCTCGCTCATATTCTCTCTCTCGCTCATATTCTCTCTCTCGCTCATATTCTCTCTCTCGCTCATATTCTCTCTCTCGCTCATATTCTCTCTCTCGCTCATATTCTCTCTCTCGCTCATATTCTCTCGCTCATATTCTCTCGCTCGCTCATATTCTCTCGCTCGCTCATATTCTCTCGCTCGCTCATATTCTCTCGCTCGCTCATATTCTCTCGCTCGCTCATATTCTCTCGCTCGCTCATATTCTCTCGCTCGCTCATATTCTCTCGCTCGCTCATATTCTCTCGCTCGCTCATATTCTCTCGCTCGCTCATATTCTCTCTCTTTCTCTCTCTTTCTCTCTCTTTGTCTCTCTTTCTCTCTCTTTGTCTCTCTTTCTCTCTCTTTCTCTCTCTTTCTCTCTCTTTCTCTCTCTTTCTCTCTCTTTCTCTCTCTTTCTCTCTCTTTCTCTCTCTTTCTCTCTCTTTCTCTCTCTTTCTCTCTCTTTCTCTCTCTTTCTCTCTCTTTCTCTCTCTTTCTCTCTCTCTTTCTCTCGTTCTCATCCCCGGGTTCAGCATCGCACCCTCCAGGCATGAGAAGGAATGTCCCCTAAACTCCAAGCTAAATTAGCATAAAATTAATAATTCATTGTGGCCAATCAGAGGCAGTTACAACATTGTAGCAATATATGTTGTTCAGTCTTTGCAGCAAAGCATCATGGGATTTGTAGTATTTTGTTCCACAACACACCACTCTCTCTCCTTAGAATGAAACAGATCAGGCAGCAATGCTCTGGATCTCTGCACTGTACTGCTACCGGCTGGAAAGTTTGTACAGGGTTAAAAAAACGTACTTAAATGCAGAGTTTCTATTGGTTAGTACAGTGTGCCTTTGTAGGCGCACCTGGGGCGTGGAAAGCAATTTAAAAAAAATGAAATAAATCTGTATGTGTATAGACTCCATGTGATGTGTGTTTCTGATATACCTTTTACGTAAATCAAAATAATTGAGACACTCATTGACTAACCTGTACACAGACCAGAGATTGACAAATGTATCTGAATCTTAGAAGCCAAAAGGTTTGTTTGGAGCCAATTAAACTTTTTAGGAGTCAGGTTATGGATTATAGGTAGAAAAATATGCATAATGTCTATAAAGTTAGGAGCCAGCCCTGACTTGGAAGCCAGTACCACCCACAAAGGATGTTCAGGATATTGTCCAAGGACTAACATTGAACAAATCTGTGTTTGAATTTATGATCACTCCCAGACGGATTAATTTAAACAGCTTTGAATTAGTATTAATGTCTTTAATGCACTACTGATTAAGCAAACACTGTGACATTGATTGAAGATGTGAGAGGGATGGATTGATAACCTGACCTCAGTATGATGTTTGTGAGGATGACGTGGTATAATTAAGCAGGGAAAATCCAGTAAAAATTGCTTTAAATTGCAATGCATCTGCTCGTTCCTGGAGGCATCCATTATATCTCAGTGAAGGTTGTCTGTGTGAGAGGGGCAAGAACAGTGTTTGCATTTTACCTTGCAACCCGCTGCTTCTGAGTATGTGCGGGAGGGTGATTTGATGTCAATTATTCAACAATGTAGGCAATCACCCTTCACCTCTCTATCCTTGCTCAACTCTCCTTCGAAGACAAAGGCACCCACTTCAGGCACCGGGATATAGACAAATCTAAGAATATTCTATAAAAAGATTAGTGTTATTCTCTTTGCTTAGATAGCTGCTAATATTGGGCCCTATTCTATTAGCTGCTCGCAAATTTGGCTTTTTTATTTTATTTATTTTTTTAATAAATGTTTAGATTTATTCTATTGACTCCAGTTTGCAAATTGTGACCACAAGGCTAAACACGTAAATCCTGCCTTTTTTAAATCTGATTCTGGGGGGGTCCTGATCATCTGATCTGACTGTATTTAAGCAAGCCTGTAATTTACTTCTTTGACACAGTCAATAGCAAATGAGACCGTCATCATAATGTCAGTAAAACATGGAAGTTGCACATAATCTGCAATCAGTGGCTAAGAATAATAAGTAATATGGGTTTCATGATATGTATTAACCCTGTGAGTGCCCTGATTGATATTTCTCAGAAATAACAGTTAATAATATTTTTTTATTGCATATTTGTGGGTTTGAGACTGTGGTGCAATTAATTAAAATATCTTTCCGTGCTTTCCTATGCTTTTATAGTACAGTATTGTGTGTTTTAATTGCTGTTACAGCTTTAATAGGTGTTTTAGTACTCGTAATATTTTTGAGAGAAACGTTGTACGTTTTTCAGTTGCCGGTCAGACTTTATTTCAAAATATTGGAGCTGTGCTAAAACCAATGGAGTTCTAAGGCCGTTTTTTTGCAGGTTTGGCTGGCGCGTAATGATTGTGGGCGGGGAACTCGTAATCGGATTGCGAGTAGCTAATAGAATCTTTGGCAATATTAAGATTGGTTTTAAATGTGTATACATTTACGAATTGGGCAATAGAATAGGGCCCATTGTTTGTAACATATTTAATATACATATTTTATTACTTAACTGCAGTGGTTCTGTAGCAGAGCAGGGGGTTCAAGCTGTCTTTTTGTCACCACTTAATTCTGAATTACATCTGTGTAAAGTAACCAGCCCTTTCCTTGTTCCTTGAAGCATCAACAGCTAATATTTCAGTAATGTCCGACCTCCGAATTTAGACCGTACCCAGCTCTTGAAAAAAACAAAGCTGCCACATTCAGGTACAAAAAAAACTAATTGCAAACACTCGTATTTTGATTTTCCTCCCCTGTTAAGTCTCAGAATAAGGGTTTTATTTGCTATTTGGACACATAAATACTTGTCTTGTAGGTGAGATAATGACAAATCCCAGTGATTTTGCAACCCAATTAAAAGTTACAGCCGGAGAAAATCTGCAACATTTGAGTTTAACTAGTTATACAAATACAAGATCTCATTAAATTGTAATATCTGTGCAGGAGAACAAGCGCGTACTGGTAGGATGCTAGGTGAGATATTAGCAGAAAGAAACAGGACTAGATTCACAAGGGTAGAAGGTTCTGAGATCCCAAAATCAAATTAAGATGTAAGAGATGAGCGCATTTAGCTCATGTCCTAGGCACTGCAAGAGTATATTCATTAAAAGACCTTCCAGGGAGGTCTTTCAATGTATCCATGGTTCTTTATGAATAGTGAGGACCAACCAGGGAGTGGCAGATAATCACTGCAGGGTCATCAAAAGGTGGGTAAGTATAATCCCCCTCCCACATGCTTACATTTTTATTTTCAGTAGTTTTTTTATTATTGTAAGAGTGGTTATTTTATTCTTAAGTCTTTTTTTATTTTGAAGTAGGGACTGTGGTTTTCCTTGAGGACCCCATGAATGGATAGGTTCCTTAAGGACCTCTATAGTTGTTCGGGTGCAATGGGGATCTAAAGAGACCTCCATGATAATAGTAAAGTATACAATGAGGATCTGTAGGGACTCCCATGGGATCTGTTCAATTTCAGATCAGTTTCCCGTCAGAACAGTAGTGTTGAGCTCTGTGCCACAGCACCATCTGCATGCAAAGAACTATTCCATCCTCCGACGTGTTGGAACTCTAACGGCCCTGAGTCAACAGCGAGGCTATCGATATGTTCGGCGCAGGCACTCTGCCCCCCAGGGCCTTGGGTGCTCCTCTCCTAGCTCAAGGCCTCTTCTGTCGGCATGCCTTATGAGCCAGATTGGAGGATGGATTGGAGGATCGCAAAGCTCAACCCCACTTCCCATGGCATGAGGATTAAAGCTAGGTACCATGAAGGTCTATGTAGACCTGGGTACAGGGTAATGTTAGGTGCCATGGGGGTCCTAGAGGTTTAAAAAGACCGGCAGTAGAGTGTTGTAACTAAATGTTTTATTTTACTAGGTGCTCTTAGGCAGTAAAAATCTTGGTTTAGCATATTAGCAATAACCAAGATCCACTCAATGCTTTTCCTGGCTCGGTGTAGCTAGGTTTTGACAAGACAACTAGCTGTTTCTCAGCGGTGCCTCCGAGCCCCAGGTATCCACAAGTGGTTTAATATTTTGTTTGCCGTAATTTCTGTTTGCATCAGGAAGCCTTTGTCGTATAGAAAGTAATAAAAACTGATGGACAAGGCCGTTTTTATAAAGGTCTTTTTTTTTTTTTTAATAAGACCAAAATTGTGCTTGAGGATCAGCTCTGTTTATTTAGAATTTGCAGCAGAAGAGTGGATCGCTGTGGTATAGTTCAGGATTATCATTTGTTCTTAGTAGTTTTAGAGCATCCACCGACTGAGCCTGAGTAGGGAGAATTGTTATACAGTACCATTTATTTCTGCAACTTGAATAGTAATTGGTTTAAAAAGCAACATAATGGTGTTAGGAACACTACAATCAAAGTACAGTAAACTCTGTTATGCAGGACTCCAGCAACCAAAAAAAAACTGAATACTGTACTTCAAATAAAAAAAAATATTTAAAGGATTTAACAAATGCCAGGAGCCAGGTTGTCATGCCACAAAATGCTTACAGGTCCCTAGAGTACATCCACTGTACGTCTCTGCAATTCACTTTTACTTGAAAGCAGACATGCATGAGTGACTGAGCCAGGGCAATGTTGGCGTTGCATTCCCCGGGTTCAGCACCTCACCCTTTATCCGAACATACCTGTGTGTAAGTGAGGGGTGAAAGCTGCTGCTAGAACAGCCCTCATTGACAAGTATACTTAGCAGCGCATCCTATGTGCAGATAATATAGGCCTCTTTTAATAGTAACTCTCAAGCAACCAGAAACAACATTTATTCTGCATCTACCAATCCCGGTGGGTGCCGGTTAACTGAGAGTCTATTGTAGTTTGAATAAAATAATTTGCAGTTTTTAGGTAGTTTATTGTTCGAGTGTTTCGAGTGTTTGTTACATGGAACAAGCTCTACTTATACTGAAGTGTAATGTTTATGAAATGCACTTTTCAAGAATTGTGTATATATATATATATATATAATGAATATTGCAGTATAATTTGATTCCTTTTTGTATTGGACAAACGTCTTCTTTATAATGACAAGCTTTCGAGAGGCTCAACCTCTCTTTTATCAAGTCTCAAGCAATACACACTATGTTGTGTTGCAATACAATGTTTCAACACAACATAGTAAAGGAAATATATATATATATATATATATATATATATATATATATATATATATATATATATATATATATAGCACTGTAGTCCACAGAGATATTTTTGCTATTGGACAAACACCTCACTAAGAGTGCTAAGTCTGTTATGGTATAAAAGGAAAAAAATCACATGAAATTCTGTTAATGTGTTAGAAAATCCAAGTCCATATTAAGTCCTGTATTTTTTAGTGTTCATGTGTATATTGATGTATATGTGTATATAATGTTTTCTTTGCTATGAAAGCTTTCACCTGAGAACTGCATCCAATATAAAAACAAAATATAAAAGAGACTTACACAATCTTACTCCATCAGAAAGAACTGCCTTAAAGAATTTAAAAAACAACCCATCAAACCGGTAGACAAAGGAGGTGCAGTTGTTATCATGATTACTCAGAACTACATAAATGAAGCCAACAGACAACTTTCAGACAACACTTACTACAAGAAATTGAACCAGGACCCTACAGAAAAATATGCTCTTCAACTTAAGAAACTCCTCAAAACATCCCCTAAAAATATACATCAAGAATTACAACAACTCATCCCTGCCAATCCTACAACTGGGACTTTCTACCTACTGCCAAAAATCCACAAACCAGGCAACCCAGGGAGACCAATTGTTAAAGGTATGGACACACTGACTGAAACGATATCTGGATTTGTTGAAAACACCCTTAAACCATTAGTTAGTAACACCAGTAGCTATATACAAGACACCACTGACTTTCTCAACAAACTCCGTCAGATTAAAGACCTACCTGCTAACATGCTACTTGTCACAATGGATGTAGAGTCCCTTAACAGTAATATCCCACACAAAGATGGCACTGAGGCATGCTTTTAAGTTTCTTTCAACAAACATGCAAAACAATAAATATTGCCCTGATATTATTGTTAAACTAATAGAATATATCCTCACCCACAACTATTTTGCATTTAACCTACAGATGATGGGGACTGCCATGGGTACCAAAATGGCTCCACAATACACAAATCTATTTATGGCCAATCTAGAAGAAACATTCTTATCTCTATCCATTTACAAACCATACAGATACTACTGTTACATAGATGATCATATGGACAGAAGGAGAAAGTAAACTCAGAAACTTTCATAGTTCATTCAATATTTTCCATTCATCTATAAAAGTTAAAATGTCTTTCTCTACAGAACAGGTAAACTTTATAGACATTACTATATCCATCACCAATGGCACTCTCCACTCTTCTGTATATAGGAAACCCACAGACAGATGTAATTCCCTACACCGCTCCAGTTGCCATCCCTCCCACACCAAACAAGCCATCATCCATAGTCCAGCTATTGGATACCATCGGATTTGCTCAAACACTGGACACCGTGAATTTTTTTTAAAAACACTGTCTGAATCTTTCAAACAAAAGGGTTACAAACCCTGTATTTTAACCCAAAAAATAACTACTGCCATCAAAATACCCAGTGAACACCTATTAAAGTACAAAACACAAGAAACTACTTCACGTATACCTCTAGTGGCCACATACCATCCAATTTTAGAGAAAATTTGGAAAATAATCAAAGATTTACAACCATTACTAATTGAAGATACTGAATTAAAATATGTATTCCCAAAACCTCCCATCCTTGCATTTAAAGAACCACCAAACCTGAAACAAAAACTGGTCAGCTGAAAATCGGCCAATGAACAACTGAATAAAAAAAATGGAACTAAACCTTGTAACAAACGTGTCTGTAAATTATGTCAACACATTTGTAATGATGATACAGCCACATATAACAACAAAACATATAACGTAAAATGAGTATATTCATGTACATCGTCCAATGTGGTTTATGTAATATGTACTTTATGTGACACAGGCTGTTACATTGGAGAAACTGGCCAAAAAAATGCATTTAATGATGAATTTACACAGACCTTCAATAAGAAAGCATAATGAATACAGTTATTGTAGCCCAGTGGGACACCATTTTAGCCAGAATGATTACTCCATCCAAAACTTAAGTCAAAATATGATCATATTCTTAAACACTAAAAATACAGGACTTAATATGGAATTTTTTTTCTCTCTCTTACCATAACAGACTTGGCACTTGGTGTTTGTCCAATAGGAAAGACATCACTGTTGACTACAGTGCTCTGCTTTTTTATATGTATATATTGATGTATATATGTTTCCTTTGCTATGTTGTGCTGATTCCTCCTATATGTATTTACCTGATGATGTCAGATGCTGTCTCCACTCTATCTGAATAATAACAGCAGATGAAAACTGAGGGTTCCATCTCATTTTAGTATTACTTGAGACTTGATAAAGAGAGGTTGAGCCTCTCGAAAGCTTGTCATTATAAATAAGATGTTTGACCAATAGAACAATTACCGCATAACACGCACTTTTTCTCCCTGAAAATAGCGAGCAAATTATAGGTGCGTGTTATACGCCGATATTACCTCCTCATCCTCAACCTCCCTCCTCAACCTAAACCCCCCTAAATAACCCCCCCTCGCTTACCTGCTTCTGTTCCGGCCTCCGCTCCCTGACCCGGCGCGCATGTAACGTCTCATGTGCGCCACGTCATTAGCATATACCGGGTGCACCCGGGAAATGCTAATGACGTGGCGCACATGTGACGTCACATGTGCGCCGGGTCGCGGAGCACAGGCCGGAACAGAAGCAGGTAAGTGAGGGGGAGGTGAGGAGGGGGGTTTAGAATAAGGAGGTGGGTTGATGAGGATGCGGGGGTTGAGGAGTGGGTTTGAGGATAGGGGGGTTGAGGAAGGAGGATGAGGGGGTTTGAGGTTGAGGAGGGGGTTTGAGGTTGAGGAGGGGGTTTGAGGTTGAGGAGGGGGTTTGAGGTTGAGGAGGGGGTTTGAGGTTGAGGAGGGGGTTTGAAGTTGAGGAGGGGGGTTGAGGAGGGGGGTTGAGGAAGGAGGAGGGGGTTGAGGAGGGAGGTTGAGGATTTTGCTTCAAAGTTCTTTATTTGAATTTTTTTTTCCTTGAAATTTCCTTCTTAAAATGAGGTGCGTGTTATACGCCGGTGCGTGTTATATGCCGATAAATACGGTATATTGCAATACTCATTATTATTAATAATTTATTATATATATATATATATATATATATATATATATATATATATATATAAAATTACAAACAATGAATAGAAAATTTGTGATTCCATTTGGACGTCTTAAAAAAATAAGTTAATAAACGTATTTCCTGCTCCAATTACAGAATGCAGTTGATTCACTGCACTCTGTGAAACTGGGTGGGGACATGCAAATGAATCCAGAATGCACTTTCAATGTTAATACAAAACCACTATATACAGGAAGTTTGTTAGTCTAGTTCTGCACTACTCTTTGACGATGTTGTTGTTTCTGTTACTGCTTAGCTTGGACAGACCATGAAAAGTGGAACCAACCAACCTGTTCTAAAATGCAATTTATTTATTCGAGAGGTGAGAGGGTAGGACTGTCCTATGCTCATGTATAAAGGGACCAGTTTGAATAAAGATGATGCATATCCAGTAGTATGTTGATGATCTCAATAGCTGGTGCTTAATCGGTGACATCAGGAGTCCCATGTATAGGACAAACTCTTCCACCTACTCAAAAAATATTTTAAACAATAAGGTCAATTTTAACATTTATTTGTCTGTCTGTATAGTAATCATTACATTTCTGTATATAATCCATTGTCTCTTTCCCACTCTTGTAAGTCTTCATATAGTCCTGGAAAGAGCAAGGCTAGTGACTTTAAACCTCACCAGGGGCCACCTGATGACCTTTGTTGTCCACAGGAGAGCTGATCCCCTATGTCTTAAAGCACAATTATTCTTTGAGTTGGGATGTAGACATGTCCTATTCATACAATTTTTGCATTATTAAAACACACTCACTCACTCACTCACTCAAAATACTAAATCCCCATTGCTCCATGCACACTCAATCCCCTCCGTGTTGCACTTTAGTAAAATTGGACGCTTTGCACTCCTGTAACTGCACCCTGATCTTGTTTGAGGAGTTAATGTTTTATTACTCTACATCAAGGCTGGTTACTGCTCTGGAAGTCCCCACAGCTAATATGTATTAGTGACACTGCATCAATTACATATGAGATTTAATATCGGACTGTTTGGTTTCTCCTTGGTTATCTTTATTTTTCTAATTATGTCTAGCCTGGAAATGTGTCTCATATATATTTTGGGAAAACACAGAAATAAACCATGTGGATACTTGTGATGAACTGTTGTAGGCATTACAATATTAATGACCTCTTGCTTGTCATTGTCAACCCTGTGTTGGGTCTTGTCCTACCAGGGGGGTGATCTGTTGTCTCTACCGCTCACCTCTACGGCCTGTATCTGTCCTCTCATTCCCTATCTTCCAAGTCTCTCTTTCCTCATACTTCCTTTACCCCTTTTATCCCAGCTCTTGTATCTTCCCCTGTACCGTTTGGGGTCTGCTTCTCTTTCCTTTTAACCTCTCTGGTTGAAAACTTTCTGCCTGATGGGGCAATAACATCCTATCGGCCCATCGCTTAGCGATCCGTCACGTTATTTTATACTGGACCTGACTAACAAAGATGGCACAAAATGTTCAGTCTGGCCATTGTACAACCTGAACCCCTCTCCGTGCATCTCCCTCTCCTCTGCACAGTTGGCATCTCTTGTTCTGTTCTGTTCCTTTCCTGAACAAATTTGGGGGTTACATTTTAGAAGCAGTTTATTGTGTCATAAGTGTATATTTCAGAATTTTTTATGGATGACGATGTACAGTAGTCTCTTGAGTCTAGTCATGTGTGATATTTAAAACTATCGTTTACCCATCATAAATGACGGTATATTACATGTGTCTCTTTCCCGCCCTCTCCCTTACCCCCCTGTGTCTTTCCCCTCTCCCTCACCCCCCTGTGTCTTTCCCCTCTCCCTCACCCCGCTGTGTCTTTCCCCTCTCCCTCTCCTGTGTCTTTCCCCTCTCCCTCTCCTGTGTCTTTCCCCTCTCCCTCTCCTGTGTCTCTTCCCCCCTCTCCCTCTCCTGTGTCTCTTCCCCCCCTCTCCCTCTCCTGTGTCTCTTCCCCCCCTCTCCCTCTCCTGTGTCTCTTCCCCCCCTCTCCCTCTCCTGTGTCTCTTCCCCCCCTCTCCCTCTCCTGTGTCTCTTCCCCCCCTCTCCCTCTCCTGTGTCTCTTCCCCCCTCTCCCTCTCCTGTGTCTCTTCCCCCCTCTCCCTCTCCTGTGTCTCTTCCCCCCCCTCTCCCTCTCCTGTGTCTCTTCCCCCCCCTCTCCCTCTCCTGTGTCTCTTCCCCCCCCTCTCCCTCTCCTGTGTCTCTTCCCCCCCTCTCCCTCTCCTGTGTCTCTTCCCCCCCTCTCCCTCTCCTGTGTCTCTTCCCCCCCTCTCCCTCTCCTGTGTCTCTTCCCCCCCTCTCCCTCTCCTAAAAATGCCTATTGGTACGTCCGCGATAATATTATTCTTATACACATTTACGCTATTTTTTTTCTTAATCTACTGTGGTTAAATAGAACAAAGTGTATTTAATAAATAATAGGAATCTTAATGTATATTATTTTTGTAATTTAATGATATAATAACAATAACAGATTATAATTGATATCTTATATAATTGTGTGTTTGAATGTATATATCAATACATAAAAATGCATTCACGGTTTGATAAATCTGGTCCCATGTGTGAAAAACTTTAGTCTGACTAAGAGCATAATTAGGCAGAAAATTTGATAAAGGTACCAGTTAATTAGAAAAAAAAATCAACCTATAATTATGATACCTCTGTTGGTACCTGGAAGCAACCATGATACTTTGATAAAGGTTCCATTTATGAGATGGGCATTTAAATTTTTGCTACTGAGCATTAGTGGATAGTTGTCAAATTCAGAAGATCCAATTATTTTACGATTTCCCCCTCCAATCTTTTCCCTCCCCCATCTTTCCCTGTACAGATAGATACAATAAACGCACCTCTCTTTCTTCTCTCTTTCAGTCAGAGAATAGAGACATTTTTTTTGTAGGTGAAATGTACAAAAAGTAAATCTATTCACTAAAAATGGTCTTATGTTTATGGCTGACACAAATTTTGTTTGTTACATACATTGCAATTATGCAAATCTGTCCTTTAAATGTATTTGTATATGGATATCAACCTACTTCAGTGCCAGTTTATCAAGTGAAAACCTTATGGATTAGCACACCCAGACACAAGATGTGTCTGGCGTGCTGAGGTCCATAGGGTCACAGAGAGTTGGATATACCTAAACATATGGATATCCTATTTCTTAAAGGGCCATAAGTGCTCTTCATGGTGTGAAAGAGCACAGAATTTTATGCTAAAATTATCCTTTTTTTTTTTTAAATTACACTTCTAACAGTTAAACTAAAGTTTTAGCTCTGTTTACAAACACACAGACTATTTCGTAATTAATGACATCTGCCAACAGCAGCAAGCCGTTGTAGTTCCAGTGCAGAGAATGATTTATATATTTTTCTTGGCATTCAGGAATACTATAGCCCAGCAGTTAACCCACCAACTTATTTAAGAGATTCTAACACTTCTATGCACAGATGAATTTATAAAGGGTTGACTGTATTTTTCCTTTGCTCTCTGTATGGGAGCTTGCCAGTGACCCATGTGAACCTACATTTAATCAAAAATTCAAAAAGTTATTAAACATGCCGTTAAAAGATCTTTACATTGGTGTGCTCCACATTTTACTAATTTAAGTGGCCCTTTAAGCAATAACATATACCTATATATACATACAGGCTCTGAGCTTAGACATTAGGTGACTTACGGCAGGTATTGCATGTAACTTTATGCCAGTTATGTATTTTCTACACCACCCAAATAGTATAAAGTGCATCATGGGGACTAATACGTATTATTATGTATTTTCTACATAGCGTCCTTTGGTGTAAGTGTCTCTGTTGGAATCCGTTCCTTCATACTGCTGAACCCTTGCCCTTCCATCCAACGAGCTAGTCAAGTTTTCATACCTATGCAAATTGGCTTCATTTGAATTATAAGTAGGCTAAATACATGTAAATGAAATGCATCCATCTGCAGCAGGAGCCCTGGCCTGCTTGTGACTCTTCAATCCTGAAGTGCTTATCCTTTGCCTCGAGCATAAAATAACACCTGCAGAACTGGAGAAGACGGAGCTCATATAAAGACGGTCGTTGTGTTTACTTGTGGAGCCGAGCGTGCTTTTACACCAAGTGCCGGCCTATTCTATCACTTGTTTTCCTTGCCATGCACGGCTTGGACACTTGGCGGTACTTGATATGAGTCATTGAGCAAAGCAGCATGTGAAAGGGACATGGATTTCACTAGGAATATAATATACTTATCCCTCTCTTTACGTTTGTGCACTTTATTTTATTAAGATGTGCTTAAAATCTTAAAGGTGGATTGTAAGTTTGTGAGTTTTCAATCTTGTGTCAGTGCTTTGAAAACAAGCTCTGTGTTCATTTGATCTTAAGCTTAAAACCAGGGCCTTCCATTTTTTGCTATGTGTTAATTTGGTTTTTGCCTTGCTACGGAATATGTTGGCGTATTACAAAGAAAAGATCATAAAAGATAATAATAAAAGGTATATGGAAGTTTCATGGATTTTAAATGCACCTGATAGAGGAGAATCAGTAGTGTATGTAAGCATTTTTTGCATGAGAAAATCCCCAAATAAACATTCAGAAACTTACCCTAAATTTTGCAACGTTTCTGGCAGTTGACCCTGAAAATCCAAGCTAAATTAGCATAAAATTCATAAATTGTTGTGGCCAATCAGAGGCAGCTACAATATTGTAGCGATGTATGGTGATTCAGTCTCTGCAGCAAAGCATCATGGTATTTGTAGTCTTTTGTTTCCAACACACCTCCCTTGAATGAAGCAGCTTCAGGCATCTCTGCTCTGTATAGGGTTAAAAATGTGCTTGAATGCAGTGTTTCTATTGCTTGGTACCAGGTGCCTATGTATGCCTCTCTGGGGGTGTGTAAATCAATTTTATTTAAAATAAAATAAATGTAATGTGTGTGTCTGATATCCGCGTGTGTTAGATAAGAAAAAGGTAAACGCAGGGAAACTTCCATATACTGTTAGGCAAATATCTTCTGTAAATCTTACAAATAGTTCCTAATTTGATTTCTCCCCTCTGCAGCCCATGAAGACATTGTACATTTGGTAATACGAGACAATGTACACCCAGTCAGTGGCAACATTCTGCAACATGTTGCTTTTGAGAGGTCACTGACAGGCTAATTTGGAACTTAACTTTGTGTATCCATGGGCAATAATGGGCAGACCCAAATGGGTACACATTGTAGGATTCTAGGGAAAAAAACAGAGCTTATAAGCACTTCTTAATACAATAAAGTCAATAAAAGTAAATAGATACACAGGTATATTTGTATTACTAGTGAAATCCAGGAACCGTCCATATCCCTTTTTAAGGGGCCCCGTAGTGTTCATCGCGACAGCCCCCCAAGCAGATCCTCCCACAACCCCTGGACACCTGGTAGGGGTGGAAGGAAGCAGATCTACTGGAGTCCAAAAGCCTAAACTTCCAATTTTAAGTTTTAAATTATATTTAAATTATATTTTTCGAATATTGATTTTATTGCAAACAAGATATTAAATAAATGGAGCTATAATGTATATCTATGTTGATCACTACAAAGGTCCGTACGGGTGGCACGTCTTGCTCACGCTGGAGAACAGTGCGCTGTCATCAGGGCACAGAGAACTGCGCTTTCATGACGCTCTGCGCTCCAGCCTGCATCGCATCTGCTTCATCTCATATTTATTGGACCTGCAAAAACCCCAGGGGAGGGAGAGGTGGCAAAGAAACACAGGGGAGGGAGAGAGGGGAAAGAGACAGGGGATGGAGAAGGGGGAAACAGGCACCTGGGCGAGAGAGTGGGGAGAGGCTTGTACTGAGCGCCTTCGGCTCTCATTGAGAGGCCCGAAACTTTGCGGTTTGTCTGACGCCTGCAATGAGCGGCGAAGGCGCTGATTGAGAGGCCCATAAAGTAGAGGGGGGAAAGCTCGCAATGAGCGCCGAAGTCGCTCATTGCGGGGTACGAAAGTTGCGGGTTGTCGGAGGCCTACAAGTAAAAGGGGTGAGAGCCTAGCATTGTGTGGCAAGTTGCTAGTTAAAAATAGTGTGGATCTTCAAGGGTTCTGGGAGTTGTTTAAATGGTAGTCAGCCAATCTGTGGCTCAATAAACCACTGCTCTTAAAGCACCAGTGTAAGACACTAACCAGATGAGCTAGGTGTTGTGATAGAAAAATAAAACGTAAATTAGACAGCAGGTAAGAACCAAAAAGGTCCATCTCGTCTGCCCAGTGGGTCTGCCTAAAAGTTTGGCTTAATTTAGCCTCCGGATATACCTGTACTTATCTCATGCATGCTTAATTTCATAAACCATGCTTGACTTTACCACTTTAACTGGAAGGATGTTCCACATATCTACTACTTTTTCTGTAAAGTAGTACTTTGTCACATTACATCTAAATCTTTCACCATACAACTTCAAATCACAACTTCTTGTTCTAGCATTCCTCTTTCTTAAAGACACTACTTTCTTGAACCTTTTTAAATCCTTTGATATATTTTAGATCTTATCATATCATTCCTATCTCTTTTGTCCTCTAGGCTACACATCCAGGCCGTTAAGTATTTCCTTGTAAGTTTTGTGCTTTACCATGCACTGCTGAATGTATAACTGTCTTTGGGGCGTGTCCCTGTCAGCCAATGTGCAGCAGTACAGCTGTATGAGTCATATGTGTCTGCCAATGAGAGAGAGTTGTGCATGCTTCCTGCTCACATATAGGTATTTCCTATCAGTTCCCAATATGTTTTAAACCCATTTTACTAAATATTTTTCATGGAAAAATAATTTTTTATAATGTTAAACTCATGCTCTTTTAAATGCATGATAGAAAAATGTGCATTATATGTCCCTTTAAAAAAAGGTATGATTTGTGCTTTTGTATACTGTTGTGGACATCACAAGGCTTCTCTTTATCGTCTCCTTTCAGAGTTTTGTCTTGCTTTTTGGCAGTGTTGTGAAGTGATATTGTCTGTACAAGGCAAGGTCATACCATAGAGTCTGACTGTAGTCCTCCCTGAATCCCGTACTACTGACTCACTCAAGACCGGGACGGAAAAACATATTGACTGCAGAAAGTGTAAAGTTGCCATTGTCCATTTAAGGGCTCCATTCAAATCCTCTTCCAACTTGATCGTTGACATATACGGATACAGTTTTTCATAGTAGGATGAGTCTGTAAGGATCAGGTATGATTTGCCTGCATAGATATGAAACTAAGTCTTAAAGGACCACTGACGCAGAGGCCAGCAGATGGCGCGTCTAGACTTTGTTGAATTTGTTCTTATGGTTAGGTTCTAGGGTTAGGGTAGTGGCAGATAAGCAGTAAAATAGTAGCACACTTCCCTAACTCTAACCCCTAAACGTAAACACTTACACTAACCCTAAGACAAATTAAACTAGGCGTGCTGTGGCATGCCACCTGCTGACTGCTGCACACTGCAGCACTGGCGGGCAGATAACATTTTAGAGAAAAGCCTTATTTAACAGATTTCCTGTGCCTGATGGACTCCATGTTCGTGTTTCTCGCACTGCTGTCTGACTTGGGCCCTGATTATTTTTATTGTCTGGAGGGGAAGGAAGGAGGGGGATTAGTGACAAATTCACACAAGCTTTTAGGTCTCTACTACCTCCCCAGCACATGCCCAGTAGCAGGCAGTTATAAAAACATTTAAATATTGCTCTGTGCCTGCTCTTTCATGCCTTGTGGGCACATTTGCATGTCCTTGCCAAGGTTCCCAGAATGCAGTGTAATAATTATATTTCCCAGAATTCTGGGCATGAAACACGTTTTGTAACTTTTTTAGACGTTTAAATGTGAATACAGATGTACTGTTTATTAAGGTGGAAGGTTTATATCGCTCTTTTGCCCACCATATATTAAATGATTGTTTTGGTGAACTACCTCCTCAAAATATCCACTGCACAAGCTAAGGAACCAGCGCCACAATGATGATAGGCAGTAACCTTGAAACTGCTGTATGTGTGTGGGATTCCTAGCTTGTGTATATTCCAACCCTAGCTTTGCTCCAAGCTGTTTAATACAGCAGGCATATGCTTAAGGGAAGCCATGTTTGATATGGTTCTGGATTATAAGAGCAAAGCCTTTCTGGGCACATTTGTATGTCCCTGCCAAGGTTCCCAGAATGCAGTGTAATAACTGTATTTCTCGAAATTCTAGGCATGGAACAAGTTTTTTAACTTGTTTTAGACGTGAACACAAATGTACTATTTAATTACTATAGATAGATAGATAGATAGATAGATAGATAGATACTGTATTTACTCACCCCCACCGGAAGCCTATATAACCAAATACACTGAGGAGAGCAGCCAGGTACAGAGTTTGACCTTTCAAATTGAGTACTAGCGGCAGGTGGAATCACATGTTTGGGCGGGGTCTGAGCTCACAGCTGAATCATAGCGCAAGGAGAAAGGGAGTACATATCCCAGGCTGCTTTGCAACACAGGAACCCCAGAGTATGATACAAATCTATCAGCTAACCTCTGCTTTCTTCTGATTGGCCAAAATGAATTATGATTGTTATGCTAATCTTAGCAGGGATTTTCAGGGTTGTCATCTAACAAAAGCCTCAGCTTGTAAACTGAAAAGATTTAGCAAACATCAGGGTGAGTTTGTAAATGTTTATTTTGGTATTAATGTTGCTAAAAAAATGTTTCCATACAATACTGATTCTCCTCTATTGGATGCATTCATAATCCAGGACACTTAGATATTTAAGACAGCTGCTAATGTTATTAATGTGTTATCTACTTTATGAATGTGTAGTTTTCTCCTGATGTACGGTAGTCCTTTAAAACTAAGTGAAGACAAACACTGGATTCCCCTCACTGTGCTAAGAAATGAATTGTATTTATTTAATCAGGACAGTTTTTTATTAATGCAGCTGTATTTTTGTAGGAACCTTTGTGGTTTTTGACCTTTCTTGCTGCCCATGAATCTTGTTTTACTCAGTTCTAGGAACCATGAATAACAATCTGTCTGACATCCAGCCTTCCCCTCAGGCGGATGACAGGTGTGCAAGCTGAGGCTGTTGGCCTTAAGGGGCTGTTGGATGGTATCCACTTAAAAAAAAGTGTTATGTATATTTGATGGATAAAAGATAACTTATGGGACAAGTACAACTGCCATACAACAACAATGTAACACAGAGATGCACACTATCTATCTATCTATCTATCTATCTATCTATCTATCCGCCCTTCTATCTATCTATCTATCTATCTATCTATCTATCAGATATCTATCCATCATTCTTCCTAACTAACTATCTATCTATCCATCTGCCTGCCTACCTATCTATATACTGTTTTTAATGTAATATACTGTAAGAGTAGTGTTTGGATCTGTATAAAAGCACACATGTTATGTCCTAGCAAGATTAACTAGTTTTTTCAATTCAAGGCAAAACTAAGTTTATTGGATTTTGAGCGCATCAGATAGAGGAGAATTAAAAGTGTATGAAAACAATTTTTTGTTGCATGAAAAATAAGAAAATAAACATTTAAACCCTTACCTTGAAGTTAGCAAAATGTCTTGTAATTTCTGACTGTATACAATTAGGGTTAACACCCCCTCCAAACCTAGGCTAAATCAGCATAACATTTAACAAATGTGTTTTGGTTAATCAGGATAAAGTACTGCAGCTGATACATTTCAATAAACCTTTGTGGTTCCCATTTGTGCTGCAAAGCAGCCTGGGACATGTAGTGTATTTGTGGTGAAGTGAAAAGGGCAGCACAGACAGAGAGGAGACTGCAGCAGGAAGCCCATCCCAGCAGCAACTTCAGGGCTGACATGCGTGCATTCCTATAGGCTGAGGAAGGCACAGAAGGTGTGTAATGAATACTGCATGCTGATTGGGTGGGGATCAGGGGCGTGTCACAAAGGGAACCATCACACACAAGTCACAAGCCAGTGGAGATCACTGTTTTGGTGCTACGCTTTGAGGTTGAACATGTAGGTGCGAACTGGATAAAAGCCACCTCACCCGTTGACCTTTATAGGGGGTATATAAAAAGCAGCAGCCGAGTCTGGACAGCAAGTTTAAAACTGAATATTGTAAGAGATTTTTTGTTTGTTTTTTAAATCATTAAATATACATTTTGTAATTTATTAATACATAATTAAAACGTCTAGCTTGGGCCTGTGGTTCATGGTCCTTTAATATTAGTAGACTCTGATAATATCTAGGAGGGGCTTTCATACTAGGAAGGAGGGAGAAGATTTTTATCCTACTGGGAGTTGCGTCTTTATTTAATTCTGTTGTGAAGTTCCACAACATTGTGGCAGCCTTTTAAAAAGAACTTAAAGGACCACTTTAATGCATTTACAAGACTTGTATGTTTGTTTGCTTAGCATAGAATATTAAAAACCGTATGCAGTTTTAAAAAAAAAGTTAAAATTTAATTGTTTTCCCCTGCTTTTAAACTGTTTCCTCCTCAAGCAGAGCTGCGTATTTCCTCTTAACTGTGCCATCAGGGGTATGGTCAGCTTTTACTGTTCCCTGGAATAAAAATAGTCTGGCCAGTATAGCTTTAGACTGAGCATGCTCAGGAAAGTGGGCAGGGCTACTATGACATGCCTGAGGTGCCTATGAGACATTTGCAAGCATGTTGTAATAGAGCGGTTACCTTTTGTGTATTAAGTGAGAGTAGTGATAAATATGTCATGGGGCAGGGCCAATGACATCAGCCCAACCTTGCTTCCAAGCTCCTTGATAGTCCAGCACAAAGGTAGATCCATGCCCCAGATATACACAGGAAGGAGAAGATACACAGCTCTGCTTGAGGGGAAAACAAATAGCTTATTTGAAAAAAAAAAACAAAAAAACTTTTTTTTATTTATTTTAAACTGCATACGGTTTTAATAGTCTATACCCAGCAAATAAACATAATGTGCTTACTTGTAAATGCAGTACAGTTGTCCTTTAGTATGGTTTTATTGAAATCTAAGGCTAACTAATCCTGTTAGGGAAATAGCAAATGTAACCCTTGAGTTACATTAAAGTTTGTGTATCTTCATTTTTTTTTGTTAACATTCTAAAAAATCTTTTATTCATTATCAAGTGATGATTTACCGAACTTAAGATGACTGTTCTGTGAATTGGCATTTTCTTTAGCCGTGTAGCACTTACCATTGAAGATTTAAGCAAATAAATGTTAAAATAGAAGCACTTATTTTTTACCATGTTGCTTAGGAAACTAATGGATTTTGTTTGTGGCTTAAATAATGATCCAACTTTCAGATCTTGATTCTTAATATTTGATTTTTATATTCATTCCAACAAAGTTTGCACGTATCTATATTTCAGAATCTGAAGAGTCCCAGTTAATTTATGGGTAAATAGTGTGTGTGTATATATATATATATATATATATATATATATATATATATATATATATATATATATATATATATATATATATAATGTGTGTGTATATATGTGTGTGTATGTATATATATATGTATATATATATATATATATATATGTATATATATATATATATTGGAATCTGCTCTAAGTCAGTGCAGAGTCTTCTGTCTGTTGAATTAATCAGAGTACAGGTGAGTGTGGGTGTGGCTTGGTCTGTGTAGTTATATCTGGGTGAATTTGTGCGAGTTTCTGTTTGAATCTGCTCTAAGTAAGTGCAGAGTCTTCTGTCTGTTGAAGTAATCAGAGTACAGGTGAGAGTGGGTGTGGCTTGGTCTGTGTAGTTATATCTAGGTGCATTTGCATATATACTACAGAACAGACACTCTACATTGATTTGATTTCTCACTGTATTTTTGTAACTGATAATCATGAGTCAGTCCAGTGGAAACCTCACTCAGTGTACATCCTGCCAAATGTATGCACTAATGGAACAGATGATCCAAGGTCCATACCTCTGTGACAGGTGTGAGCATGTTGCCTCTTTGGAAGCTCAAATTGAAGATCTGGAGAGGAGAATTGCAACACTTCATGATATTGTCACACTGGAAAGGGAGTTGGTGCTCACGGAGCACAGTTTAGCTGGGCCTAGTATGGAGGGAGGAGCTGGGGCTAGTGAGGATGGCCAGGGAGGTAGCTGGGTTACAGTTAGAAGGGGAATCAGGGGGAACAGGAGGAGGCAGGCCAGTTCTGAGTTGGCAAGCACCAACAGATTTGCGAGATTGAGTGAAACTGTTAGGGATGTCCATTCAGGAATGGCAATGCCAGATAGAGCTGTTCCCTCTAACAGCCGGGAGAACAGTTCTACTGGAGGAGAGGGAGGGCAGAATAGGCAGAGCAACAGACATGTTTTGGTGGTAGGGGACTCTATTATTAGGAAGGTAGACAGGGTAATTTGTCACCCAGATCCCAGCAATCGAACAGTTTGCTGTCTCCCGGGTGCTCGGGTTCGGCATGTTGTGGATCAGGTGGATAAATTATTGGGAGGGGCTGGTAATGAACCGGTGGTCTTGGTACACAGTGGTACCAATGACAAAGTTAGTGGAAGATGGAGCGTCCTAAAGAATGATTTTAGAGAATTAGGGAATAAGCTTAAAGCAAGGACCTCCAAGGTAGTATTTTCTGAGATACTACCAGTGCCACGTGCTAGCCCTGGGAGGCAGAAGGAGCTTAGGGAGGTTAATGCGTGGCTAAAAAAGTGGTGCAGTGCAGAGGGTTTTGGGTTTTTAGAGCACTGGGCTGACTTCTCACTTGGGTACAATCTCTATAGCAGGGATGGATTGCACCTTAATGATGAGGGCGCTTTTGTGCTAGGGGATAGGATGGTAGAACGGCTGGGGGAGTTTTTAAACTTGTAGGTGGGGGGGGGAGGCACTATATAGAAGTATTAGGGTAAATAGGGTAGAGAGGGAAAGGGATGAATTAGTTACCCATGGGGGAGGAGAAGGGGGGAGGGTTACAATAGGAAGTAGGGAGGTATTAATAGGGGCCTCAAATACAGTGGCAGGCACTTCACAACAGCAGAGCCATAGCAACATAAAGTGTATGATTGCAAACGCAAGAAGTTTGCCTGGGAAAATGGATGAGCTAGAAATATTAGCAGTACAAGAAAAATGGGGCTTAATAGGCATTACGGAAACATGGTGGGATGAATCTCATGACTGGACTGTTAATCTGGATGGTTATAACCTATTTAGGAAAGATAGGGGAAACGGTAAAAGAGGAGGAGGGATCTGTCTTTATGTCAAGCCTGAATTTAAGCCTATTGTCAGAGAAGATATTTATGCTGGCACTAACTGCATCATTGAATCCTTGTGGGTTGAGCTAAATAGTGGAGGAGCTAATTCTAAACGCATATTGGTGGGAGTATGCTATAAACCCCCAAATATAGCTGAATAGTGAGGAAATACAATTATTGTTACAGATTGGAAATGCAGCTAAGCATGGGCAAGTTCTAATAATGGGAGACTTTAATTACCCTGATATAAACTGGATAAACGAGACCAGCAGCTCAGCTAAGGGGAGCAGGTTCTTGAGTACACTCAGGGATCATTATCTGGCCCAGGTAATACAAGAAC